>OX578281.1:64565877-65165877 GCA_951217055.1 Gerris lacustris
AAGTCGGTTTGTGAATCAACATATCTTAAAAACTACTCGTCCGATTTTATTTAAATTTGGATTGTAGGTCATAATTAGCCCATTGTTGGTCCCACGTAAGTTTCAACCTTCTGCGTCCATTCTTTCTCTTCAAACATACATTTATTTACACCTATATCTTCAAAATTACTCATCTGACTGTTTTGAAATTTTGATGGTTTGTCGAAAGTAGTCTGTAGATAGCCCCAGATTAATTTCACCCGTCTAATATCTTTAAATTTTTGTACTTAAATTTGTTAAATAATTTAGGAATGCAGCAGCGTTCCGCTCCGCCAAGTCAAAAAGTCAAAATTTCACAAAAGCTGTCAGTGTATGTATACTGTATGTGACAAACTAGGGTTTTTGAGGGTCTGCAGCGTGAAATACGTACATGCTACCTAAATAATTTTTTTAATATCTTTGAAGGATTAAAATAAAAAATGGTAGAAATCGGTTAAGTAGAAGTAGAGTAAAATAGGTTTGAAAATGGTAGTTTTGATACTTCTTCTTATTCTTCCTTCATTTTACGTTGAATCACCCTCAGCCTAAACTACTGAACCGTTGACTCTAATGTTTAGGAATAAACAGTATAGAAAATCTTTCCTTAGGAACAGTACAAAAAGTCATGAAATCTGATCTAAAAACCACTTGTGTGGCAAAAAAAAACACCCCACCAAGTCTGTGGTCCAACAAAGTTGTGAAATCAACTTTCTGTCCCGCCAAGTGATGTTGGCACTTTCTCCTGACCCAACACTGTCAACTTAGATACTTATCAGCTTCTTCTCCTTGGCGGTTAGCCTTGCCATTTCCTGAAACTGGAATTTTAATATTCTTCAAACACCAATACAATTTCTTGTTTCACCTTCACGTTTGCCACATGAGGTTTGTGTGAAAAGATAGTTGTTCACCTCTAGTCTTAGTTCTAGACAACTAGTACTAATATATGCAGGCGCATATTGGAGAGGAAAGTCTTTTAACAGTGTTGTTGAAGGCTTTTCTCGATGCCACAATGATCTTTGCTGTATCTTTCCCATTATCAAAAAGAAAATAAAATAGAAATAAGTAATATACAAATTAAGCTTTCAAGGAATGACCCCATGCAAATTCTATTTTCTTTGCAGAGGATGTGTGGAATACAACCAGTTAACTGTGGGTAGTACTGCAGGCTCACCGCCAAGGAGAAGAAGCTGATAAGTATCTAAATTGACAGTGTTGGGTCAGGAGAAAGTGCCAACATCAGTTGGCGGGACAGAAAATTGATTTCACAACTTTTTTGGGCCACAGACTTGGTGGGGTGTTTTTTTTACCACAAAAGTGGTTTTTGGTCAGACTTAAATTTGTACTTTTTTTCATGTGAAAAATAAAATCAATTTTGACAGGTTTAAATAACGGGTGGGAAATTAAATAAAATTTAGAAAATAATAGGTTATAGAAGCATAAAATCATTAATCTATACAAAATAGAACGCGAGGAAGCTATGTGCCACACTAATTGGCAGACTATTTTTGTAACTTGTTTGATCTTCTGCCAAGCTTATTACAAGGGCGTAGAGTGTAGAGCACACTACGTTTTTAAAGAGTTGTCTATAGTCTATATATTATTATTTTCCTAAGCGGTTCTTATTGTCTAATCTTCATGCCTCTCTCCATCGGGCCTTGCTTTGTAGGTTAGTTTGGCTATTGGCTACTTTGCCTGTGTCTAGCCTTAAAACATGACTGTGAACCATCTAAGATACAACACTGTCGAGGATCATCTAAGATACTTTTTAGGACTATGTCGTTTTTGTTAAAGATATTACTCGTATATCCAGGTTATCGTGGAACGTTTGTTTTTTCTATTTCTCAACCATCTAAGATACTTTTTAGGACTATGTTTTTTTTTTAAAGATATTACTCATATATCCAGGTTATCGTGGAAGGTTTGTTTTTTCTATTTCTCAGCCATCTAAGATACTTTTTAGGACTATGTTGTTTTTTTTAAATTATATTACTCATATATCCAGGTTATCGTGGAAGGTTTGTATTTTCTATTTCTCAACCATCTAAGATACTTTTTAGGACTATGTTGTTTTTTTAAAGATATTACTCATATATCCAGGTTATCGTGGAAGGTTTGGTTTTTCTATTTCTCAACCATCTAAGATACTTCTTAGGACTATGTTGTTTTTTTAAAGATATTACTCATATATCCCGGCTATCGTGGAAGGTTTGGTTTTTTCTATTTCTCAGCCATCTAAGATATTTTTTAGGGCTATGTTGTTTTTTTTAAAGATACTACTCGTATATCCAGGTTATCGCGTGGAACGTTTGTTTTTTCTATTTCTCAACCATCTAAAATACTTTTTAGGACTATGTTTTTTTTTTAAAGATATTACTCATATATCCAGGTTATCGTGGAAGGTTTGTTTTTTCTATTTCTCAGCCATCTAAGATACTTTTTAGGACTATGTTGTTTTTTTTAAATTATATTACTCATATATCCAGGTTATCGTGGAAGGTTTGTATTTTCTATTTCTCAACCATCTAAGATACTTTTTAGGACTATGTTGTTTTTTTAAAGATATTACTCATATATCCAGGTTATCGTGGAAGGTTTGGTTTTTCTATTTCTCAACCATCTAAGATACTTCTTAGGACTATGTTGTTTTTTTAAAGATATTACTCATATATCCCGGCTATCGTGGAAGGTTTGGTTTTTTCTATTTCTCAGCCATCTAAGATATTTTTTAGGGCTATGTTGTTTTTTTTAAAGATACTACTCGTATATCCAGGTTATCGCGTGGAACGTTTGTTTTTTCTATTTCTCAACCATCTAAAATACTTTTTAGGACTATGTTTTTTTTTTAAAGATATTACTCATATATCCAGGTTATCGTGTGGAACATTTGTTTTTTCTATTTCTCAACCATCTAAGATACTTTTTATGACTATGTTGTTTTTTTAAAGATATTACTCATATATCCAGGTTATCGTGGAAAGTTTGTTTTTTTCTATTTCTCTCCTTGCTTTTTTTTAATCTCTTAAAAAGTGAAAGTTTCTTCGCTGAACTATTTATCAAAGAAAATAGGCTTAAAAACGACAACCTATATCCTCCTTGAATGGAAAGGATAAAATACAGACTGATAAGGTTTTCAGGAAAAAAAAACACGGCTGAAGGAAACCGAGTGGTATTTCTTTTCAAATATCATTAAAAGGACTCGGATAAAAAGGCCTATTCATAAATCACTGTAGTAGGAGCAGAAGATTTTTTGCGGAAAGTGTTTTAAAAATATCAAAATCTCAGTCTTAAAAATAAAGCTAATATTCTTGTCTTTAATTTTATACCTTTAAATATAATTTACTTACTTTTATTTACAATATTTTATTATTAAAAGATCTGAAATGTATTAACCTATTTATTTTTTAAATAACTTTTATCTGATAAACTCTAAACGTCTGTCTGGATTTATTTTTATTTTTCTTCCTCCATACTTTTTTTCTTGCTTTAAGCATTTAAAGGAATGAAAGGATAGAGTAGTTCTTCACTTGAGGAAAAAAATTGTTGAAGAAAAGATCGATTCTCTTTTCTTAGTTCGATTCAAAAAAAGAAGTAGTTTTTGGCACTGGACAAGATTTATAGACCTCTTTACCCGCCACAAAAAAATAGTAGGGAGAAAAAAAAGTAGAGCTAGGCTTTACAATGAAAATCGTCACAAGTCAAAATCGATACATCTTATTCGATAAGAAGTATTGACATTACTTTCTTCTTATCTCATTTTTTTTTACTCTTCTAGCATTATATTTCTATACATATACATGTATTTATACTTTTACGTTTCTGATATTTTGTGTTTGTTCGTTTTTTTTTCTTAAAATGAAATCGAAAAGTTTTGTTTCAGTATGAGAACACTTGCTAGAGTGTTCATCCATAGAACACAATATGTTTTAGTATGAGAACACTTGCTAGAGTGTTCATCCATAGAACACAATATGTTTTAGTATGAGAACACTTGCTAGAGTGTTCATCCATAGAACACAATATGTTTTAGTATGAGAACACTTGCTAGAGTGTTCATCCATAGAACACAATATGTTTTAGTTGTTTATTTTGTTGAACTCTTTTTTTCTTATTTTTGTAAGGTAATATTAACTCGTTTTTTTTTCACAATTCTGAGCCACTTAATTAATAAATAAGATTTTTATTTTTATAAAAATCTTCTGTTTGTTTACTCTTGGTAATTTTATTAAGTTTTCAAGAAGCTGAACAACCATTTTTACTTTCTCATTTAAAGAGACGGTATTGTGATGGCACGAAAATTCGATTTTAATATTTTGATGCATTTACACGTTTCGAGGTCCCCTGAGTCCAAAAAAGTGGTTTTTTAAAAGTGTCTGGCTGTCGTCGGTGCAGATGCATAGAGCCTTAACTACTAAATGACGAAATTTGGTATACATGATCAGAAAAATCATACCCCGAGATGAAAGGGAGAAATGATTTTAGCTCCAAATATCCCCCAAAAATTAAAAACGTGAAAAGAAAATTGTTTTGATAACGGTTCTGACGATTTTAATTAAAAAATTCTAAAATTTAGTCCATTTTAATGCGAATCTAACGATATTAGTGACGCCTATAGAAAATCAAAGGAACAAAGAACAATCGAGTGAATTGCCTATGAATTTCTATAAGCCACTCATTGTATTTCAAAAACTTCACTTTCAAATTTCACTTCTTTGAATTTTATTTGAAGAAGTTTCTATCTATTATAATTGTATATTAATCTACAGTCTTTAATCTTCCTTAATTCCAGCTCACGTCAGTATAACTTTAAGAATCGTTTCATGAATTTTCTTGGCTTAATTCTCGCGTTGCAAACTTTTAAAGGAAAACGGAAATAGTTTTTGAAAAACTAAAAATGTCAGTTAATAATTAAGATCTGAATTTCTGCTGTCAAAATTGTGCACTCTAGCTTCTTTTAATCAAGTTTAAAGAAACAAAGTCATCTTGTGTAAAGTAATCAAGAGACAAAGAAATAAAATGTTTACTTCATAGATAAAAGAAGTTTTATTTGTAACTCATGGCATTAGTTACACAACAAATATAATTAATATTGTAGTAAGTTTAACTTCTCCTTGCGTTCTCTTGGCTTTTTTACTTCTTACCTTCAGATTGGAGATGTTCTTAGAAAACTCTTTTTTTCTACTATAAACTATAAGCTTCAATCATTTTTAGTGTAAACTTTCTTTTTACTATAAACTTTTTATTGTTGTTTATTTACTACATACTTCCTTCGAATCTCTTTCTTTAACTCATCCTTTTTTTTATAATATTTTGTCTTTCTTTGCACACTCATTTTTATATTTATATAAATAATACATATAGGTATAGTTTTTTTTTGTTATAAAATAAATTTGTGTGTTGTTGAAAATTGAGAGTTGTAGTGAGACCAATCCTAACCTAAATTATTAAAACAGATTAAAATATACTAAAGCAGCCCCCACACGATCAAGCCCCTTAATCAAAACATTACGTCAAGCTGATTGACACGACCTTCAAGCCGCCTTGGGGAGCATCAAGCATACCATTAATCTTTTCATCAATACTCATTTGTAGCGGAGTTTTCGACTAGTAAACTGCTCCTACTGGACTGTAGTGAATCAGTATTATGTAGATACCATGGTTTCGAATCAGGATTTGGGTGATTGATGGAATGCTTGATCAAAATTGCTCTAGACTAGCAAGCGCTCCGTCAAGCCGCTTGACTCATTTAAACTTTCCATCAATCTCCGTCGAGGCTTGACACGGGCTCAAGCATCAAACGGGTTCCTAGACTATCAATCATGCTTGACACCATTGCTTGAAGCGATGTTTTGATCAAGCGGCTTGATCGTGTAGGGGCTGCTTAAACAATTATCGCAGAAATTAGCCTATAGTTCCTGAGCTAAACCTAATCATAAAATAATATCTCCATTCTCTACCCAACTACCCTTGATGCAGTGTGCGGGAAACGTGGCGTGTCCCAAAAATAAGGTCTCCATATTTTTAAAAAATCAGAAAAAGGTTTATTTAAAGAAACTAAATACATACATGGGTATGTTGTGTATATAAGTGTTATTTTTAACATAAACGCCATTCACTTGGATGTACTTTTCAAGGTTCACTGGAAGTTTTTGTAAAAACTTGCCGCCAGCTTCTTTGCCAGGTACCCAGTGACTTCTTTTTTTCCCTTCCTCGTCTGTAGCCATCCTTCTTCCTCCAAAATGTTTCTTCAGGCTCAAGAACAAGTGGAAGTCCGACGGGGCAAGATCTGGGCTGTACGGGGGGGGGGGATGTGAGATAAAATTTCCCAACCAAACTGATCCAAAACGGTTATTGTGTCACGGGCAACATGTGGCCGAGCGCTGTCATGCAGAAGACAAATCCCTTTCGTCAGCATGCCTCGTGTTCAATTTTGGATTGCTCTGCGCAGTTTTTTACGAGTCTCACAATAAGAAAGGTATAAACTCAATAAGAAGAACCCCTTTCTGGTCCAAAAAAAAAAACGGCTCCACACTGAGTGTAGACAGAAAAGGAAGTGGCGGTAACCGGCGTGGAAGCAGCCATCTCTATTGCGCATCACACGCCAACTGAGGCGTCCGATCTGGTCAACTAGGACTGCCAGAGGAAGGGGAAGAGCCAAACTATGTAGCAGTGCTGTCATCAGAGGAGAAGAAAAATTCCCTCGGCCGCTAGGCGCTTGGAGACCTTACTTTTAGGACACGCCTCGTATAACATGTCATGCAGACGAAACAATTTATTTTTTTTCGTCCGCCTTATTAGCCAACTTTTTAAACTTATTAAATGTGGGATTTCCAACGACTATACAGTTGTCAATAATGAGACACCTGTGTGCCAAATTTCGGTCAGACCAGGGTCCGACCTGGTCAACTAGGGTATCCAGGGGAAGGGAAAGAGCCAAACTATGTAGCAGTGCAGCCATCTACGGAAATAAAAATTCTTTCGGCCGCTAGGCGCATGGAGACCTTAATTTTGAGACACGCCTCATATTAACGGGACATGCAATGACGGAGACTAGTGTACCAATACTAATATTAAGCTTAAAATTTCCTAAAGCTAATTGCATATAGACTAAGTTAAAATTGTGTAAGAAAATAAATTAATAAATTGATGAATCAGCTTCCTACTGCTACAGCAGAATCTAGAATTGATCAAGTTATCGTAACATCCATCTTGGAAATACTAGAAATGATTCAATGTAGACTCGAATCGAGGATTTAGATTTATTCTATTAATATACGGTTTTCTTTGCGTATGCATTGTTTGAATAACTTATGTCGAACTTACATAAGAATCGCCTTTTAAGTAAATACATTGTAGAAACAGTTCCCTAATAAAAGTTGTTATAAAATTAACCTGGAATTTAGTAATTACTACAGTGTAAACAGTACTTCGCGTTTCCATTTTCCAGCTAATAACTGGTTAAATGTATCGAACTGGGAAACTTAAATTGAGTTGAATGCATCTGTTTAGTTTTGAAACTAATATTGGGTTCTGTTCAAGTTAGAAGTAATAACTGAGATTCCATATCTCTTAGGAGAATTCGATTGCTTCTTCCCTTTTGGTCCGACAATTACCATAATCAATTTAAACTTTTGCAACTCGTAAAATATTTGTATTATTTCATTGCCCTTTGAGATTTGATTTTATTGGCTAGAAATCGTGATATTGCAACATTGAAAATAGACAAATCAAAATACGTACGATAAATAATAAAAACTATTACTATTATACTTTATGAGACGTCACGGTTAGCTTTGATAAAGAACAGGAAACGTTCCGATGTAATATTGCCACTCGTTAAATTATACTCAATTCAAAGTATAATTTCGGATGTCTTTATTTAAATTTATTTCCCAATGAATCAGTTCAAATATTAACAATTTGTTATATTAGTTTTTTTTTCTTACGTCTCGAAATTTGAATTTGTGTGACTTTTTATCCATTTCATAAAAGCATATTGGGACATAATAGAAAATATTAATCAAATAGATAATTGTCTGCTAAAAAGATGCTAGTCGCATCATATTTTACGGTATTGTTATATTTTCTAAAATACCATGAAACTTAATATCATAAAGGTTAAAGCAATATGTTTCTTTTCATGTCATTCGGGAGGTGATTTTGAACAAAAAAAAGAAAAGATTACTGCGACAAATTTTGCTAGAGAATCTTATTTTACTAGATTAGAAATAAGATATTTACATGAGATTACTACTACTAAGAGTCAAAATATTTATTATATATTAACATTTTCTTAAAAATATGAATAAATAAATACAATTTAGATCAGTTCAATAGAAGGATCTTTACAATGATTTCGCTCTTTTTTAGGGTTTCGTTGGTAAAACCAAAAAAAAGAAACCCTTATAGTTTCGGTCCTGTGTCTGTCTGTCACTCTGTACGGTTCCAATAACTTTTAAACCAAAAGAGATAAAAACGTGAAACTTTCCAGTATAAAAGATCGTTTTGACGCGCACACAGGAAAAATATAGCGAACTCAAAATTATCAGCTCTTCAAATTCAAAATGGCGGATAAATCACGTCGCGCGAAAAAAATATTTTTTTAAAATTTTGAGTGGGGTATCAAATGAAAGGTATTGAAGAGTAGATTACAAATATATATACTACTTAGGGATAGTGTTTAATTTTCGGCGCCATTTTGTCAAAAAACCCAAAAGTTGGGTATCAAATGAAAGGTATTGAAGAGTAGATTACAAAAATGTATAATACTTGTGGTTAACGTTTAATTTGCCATTTTGTCAAAAAAACTTTTCTCCCCCCCCCCCCCCCCCTTCTAATTTTGTGTTCACAATACCAACGAAACCCTTTTTACGTGAGACTTCACGCCTTACCAATTTATTATTATTAGCTAACTAATAACTCCATGGCAGGCCATAGGCCTGCAAAGGGCTTATACTAAGAGGGGGTGGGAGTGTGTCCCTCAGTTGTATAAAACTTACAATTGGCATACGCTACTAGTTAGTCGCCTCTTCACATAAGCATCAGCTAAACAATTACTCGCCACTTTACATAAGCAGCTAACCAGTTAGTCGCGACTTCACATAAGCAGCTAACCAGTTAGCTGCTAACCAGTTAGTCACCACTTCACATAAGTAACTAATAACTAGTTAGTCACCACTTCATATAAGCAGTTAACCAGTTAGTCACCATTTCACATAAGTAACTAACCAGTTAGTCGCCACTTCACATAAGCAGCTAACTAGTTAGTCGCCACTTCACATAAGCAGCTAACTAGTTAGTAGCCACTTCACATAAGCAGCTACTTATTTATCAATGCCTTTGGAACCGTTTTAAGAAATAAGATGTTGCTAAGTTTTTGGAAGACACCCCCCTACTAATATTTATTTCTTTATTTCGCTTTGGAGTATTTCAAATTTCATAGAAATTGGCATTTTTGACAGTTTTGTCTCCACGTTTCTTCACAGGCAACAGAAATCTTTTAAAACAGCTGTTTTTTACTCAGAAGACCAAAACATATAAAGACATAAAAATTTCACAATCGAATATTTGCGACATCTTATATACTTTTCCTTTATTTATATAGGTACTTCATTAATAAAGTAAAAAACAAAATATCCCCTTTGTTTTTTTTTTTTGTTTTTTTTGTTAATTTATTCATTTTTTACTTCTTTTCAATTCTAAAAAAATGTAACTAATGTAGAAGTAAAATTTTTTGTACAAATATAATCCTAATTAAACATTATAAAAATAAACAACAAAAAAATACCTTTTTATATACATTATACGGTTTGTATTAAATTATTAAATCATTCAAAACGTATCTAATTCACTCACGATTTGTAAGCTTTAATTAAGACGTAATTAGAATCCCTAATTAGTTAAACATGTTAGTATATTACTCTGTCATTTTTCCTCAAGAGTTATTTTTAAAATAGGGTTCATAAATAAGCATATTTAATAAATAATTATTAAATAAGCAATTTATTTTCACGAATTGAATTTAATTGAAAATATCATTTATCTTTAACATTTTGGTGTTGCGCAAACTCTGTTGGTTTTTAGACATATTCGCTACTTAAATAAAGTTAATCAATAGTGGTGTAATAAATAACATGCCCATTAGAAAAGAAGTTCCCCAATATCTAATATATTTACCTACTTCAGTAAAGTAAAACACTTGTGTTGTAACAAAATAACATATAGCGATCAAATAGTGAATATCATAGTGACCCAACAAGTAGTTTCCAATATATCGTGCTTATTCTGGAAAATAATAGTTATTTATGCACCTAGGGAGTAAAGTAAGCCATTATTCCCTGAGCGAAAAAGTTGGTTCTTGAGGCGAAGCCGAAGGAACCATGGTCCCTAAATCCCGAGGCGAAGCCGAGGGAATTAGACTCTTTAATTCCCGAGGCGCAGCCGAGGGAATAACTCTAATTAGCTCCCGAGGCGCAGCCGAGGGAATAACGCGGGAATAACGCGCGAGGGGAATAATGGCACTTTACTCACGAGGTACATACAATATTTTATCTCCAGTAGGAAGAAAATACACATTTTCGTCCATTGCACAGTTTTTATTTATTATTTTAATAAATAACAATAATAATTATTAGCACTTTTAATAGCAGATATAAGAGATTAAATATTAAAAACAAATAAGAATTGGAATTAAACTCAAATAGAAGGTTATTTAGATGCAGGTTATAAACAATGAATCAATGGTAAACATGGTCAAAAAAGCGCAGTGCCGCCAACCTGATTTCAACAACTTCATTACATTTGCCATTCATTTTCTAGTATTTATAAAATAATTAAGTTGTAATCTTTACTTTTTTGCCCTACTTTACTTTTTCGCCCTACTTTTACTTTTTCACCCTACTTTTTGAGTTCAGGGATGAAAAGACCTGTTTTAGTCCCTCTAAACAAATTCAAAATCATAATTTTTTTCCCCTACTGGAGATAAAATTAATTTATCATAATTTAATTTATTTCGATGAAGTTATAATGGTCATCTTCGGAAATCAACCATAAATGAATCATAAAAGAGTAAATAAAAATAATTTTGACACTAGAGATTATACACTTACTACAAGGTTTTATAAAGACAAAATTAGCAATTATGCGATCGCCTAGTTAATGTTGTTTTAAAAGTTTCTTTAGTATGTATATGGTATAATTTTAAAAGACGAGTAAAATTACAAAATGTTAAATATTCTTTTTCTAGTTTAATGGTCTAATTTGGTTGATGTACTGGTAAGCACCTACATCATTTGTATGTAACTAAGTCTCTATTATTTAAAAAAAAAATCCTTTGATGTGATGTATATTCAAGAGAATAATTAACTTTGAAGAAACTTTCAACCTTTTAATTACTAAAATAAAAAATGATGTTATAGAGTTAAAAATTTAAATATTTCATAATGGAATTATAATGAAGCAAACATGTCATTTTTTGATATATTATGCAATCAATTTTTTTTAAAAAAATATTATCCCGAACTTATATCTTTCCAAAAAAAGGGAAATTGTTCTGTAAAATAAATTAATATTACTATTTGCCAATTTCATGAGCTGAGTATTTAAAAAAAAAAAATCTGCCAATTAGTAAGACACATAATGTCCCTGCGTCTTATCACTAGAATTTTCACATAATTATAAAATTAAAGCGGCCCCTGCGCTATCAATCCGCTTGATCAAACCAGCGCGTCAAGCTGATTGACACGAGCTTCAAGCCGCCTTGGGGCGGGCGCATCAAGCATCCCATCAATCTTTTCATCAACACTCATTTGTAGCGGAGTTTTCGACTAGTGAACTGCTCCTCCTCGACTGTAGTGAATCAGTATTGTGTAGATACCATGTTTCGAATCAGGATTTGGGATTTCTCATCTTGACAATTGTTGCTCTCAAGCGGAAACAAAAGATCCAGAGGAAACGACGTTGGTCAAAGGAGCGGACCTTTCCACAACTCCAGACAATATCACGATATAAATCAATGAGGAGGCTAATACATTTTTGAACGGCATTATTATCTACAATCTACGGTGTCCGAACCTTCGGAAACGAGCGGACGGTCCTCCATCGCTGGTGTCGAGCAGGTGACTGATGGAATGCTTGATCAAAATTGTTCTTGACTATCAAGCGCTCCGTCAAGCCACTTGAGTCATTAAACTTTCCACCAATCAACGTCAAGGCTTGACTCAAGCGTCAAACGGGTTCATAGACTATCAAACCGCTTGAGTCATTAAACTTTCCATCAATCACCATCAAGGCTTGACTAATGCGTCAAACGCCTAGACTATCAATCACACTTGGCACCATGTCTTGACGCGCTGTTTTGATCAAGCGGATTGATAGTGTACGGCCTGCTTATAAGTGTAAATGCGGTAGATTTCAAAAAATAACTGTTAGTAAACAATTACATAAAATCTCGTGGCAAACACAAGTTAAACTTGTTAGGCCAAAAATGGTAAAAATGTTGCGAACTTAACAACTGAAAATTTCTTCGATCGGCAAACAATTTGAAACTGATAAGAAGTTTTTTAATTTTTTAAAATGTTGTTGTAATTTTTTTTGGGGAGGTATCATTTTAAAGGTATTAAATTGTAGGTTACACAGATGTATATCGCGTTTTCAAAACAAAACCCCCAAGAAAGTCCTCCCCCCCCCCTTCCCCGCTACACCATAAGTAAAGGTCCTAAAAATGAGGGGGAAAAAATATGCATCTCTATGGACCCATGATATTTCAGGGAGTAAATATAAAAAAGTCAGATTTAGAAATTTTAGTTGTGACCCAAATTGTTTTGTAATTTTTGAGTTGAATCATTATATAGATCCCAAATATTGTCAACTAGAATTGAAATACAACCAATTAAAATTATTTCTTGTGCAATAATAATATTTGATGTTTAATAATTGCGTGTGATTTTCTGTTATACTTTAGCTGTACCTACTTCAATTCACATTTACATGACATACTTGGATTAAAATTCCCTTTTGTGGTTGAGATTGAGCCACATTAAATGTGGTTGGAATTGAACAGCTGATATCCAATTGTTATTGGAAAGGGAAATGTTGAGAATAGAGACAATAGGGCTTAACAATACAGCAATGATATGGTTCATATGATATCAAATAAAAATAAGCCTCACCACTCTGGTCTAATTCTCTTTTATGGGTCGTAAAATCGAGCTTATAGAAATTTGATTGCGATAATATTGGTTGGCTTTTTTTATTGTTATTTTTTTGGGGGGGGGGGGGGGTGTTGAAACTCGTAAGGGCTGGTTATGGTCGCCGCTTTCCTTTACTACTTAGTATTCTGTTGACTTTTTTATATTTCCCTTATTTGAATTTCTTCTATTGTATTTTGTAAAATAATATGTCTCAGAGGGAATAGTTCATTTGCCAGGAATTGTTGAAATAAAGTAATCAATAATATATTGCCTAAGTCTTAAAATGAAATCTGACTTTCTCTGTCATTTTATGTCAAATTTGTATAAACTTTTATGAATGGAAATATATAAGTAAATATGATTTGATCATTTATTAATATTAAATTTTTGGAACGAAGTTCCTTATGGCACGTTCTGAAGCCCGGGAGTGAATCCAAAAAACGACCAAAATCACCGTCACGAAATCTACAGAAGACGATAACTTGAGTAAAAGCTCACCGAGTTAGATGAAATTTGGTCCACATGTTCATTTTACCAATGCCCAGGCTGAGTTCGTCGGAAAACGTTATCCGCCCAAGCGTTCACGCGCAACGCTCGCGTAAACGTAAGCTTTAAAAGACGGGAAAAATTGTTATTAAGGAAGCCTGTTGCTTGACTTGTTTTGATTATTTTTGTTGTATATGTCAAAAATGTCACTTTGTTTTGTAAATAAATAAAATATAATCATGTAAAATTTCACCCTGATACAAGAAGAAGCTGTAGAGTAGGGAAGAGATATATTTTATAATATTTTAAATTAATTGGCCGGGTAGGTAGAAAACAGTCCTACTTCAATCCAAACTCCTTTAACAAACATACTCTTTCACTATAAACTCATCACGATCAACTTTTTTCTTATATTTAATATATATTTATAGAAGACGCTTGCTTTAATTATACAAATAATGATTTTCTTTTAATTTTGCCTTAACTCTGCCAGGTACAAACAGTTCGTTACTTTTAATTTTGTCTCTTTTCTAACTCCATGAATAATTAGTTAGCAATGTATACGTACTTAGCAGTGTGATTTTATAATTTATATTTAATGAAAAATGTAATGAACTTCGTTCCTACCGGGTGTCCTGCGACACCAAACGTATTTTTTTTTATTATCCTAATGATTGATTTTTGCTTCCGAGCTTACCGAAGGTAACGGAAGCATTGTGTTCACTTTTGAGAACGTAAAAGTTTTAAGTCTCCGATTTTAAAAATTCCAAGACAGAAATCCGTTTCACACAGGGAACATTTTTGGTCTCGTGTTTGTCTGTCTGTCTGTCGGTCTGTGTGTCCGTGAATCCTTGAAACGTGTGACGATAACTTGAATAAATGTCGTTGATGAAATTGGTAGACATGTTAATTTTATCAATGTCTAGGACGAGTTCGTTGGCCAACGTTATCCATCCAAGGGTTCCCACGTAACGCTCGCGTAAACGTGAACTTCAAATTTAAAATTGGTATTTTAGGTCGGGGAAAAAATCAAACTTCATCTATTCAATGAGAAACATTTTTTTTTTTTTCAAATACAATTTTTTAGTAAAACCAACAGTTCCACCGCTATGAAGTGTTAAAGATCGCTAAAACTATTAATAGTTTTTACACTATAAACAATATAACAATTAAGTACATGCTAGGATGCGAGGAAGCTATGTGCCACACTAATTGGCAGTCTATTTTAGATGTGTGAAAAAAACGAAGATTTAGAACATGTTGTTTAGGTGATACGTTTCGACTCTCACTAAGGTCATCTTCAGTCATTATTAATTATGAAGTCATTTTTCTATCTCTCTGGGAGAGTGTCATAAATTAGTCATTGTTTAAAATTTAAATAAATATATGGTCAACTAGCCCAATACAACATACTACATTCACATTATTTCAAATTATGAACATAGTAAACAATTATTTCTAACAGTAATCCCAATTTTAAATTTGAAGTTCACCTTTACGCGAGCGTTGCTCGTGAATGCTTGGACGAATAACGTTGTCCAACGAACTCGTCCTGGGCATTGGTAGAATAAACGTTTCTACCAAATTTCATCAAAATCGGTCGACATTTACTCAAGTTATCGTCACACGTTTCATAATTCGCTGACACACAGACCGACAGACAGACACGAGACCAAAAATGTTCCCTGATGTCTGAAACGGATTTCTGTCTTGGTATTTTTAAAATCAAAGGCATAAAAGTTTTTCGTTCTCAAAAGTGAACACAATGCTTCCGTTACCTTCGGTAAGCTCGGAAGCAATAAAATTAAAAGACTCAGAAAAGGGTCGAAACGAATCACCTAAACTACATGTTTTAAATCATCGTTTTGTCTCTCACCTAACAAAAATCCATCATCACGATAATCATCATATAATATAAGAAGGTGTTCATAAACGTAATGTTTATAATTTATTAAATATTTATTATAAACTGCCATCTTTACCCTTAATTGGAATGGTTTTTTGTGAGTTGAAATACAAGTCAAAATAATGCACAAAAAAGTATCAGTTTTAGGGTCCGGAATAAAACAGTTAAAGGCAGACACATGGAAATAGCGGTAGTAAAATTAAGCGATTGTAGGCTTTGTTGGATTTTGTTGAATCGACACAGATTTCAAGCATACCCGTCTGAAAAGCGAGAAAATTCACCGACGCTCTTTTGTATAAATGGTATCCAATTTTCTCTTGAATCGTTGAAAATCCAAAGCTTCCCGTATTCGAAACGCACGAACCAGGTAATTTCCCCAATGTGTTTTATTAAACTCCAAAGCTTCCCCCGATTGCCCGGTAGACAATGCAAAGTTGAAAATAATGTTTTTGTTTTGTTCAAAGGAAGAGGGTGTGTTAGCCCCTTCTGTTTTACCCCTTCCTGTATTTGTCTGGTCGAGGGAACTTGTGAGAAAGGGTTTTGTCTAATAAAGGACCAAGGGCCTACTTTACCACGCAGGATCTGAGAAACAAATTACAGCAAAGGGCCAGACTCTATACCGTCTTGAAGATAAATAATGCTTTAGACTTTTCAAGAGAAGAAAATTCGGCCCAGTGTATTTCTAAGAGTTAGACTCCTGAATGCGGCAGTCTTCTATACTTTCGTAAGCCTTTTTCATTCGGAAAAAAAAAGAAAAACACAAATGCCAAAATATTCCCCCTTTTTTAGCTGACTTGAAAAATCAAGATTTTCTAAAACTTTCTTGAGACATCATTGAGTAAATATCCCTTTATCATTAGTTAAACTAAAATGCTTTTTCAAAGGAATTACTTATGCGAAGTTTCATCTTTATCCAGGTTTAGCAAAGTATATTTCTTATATCATTTATAGCATGCAGATCTCTATTCCCTAGAACAGGGTTCTTCAACCATTTTTGATGAAGGACCGGATAAAGCAAACAACACAATAATGAAGTTGGAGGTGGTTAGACGAGGTGGTTAGTTTCCAACGAACTCTGCCTGGGCATTGGTAAAATGAACATGTGTACCAAATTTCAACTAACTCGGTGATCTTTTACTCAAGTTATCGTCATCGGTAGATTTTTTGACGGTGATTTTTCGTGACGGTAATTTTGTGACGGTGAATTTGGTCGTTTTTTTCGGATTCTCTCCCGGGCTCCTGAACGTGCCATAGCCATAAGGAACTTCGTTCCAAAAACCTAATGAGTTATAAGAACTCATTATTCATTGGAAAATATATGAACTCAGATTTCTAAAGATTGTAAGATACTAAGTAATGTCGGTACTGAATATAAAGCGACAAGAATTTTTTTGCTTGCGGGTGTCACTTGATATTGTTAAGAGAGGAAAATATTATTGTGTCATGTAATTTAAACCAGGGTGAGTGACTCGGTAAGGCGTTCTTGTCATAGAACAAGGAATAAGCTGTCACAAACAGTCAAGAACAGCTGGGCATGTATTACAAGCCTTGAAATAAGCTCCTTTATAACTTTCCTTTTAACCCTAAAGAATATAAAAGTTCTTTGTTCACTCGACTTGTTAACTTTTCTCTCACTTGCTACTTTAGATTCAACGCCAAGATTCTTATCATTGTTTATCAGCAAGTTGAAATATTTATAATATCTGAGAACTAAAAACAACTTTAAAGTATATAAACTTCCTTATAAATAGATACGTACTTTTGCGTACTCTTAAACTTGGAAGTTTTGAATTCCGTTTTTTTTTACCTGAATTAAAAATACCTTTAATAAGGTGGGGGGATGTATGATACCTAAAGTAAAAGTTGTTCTTATCTATTCTTGTTTTCAAATATGGATTACGGAAGCTAAAGCTTATTAGGGTTTTAGTAAGCAACCTGGAACTTTCCGTATACACTTATTTTTTATATTTTTTCACTCTTGTTGATGCAAACTTATCAGAATATATATATTTTTATGTTGATGCAAACTTATTACTTAGAATATATTTATTTTTTAAACTGAATATATGTATAGATTAGAACTTTAGACTTTCAATGGATTATAACTTCTTCTTCTAAAAACTGAGATGTTCTTAAATATATTAATAATCAATATTATCAAAACAATGAACAAAAATTTAAACGATAATTGGTAATGAAAAGAGGGTTGCGTAATTGCAAAGCCCGATCTTTCCACTGCCTAGAAATAATAAATTAATAGGGGCTGATTAATATAATTATATAAGTAATAATAAATCTAAGGTTGGACTGTATTTAAAATAGAATAAGGATATAGACAAAAAAAAGACTGCCTAGTGTGGCACATAGCTTCCACGCATCCTATCATGTGCTTTATCCTTATATTAACATTAAACATTATATTACTTTATTGTTATATTGTTTACTCTGTAATAGTACATTACGCGTCGAGTGCGGAAAGTAGCATTTTGAATGCGAGTGTGGAGTTTACACCCGAGCGACAACGAGGGTAGTAAAACCACACGAGCAATCCAAATGCCGTTTTCGCACGAGTTGCGTACCGTACTTTATCTACGATTGTTAGATTTAAATAATAAATACAGAAAAAAATAAACTTGCTGTATGTAAGTTCGAATCTCTCTCTTGATAAAGATGGCATTAATTCTTGAGTTGTATTTTTTGCCGAATTAATTATTTCTGGAGGAGTATATATTATTCTCCACATTTTCGTCAAAGTCAATTGATTAACCCATTTTTTTTAAACTAAAAAACTCGATATAAACAGTTACTATAATAAAAGAACAGCAAATTAGTTTTGTTAAATGTAAACAAACTCGCTAATCGTGCGTAAAGCTGAAGAATTCTTCTTCTTTACCGCGCTAGCGTGGTAAAGAAGAGGAATTCTTCAGAACTATGAGACGCGCATGCGCAATGAATACAAGTATGTAAATAATCAATTTCTACGCATCTAAACAGAGATATAATGATTATATTTCGTATCAATCGTAGTTAAAAACTATTAATAGATTTTAGCGATCTTTAACCCTTCAAAGCAGTTTTGCTGTTGGTTTTAATAAAAAAATGTATTTGAAAAAAATGTTTTTCTCATTGAATAGACGAAGTTAGATTTTTCCGGACCTAAAATTTCAATTTGAAATTTGAAATTCACGTTAACGCGAACTTTGAGCGTGAATGATAACGTTGTCCAACGAACTCGTCCTGGGCATTGGTAAAATGAACATGTCTACCGAATTTCATCAAAATCGGTTGACATTTACTCATTATCGTCGCACGTTTCATAATTCGCGGACACACAGACCGACAGACAGACACGAGACCAAAAATGTTCCCTGATGTCTGAAACGGATTTCTGTTTTGGAATTTTTGAAATCAGAGACATAAAAGTTTTTCGTTCTCAAAAGTGAATACAATGCTTCAGTTACCTTCGGTAAGCTCGGTAATCAATATCATATAATATACAAGATATGATAATTAAAGTTGGTTTATAAACAATGACAAGAATTAAGTAGTAAGGGAGGAGTAACAGGGAAAGGGGAAAATTAGGTTGAAGGTACCTTTATAACTGATTACCCGGTATAGGCAGATCACTGCTATTGATTACCCGGTATAGGCAGATCACTGCTATTGATTACCCGGTATAGGCAGATCACTGCTATTGATTACCCGGTATAGGCAGATCACTGCTATTGATTACCCGGTATAGGCAGATCACTGCTATTGATTACCCGGTATAGGCAGATCACTGCTATTGATTACCCGGTATAGGCAGATCACTGCTATTGATTACCCGGTATAGGCAGATCACTGCTATTGATTACCCGGTATAGGCAGATCACTGCTATTGATTACCCGGTATAGGCAGATCACTGCTATTGATTACCCGGTATAGGCAGATCACTGCTATTGATTACCCGGTATAGGCAGATCACTGCTATTGATTACCCGGTATAGGCAGATCACTGCTATTGATTACCCGGTATAGGCAGATCACTGTGGTGGTCAAACTATTTCTAAACTTGATGGTCCAGTAGACCGATTCAATCAATGATTTTAAGTTAAGTTTAACTGTGTTGAGAGTGAACTATGAAAACAGACTGTAGTAAGGAAAGCAAGTGGAGGAAGGAGTAGGGAGCAAGGGATGATGGAGGAGTCCAGGAGTCAACATAATTAGGTTAAAATCATAGAAATAAAAGGTTACCTGGAACTCAATGCATCATAAATTAGATTTACTCAAACTGTAGCATTGGATTTTTTAAATTTCGTGGAAAATTGATCAGTTTGGCCCAGTTATTTTTATTTCGTGTTACATTATATTTTTGAGTCCAGGGGTCTGGAGATATACAAATTACTTTTATCTACGATTGATTCGAAATGTAAACATTGTATCTCTGTTTAGATGCATAGAAAGTGATTCTTTACGTAGTTGTATTCATTGCGCATGCGCGTCTCATAGTTCTGAAGAATTCCTCTTCTTTACCACCCTAGTGCGGTAAAGAAGAGGAATTCTTCAGCTTTACGCACGATTAACGAGTTTGTTTACATTGTTAACAAAACTAATTTGCTGTTCTTTTATTAAAGTAACTGTTTATATCGAGTTTTAAGTGAAAAACAATGAGTTAATCAAGTGACTTTGACGAAAATGTGGAGAATAATACTCCTCCAGAAATAATTAATTCGGCGAAAAATACAACTCAAACTCAAGAATAAATGTCATCTTTATCAAGAGAGAGATGCGAACTTACATACAGCAAGTTTATTTTTTTCTGTATTTATTATTTAAATCTAACAATCGTAGATAAAGTACGGTACGCAACTCGTGCGAAAACGGCATTTTGCATTGCTCGTGTGGTTTTACTACCCTCGCTGTCGCTCGGGTGCAAACTCCACACTCGCATGCAAAATGCTACTTTCCGCACTCGACGCGTAATGTACTATTATCTACGATTGATACGAAACATAAACATTATATCTCTATTTAGATGCGTAGAAAGTGATTCTTTTCGTAACTGTCTTCATTGCTCATGTACGTTTTTATAATTCCTCTTTTTCCGCCCTAGGGTGGTAAGAAAGAAGAATTCTTCACCTTTACGCACGATTAGCGAGTTTTTTTACACCTGATAAAACTAATTTGGTGTTTGTTTAATTAAAGTAACTGTTTATATCGAGTTTTTAGTGAAAAACAACAAGTAATTAAAGTGTGAATGACGAAAATTAGGAGAATAATACTCCTCCCGAAATAATTATTTGGGCACAAAATACAACTAATGAATTAATTTCATCTATATCAAAAGAGAAATACGAACTTACATAACGGAAGTTTATTAATTTTTTTCTATATTTATTACTAAAATCCACAATCGTAGATAAAGTACGGTACGCAACTCGTGCGAAAACTGCATTTTGCTTTGCTCGTGTGGTTTTACACCCTCGCTGTCACTCGGGTGCAAACTCCACACTCGCATGCAAAATGTTACTTACCGCACTAGACGCGTAATGTACTATTTCCAAGAGTTAAATTAAGTAAGAAATATCGCCTGTGTAGAAAAACCCCTGTAATAAAATCAAATAGCATCCATATTTCATATGGACACTATGAATCCATTTAAATTGAACGCTATACGTATGAATGAACTACTACTACAATCATACACGAATAATGAGCCATAACTCATACACGTATCATCCGCTACTACACTCATACACGTATGAGCCACTACTACATACACTCATACACGTATGGACAGCTACTGCACTATACAATACACGTATGAGCCACTACTACATACACTCATACACGTATGGACAGCTACTGCACTATACACGTATGAGCCACTACTACATACACTCATACACGTATGGACAGCTACTGCACTATACAATACACGTATGATCCACTACTCCATACACTCATACACGTTCCTTCTACAGTTATGTACAAAAATCCTGTGTACAGACTTTTCCTGTAATTAATCCTTTTAAAAAGAAACTGAGTAAGAAATCTGTAAGTTGGTGGTGTAATGACTTAGACAACATCAGGAAAAGAGTAGCCCGTCTTCGCCGCCGCTATCAAAGAGTCCATACAGATGTTGACATTCGTTCTATTAGGAAGATAGAATATTATTCGTTGAAGCGGACTTATCGTGAAATGATAATTAAAAGAAAACTCGATTCGTGGAAAGAGTTCTGTACTGGAACTGATGCTAACAATCCTTGGAACGAGTGTTATAAGATGGCGGCTGGGAAAATTCGCGCCCCAACCTGCATATCTACTCTTAAACGGTCAGATGGCTCCTTTACGGAAAATGCTGATGAGACTCTTAAGGTTTTATTGGATCATTTTGTTCCTCGAGATAGCTGTGAGCAGGACGAACCTATACACAGTAGATGGCGTGAAGAAATAGAAAAAGATTTAGATACACCAAACGATCTAGATTTCTCTCAGTACGAAATTGAAAACTCACTTAAGCGTATTGCTGCTAATAAAGCCCCTGGACTCGACGGCCTAACTAAAGACATATTAGTTTCACTTTTTGGAAGTTATCGTCTTACAATGCATGCTATATACAACGCATGTCTCCACAAAGGTACTTTCCCCACGTGCTGGAAGACCTCAAAAATAGTTTGTATTGAGAAACCTGGCAAGAAGGATATACAGGACCCTTCTAAGTACAGGCCTATCAGCCTCCTCCCTTTAGCTGGTAAAGTTCTGGAAAGACTTTTAATCTATAGAATCATGCACCATCTATACTCTAAAGACTTATTATCACAGCGACAATTTGGATTTCGTCCTCAAACAAGCACAACTGAAGCACTGCGTGCAGTTACAGATTATATTAGAGGTTACCTGGATATTCATTACGATGCCGTTATTATCTCTTTAGATGTTCAAGGGGCATTCGATGCTGCTTGGTGGCCAGCCATCCTCAGAGGTCTTAGGGTTTTAAGGTGCCCAAAAAACCTTTACAACCTATCAATGAACTACTTCGTTGATCGAGAAGCCAAACTTAGCTTAAACCACAAGTCTCAATCTGCAAAGGTCACGAAAGGGTGCCCTCAAGGGAGCTGTTGTGCTCCTGGGTTCTGGATCGTTATGTACAACTCTCTTTTGACACTAAAATATCCCAGTAATACTTTTGTGGCAGCCTATGCTGATGATTATATTATTGTTATCGTTGGAAAGAGTAAGCTAGATATAGAAATTAGTGCTAACTCTGTCGTACCCGCTATAGAGGGCTGGGCAAAAAATAATAAAGTCGTCTTCAATAAAAGTAAATCTCAGCTTCTTTATATCACTAGGAAAGCGGAAATTCCTCAGATTTCTATACCATTAGGAGGAGAAAATATTCATCAAGTAGAAACTCTCAAATATCTTGGTTTGTATGTTGACAGTAGGCTTTCCTGGGATCACCATGTCAAATATGTTGCTGATAAAAGTCTGCAATTTGTCAATGTCTTGTCACGAGCGGCTAAAGTCCATTGGGGACTAGGCCACGATGCTCTGAAATCTATCTACGTGGGAGCTTTTCTCCCTATGGTCGTCTATGGAGTTAATATTTGGAAGGATGCTTTAAAATATAAAAAGAACCAGCAAAAGCTAGAAAGAGCTCAAAGGATGTTTGCTATCAGGCTGATAAAAGGTTACAGAACCATCTCATATAATGCTGCCTGTGTTGTTGCAGGTATTACGCCCATTTGTATTAAAGCGAACGAGATTTGTAGGATAGAATCTGTTAAGGTCGGTGGTTCCTACAATGATTTGGATGGTAATATGTTGGATAAGCCTATAGAGTTCAAATTCTGGAACCATCCAGGCGATTATCGCCCTGTTGTTATATCGCAGATTGAGGATCAACAGGACTTGAAGATCTACACTGATGGAAGTAAGGAGGACAAGCATGTCGGCTGTGGGTTTGCAGTATATATCAATAACTCTGTTGTAACTGAGAAAAGTTTCCGTTTAGCTGAGCATTGTTCCAATAATCAAGCCGAACAGCTAGCTATCTTAAAGGCTTTGGAATGGCTTAAAGAATCTCCATATAGAAATGACGTCAGGATTTACACCGACAGTAAAATTACATTACAGTCATTAAGAAACCCTACTAACCATCTTCCTCTTATTGAAAGCATTAGGAATATTCTTCCGGGTCTGGCAGGAGTAGCAAATATTTCTTTTTCATGGGTTAAGGCCCATGTGGGTATTGAAGGCAATGAGCTCGCTGATAGATTGGCTAAGGCTGCTTCGAGGCTGGACCCTGCGCTGGCTCAATACCATAAGTTTCCTTTGACTTATTTGAAGCAAAAAGCTATCTCAGACAGCAGAATGTGCTGGCAGGACCTTTGGAGTAATTCGTCTACCGGAGCTGTCACTAGACAATTTATCCCTTCAGTGGACTTCAGAATGTCTCTCAGATACATGGAAATATCCTTCCAGCTCTCCCAGTTCCTGACCGGCCATGGTAAATTTAAAGAATATCTTCACAGACTCAACATTGAGCCCTCTCCAGCATGTAGCTGTGATGGTGTATCACCTCAGTCGGTACACCATATACTTTTCAACTGTAGCCTACTTGATCCCGGTAGAAGTTCACTCCTTAGGGCTGCTGTAAGTCTAGGAGATCCGTGGCCTCCACCTCTTCACCACCTTCTGAAAAAACAACTACTACCTTACTTCATAACCTTTGTTTACTATTCCTATAATTTATTATTTCCTTAAGCCTCTTGCTCCTATCTTATTACAATATTTTCATTACTTTTTGATCTCTATTGAGTACTTCGTTAAGCTCAATAATTTTGAAGTATATTTCTCTGTACCAATTTTGATTGACTATATGGCTGTTAATTTGTTGTTAGTCTAAATTTGTTAAAGTTTGTTGTTATTAATCTTTCTAATAAGCATATTTACTACAACCCTTTGTCATTTGATTTATTTTAAAACTATGCACATCAATATTCTTGTAACTGTGATAATTTTGCCTATAACTATGTTTGTAATTAAGTTCCTATATTCATTTTAGTTTTGTCTTTTCTTGTTATTTGTTACTAACTTGTTTTTAATACGCTTGCAGTAACTTCCAATTGCTGTAAGTTTTATTATCTATCTTACCGTCATTGTTGTTATCGGTGTCTATTTTCTTATTTAAGCCCATTGTTAAATGTAATTTTGACCTTTAACCGCATGTAGTACTAATTGTGGAGCATGCTGTAATTTATTATACAAAAAAAAAAAAAAAAAAAAAACTCATACACGTATGGACAGCTACTGCACTATACACGTATGAGCCACTACTACACTTATACACTATTAAAACTTATTAAAACTCCTGCTTAATATAACATTAAATAATTTAGAATTTAAAAAAGTCTGTTGCATAAATATATATATTTCTTCGTGTATTCTCAGTATTACATAAAGCTCTGTCTTAAAAAAACTAATTTACACGACTAAGTGGAGACTTCTTTAATAAAAGAATACAAGCTTAAATTACCAAGGATAAATTAAAAATAAATAAAGTGGCTCAAAATAAGTTAGCTTTTTATTTTTTAGGTTCTTAATTCTTTAATAAAAATTTTCTCTTTTCATTTTTTATTATTATTCATAAAATTCATCAAGTGTATTATTAATATTTCATTTTTATACACGTTTATTGTAATTATATTTATATATACGCATATATATATATATATATATATATATATATATATATATATATATAAATGGGATGGCATAAAATCTTTTAGAGCGTTTCGTTATTAGTATATCCCCCTCTCCCACTTTATCTTTTTTCCCTATTTTTGCTTTTTTGTGCTGGATAATGGGTTTATAGTATGAAGACGTTCTAAACTGTGCCATTAGGCTTTAAGCCAATATTGGCTCTTCAGTTCATCCAGCTCTTAACTTTTTATAAAAAAATATTCACTCAGGTATGAGGCTTAAAATCAAGAAGAATATGATGAGTGCATAAGGTAAAATAAGACCAGGAAGGGAAAAATATCGTTGTATAAATCTTATATACTTATTTATAGACTATAATATATTATATATATATATATAAATATATATATATATATATATATATATATATATATATATATATATATATATATATATATATATATATATTTACCCTGTATTCAATGATAAATCTTAATTTTTTTTTAAAATGTTTATTATCTTAAGTTCCGTTAAATACAACTCTATAAAGTAGTATTACTAATTATATTTACTACAAAGTAAAAAAGAAAACATTATTTGATCTTTTAAAAGTCAACAATTTAGACTTAGTTTACCAACTTAATTATAACAAGTTTAAAGAACTGTTTTCTTTATTTTAATTTAAAATTAATATTGAGTCTGTTTACAAAAAAAAAAAGGAAAAAGTTTTCAAAGACAAGTTGATATTAAAAATTTAACAGGAAAATTTTTGTCGTTTTAAAGCTAAATGGAAAAAAACAACAATAAATAACGCTTGTATTTTCGAAAAACTTTTTATCGTTCCCAAATGTCTGACTTGTCATTTATTTTTTACGCTCACAAACAAACTTTACGATAAGATGAAAAAGTTAAGTTAAAAATAAAAGCAAATAATATATGAGGGAACGTCTTAAAAATACCAATGAAGAGGAAGTTGCTTTATATAAATTGTATATAGAAATTTCTAATCATATATCCATAGCAGACTAAGCAAGATTTATCAATGAATGTTTACAGCTCTTAACTGCTTCCTTTTCTGGGGCATCTATTTTAGGTAGAATAAGGATTCTCGTGATAAGAAGTAAAAACAAGTAAGGCGCGATTCTCTTAAGTACGTGAGGCGATAATCGCCGGTTTATGAACGATTAAGTTAAAATATTAGTGTAAAATTTGAATAGTTGTATATTCTATTTCTACACTTCAAAACCTTTAAATTGATGTATATAACATATCATGGTGACTAAAAACTTTTTTTTAGTAGCCCGCCATATTGGCCTCCATCTTGAAAATATTAAGTGAAAGTGTAATAGTTGCATATTCTTTTTCTACACTTCAAGACCTTTAAATTGATGTATAACATGTCATAGTGACTAAACTTTTTTTTTTGGCCACCCGCCATCTTGAAAATATTAAGTGTGAAAACTCCAAAAAGTGTACGCACTTGCCTCAAATGCCGAGATGCACTTGTTTACCGAATTTCATGTTGCTAGCTATAGAAGTTTATGAATTGAAACAAGCCAACGGACAGACAGACAGACATAGCCGTTATAAAGGGTTCCTTTTTTTACTTCGTACAGAAACCTAAAAATGAACTCAACATTTTTACTTTCTTACGTTGGTAGTTACATGTAGAGAGAAGGTATTTTTGATAGAGTAAAAATTAAATATTAATATTTTAATTGGCTTTCACGCTTTAGGGTTCCCTGAGTCAAATTAGCAATTGGTCTGTGCAGGTCTGTACAGCCTAAACTATTAAATCACTTTCGATCATATTATGTGTGCATGTTCAGAATTGGCAACATTATGGTATACGTGTTCAAAAATCGTAATCTGATTCGATATTTTTCTTAAAGAACTACTACTTCATTAACGAATTTGTAATTTTTTTTATGTCAATATAATCACATAAATTGTTTTCCCGGGACAAATCTAGCTTCAGAGAAAAAATTGAAAAAAAGTTCGGGGTTTAAGTCCCCTTAGGTTTTTATTAGCTTGCTTTCTTGTTTGTTTGTTTGTCCGGTACAAATCTGGCAATCGATTTCTAACTAACTTCCCGAATAGCTAGGCATTTGAAACTTTTAGAATAGCTCAGTAGACGACGACAATGCATTATTTTAATACTTATAGCCATCTTTCAGCAGATATTAATTCGTTTTCAGCAAATTTTGCTGTATGGAAAGTAAGTTCGGAAAAAATCCGCAAGTTATTTTATTTGTTTTGACGAATCCCATATTTTTACGATCTTCATTATGACGGGTTTCAAATTTGGGATTTTTTATTAAGAGGTACCTTAGAATAAATAATACTATATATAGAAGGAGCATAGAATCGGAATCCTAAGCAATTACTGATAAGAGACTGAAGCCAACTTTTGCCGAGAGGTTGTGTCCTTAAGACCAGGCTGCCAACATAACAACACTCATTATTTTCATTTAAACAGGAGAAGGTTGGCCATGCTTTAGTAACTATTCAAGCCCGCTCACAAACACCAAGAAGACAAAACCCTGCCATTGGCTATTGTTTACGTTTCACTCTGACGTCATTTTTTACAACTCGCCCAGCATGATATAATAAACATTATTTTTAGCATATTTCAAGCTAAAATAAGATAAAACTCAAAAAAAAATATTACAATAAACTAAACTGACTATCAATAATTATAATTTAATAAAAAATTAAATTAAAAAACCGAAGGCAAATTATTTTAGAGTTATATCGTCACAAATTACAAAAATGAATTTTTAGAACGCGGATACGGACACAACCAAAGTTGGCTTCAATGTTATCAGTGATCCTCCTTCTATATATTGTATTATTCTAAGAGAGGTACATTGAATGACAGCTAAAAAGAATAAGTAAACAAAGAAATAAATCAATCGACGTATGACAACCAGGTGTGTCTACACTTGTGTACTAGATATCGGTATATTTTCTGTACATCTGTACTTTTTTAATTGTACTTATTTTTCTTCTCTTACCCTCCCCTACACGGGGCCATATCGATGGCCACAGTTCAGATTCGGTGTTGGTGAGATCCGTTGTTCAAAGATTTGTCCTTTTATAGGTTTAAGATCAGCTCTCTAGATGGTTGTCATTTGTGTGAAGTAAATAAATTCGGAACTATTTATATTTCACTAACATTTTATATAACAATAAAAAATTATATTATCAACATTACATATTATGATTCAAAAGAAAATTAAAAAATGTAGTATATAACAAGTTCTTTTTATCTTGTAATTATTGCAAGCTTTTATTTCACTTGCAATGTATGTATGTATGTTCGGGTCAAATCTTGCAACAAAATTTTAAAGCAGTTATCCTCAACCAATTGAATTGAAATTTTGCATACACGTTTAGTTTAGATGACAATTCATGGTTAGCTATGTGACGTCATTCTAAATCCAATATGGCGGACAGCCCAAGATGGCGGACTAATTACTTTTTAAGCACGCCCATGATATGGGTATCAAATGAAAGGGTTTGCTTGTTTTAAAACATTAAAGTATTCTTGTCACATCTTCAGGCGGACTCCTATACAGACACAGGTCCTTGCAGTCTCAATTATCCCGGCAGAGTGTTAATCATGGCGAATTCTCTAGTGTTTTTGTTATAAAATTATTTTTAATGTGAAATTTGATAACATTTAAAAAATAAATGAATTAGTTAGATATTTTAAACCGAAAATATTGAATCTTTCTCCTGTTTACAATCGATTACAAATCCAACTACATATAAAACAACTCGACGGTAAAGTTTCAATTAATAAAAATTGTTCCAGCCCGGAGTATAGAGTTGGGTGAAGGGAAAGGGGAAAGGGGGAGGAAAAATCTAATTAAAAGATTGTTATGCTTTGGATATTGGGAAATACGGGTTTAGGCCGTGTTTCGCCGCCTTACCTAGAAATGCGTCAATATCAGGTGTAAAAACAAGGCAAGGGTAGCAAGGGGGGGGGGGCACTCTGTAGTGTCAGTAACATGCTTCACTTGGATTTAATCATTACCCACACTCTCTCATTCATTATTATTTTCCGAGAGGGAAAGTGTCTATTATATATATATATATATATATATATATATATATATATATATATATATATATATATATATATATATATATATACATATATTGATATTGATATATTGATATATATGTATGTATGCATGTATACGTATGTGTGTCTTGTGTAATAATAGTTATTTATGTAACTAGGCAGCAAAATGGAATTTTACTGACGAGTGATTAGATTAGCCTCCGAGCCGAAGGCGAGGACAGGCTATGATAATTAACTGCCTAGGCGAAGCCGAGGCAGGTAATTTACCTATTTGCCAATGATTTGAGGCAATGAATAAACGAGGCAGAAATGTTTCCTTTGCTGCCTTGTTGCATACAATATTTTATCTACTTGCGGCAGAAAAATGAAGCTGCTAAAATGTTTCTTTATTAATATAACATAGTTAATAACTGTGTTATATTAATTAAGATAATAACATATATGTATTAACTAAAATTAATATTCAAGAAAGAAACAGGAATAATAACAATAAGTGAAAAGGAAACTCAATCTATAACAACAAAATACAAAACACACGTTTATAACACACATAACTTCTGAGTGAATAATGCACGCAATATAAAATATTTATTTTTATTTTTACTAAATGATTAATAAAAGTGTTAAAGGTATCTTCTATTGCTTAAAAGATAAGAAGTAACTAGGATACATCAAGAAAAGTAGCTAGTCTAATCTAGAATGACTTCAATAATAAAAATAATATGGATGTTCAATGTTTACATGACGCTGCAGTAGAGCCAGTGACTCTACTATTTTTTTTAATTAAAGATCTACTAATCATTGAACTTATTTAACAGAATTAACAAATATAAACAAATTATTTTATTATTAGAAGGTTTTATTTATTAAATATTACTTATTTAACTATAATATATAATGTTATAAGATAGAGATAATAGTATAAGCTGTTCTTGCCAAAATTAGAGGTTATGCCACCCAGTGGTAAACACTGTTACTTTCTCTGCCTAGGCAGGGAAATATTTCCCTGCCTAGGAAGAGAAAGTATTTTCCTGACTGTTTTAACTACTTTCCTGCCTGTTTTTAATATGTTAATGACAAATCAGGCAAATAGTACTTTCCAGCCTAAAAACAGTTAAGTAATGTTTAATTTTGCTGCCGCGAGTAGATAAAAATTTTTTTAGTTACATTATAACGAGTATAGATTACATTATTATGGTCGTTCATATTAAGTTATTATTATCAGTTACATATTAAGAATATTAACTTTTTTTTCTTGTCGTTCATCACGTAATAATTCTCAATAACATTGAGAAAAAATTTACCAAGGATATGAAAAGTTACTAGTTAATATGAAAATATAACATTTTTATAAAATAAATTAGGTTCCCTCTCCATCAGTTCCAATCAATTTTTTCAGGGTCTAGATTTTTCGCGGGTAAACGACTTATATTGTTAGATTCTCATTTAAATGGACTGCATTTTAGAATTTTTTAATAAAAATTGTCGGAACCGTTTTCGAGTAAAACATTTCTTTCACGTTATTTCAAAGTTTTTATTGGGGTTTTCTGAACTTGTATACTAAATTTCGTCGAAATCGGTCCAGTAGTTTAGGATCCAGGCGTCTGCACAGACGACAGACATACATTTTTTAAAAAATCACTTTTTTAGTCCTGTATATCAAGTAAAATTTTGTGCTCTCACAATACTTTCTCTTCATATACTGTGTTAAATAAATATAAAAGTAAAAAGCGAGCAAATATGCATCTTAGCATTAGAATATGCATCTCAGCATTAGAATGTGCATCTTAGCATTAGAATATGCATCTTAGCATTAGAATATGCATCTTAGCATTAGAATATGCATCTTAGCATTAGAATATGCATCTTAGCATTAGAATATGCATCTTAGCATTAGAATATGCATCTTAGCATTAGAATATGCATCTTAGCATTAGAATATGCATCTTAGCACAACACCTTATTTATAATTAGTTTATAAAAACTTTTAATGGTTTGAATTTCTATGCATGAATTGCCACTTATCTCAATCTTCATACTTTTTATATTGTATAAAAAAAAAGTAAAATAATTTGAAAAAAATAAAACTACTTAAGGAGAAGAAAACAGGCTAATGACAAGAAAATAGAAAATATAATACAACATTTAAAAAGAAAACAAGTATTTTATTTTATCCTTAAATATATATTTTTTTTTTTTTTAAATATTATTTTTAATATTTAAAAATAGAAAGAAGCTCTATTTTATACAATATTTCATCGAAGTTTTTGTTATTTTTTCGGTCAAAAGCTATTCATTATTTCTTTTTATAACCTTTATTATTATAAAAAAATAAGGTCTTTTTTTCATTGTATAATTTTTTAATTAATTCTAAATAGAGAGCGAGAGGGGAAAAAGAAGAAGAAGAAGTGAAATATAGAAGACAAATCAATATTATATTTAATCTTCTGGCCCATTGGTTTGACTGTGACTAAACAAAGAGCGGGTTGGTACAATTGAAAAGGATTGTCAGCTTGTTACAGGCAAAATATTTCTGATAACTTCACAGACAATTCGTATTTTTTATCCCCCCCCCCCCCCCCATCACTATAATATTTCCGAAAAATGTTTTACCAGCTCTTTTTATACTTTTATTTTTAACTCAATACTAAAAGAAAAAAAAAAATATACTGAAAAGAAAAAAATAACCATGAATTCATTTTATTTACTAACGATATCTATAAAAAGTATTTATAAAACTGTCGTCGAGCTTTAAATAATTGGTAAACTAGAGTTGTAATTTGTCTTGATAAAAAATTAATTGTTTTTATTTATTCCATTTTTTTTTTTTGGCAATTTTTAATTAATTTAAATGTTTACCGAATATATGTTTTTTGCTTCGGAGCTCTCGGTAACGGAAGCTATGTGAATGTTCTGAAGAACGAATAGTACATTACGCGTCGAGTGCGGAAAGTAGCATTTTGCATGCGAGTGTGGAGTTTGCACCCGAGCGACAGCGAGGGTTGTAAAACCACACGAGCAATGCAAAATGCCGTTTTCGCACGAGTTGCGTACCGTACTTTATCTACGATTGTTAGATTTAAATAATAAATACAGAAACAAATAAACTTGCTGTATGTAAGTTCGCATCTCTCTCTTGATAAATATGGCATTAATTCATTAGTTGTATTTTTTGCCGAATTAATTATTTCTGGAGGATTATTATTCTCCACATTTTCGTCAAAGACACTTGATTCACTCATTGTTTTTCACTAAAAACTCGATATAAACAGTTACTTTAATAAAAGAACACCAAATTAGTTTTGTTAAATGTAAACAAACTCACTAATCGTGCGTAAAGCTGAAGAATTCCTCTTCTTTACCGCACACTGTGTGGTAAAGAAGAGGAATTGTTCAGTTCTATGAGACGCGCATGCGCAATGAATGCAAGTACGTAAATAATCACTTTCTACGCATCTAAACAAAGATTTAATGTTTATATTTCTTATCAATCGTAGATAAAATATTTTATGTCTTCCCTTTCAAAAATTCCAAGACAGAAATTTATTTCAGACTTCAGGAAACAGGAAACATTTTTATCTACTCACTGCAGCAAAATTAAGCATTGTTGTACTGTTTTCAGTCTGCAAAATGTAATTTTTCTTGATTCTTTTGAATAAAGTGTCAGCAAAATATCAAAGTGTCAGCAAAAGTTCAAAGTGTCAGTAAAATAACAAACAGGCTGACACATTGTAAGAAAATTTTACTAAAAAAAGGTTGCTTCATGCCAGGTTATAAACACTACCACATTGTTTATTTTTATATATTTAAGCGTAATATTCTGCTAAATAGTTATATCTTTTTTGAAAATAACTTAAATAATTATAGTGACAAACAAATTTTACTATTTTACAATGATTATTTTAAAAAAAATCACTAAAAATTGAGATAAAAAACAATTGTTAATAAAAAAAAAAAGTGGCAACCCTGAATTGTTTTGATTTCTTGATGACTCAAACTTTCGTTTTTTTACAAATTTAATTTCTTTAAATCTTTTATATATTAAAAAGGGAATATAATAATTAGTGTAATTTTTTTGCCGTTAATAGATAAAATATTGTATGTAACTATGCAGCAAAGGAAACATTCCTGAATCGTTTAAAGATTACCTGCTTCGGTTACACCTCAGCAGGTAATTAACATTTGCCTGCCTCGGCTTCGCCTCTTCAGTCAACATGTAATTTTCCTGACTCGGCTTCGCCTCGTCAGTAAAATAGTAAATTTCCTGCCTCTGCAGTAAATTTGTTAAGCCTATGCTCGCCTTTGGCTCGGAACTAAATCTTAAAAACTTGTCAGCAAAATTCCATTTTGCTGCCTAGTTACATAAATAACTATTGTTCCGTGTCTCTCTGTCGGTCTATCTGTCTTTCGGTCTGTCTGACTGTCGCCCAATTTTTGCGAACCAACATACCTTAAAAACTACAAGCCCAAGTTTATTGAAATTTGTATGGTAGGTCATAATTAGCTCATTGTTGGTCTTATATAAGTTTCAACCTTCTGCGACTATTTGTTTCTCTTCCACATGCGCATAAACATACATTTATTTACACCTATAGCTTCAAAAGTACTAATCTGATTCGTATGAAACTTTTATAGTTTGTCGAAAGTAACCCGCAGATTGTCCAAGCTGAATTTGAACTCGCTTGAGTTCAAGATAAATTACCGATTTTATCATCGCGAGGGGAATTATAGCACTTTACTCCCGACGTACATACAATATTTTATCTCCAGTAGGGAGAAAACGTATCTTCATTTATTGCACAGGTTTTATTTATTATTTTAAAAATAACAATAATTGTTAGCACTTTAAATAGTAGATATAAGAGCTTTAATATTGAAAATAAATTGCCGGTGTGGAGATAAGAATAAAAATTATCTTCCACCTACTTTTATCAATTACTTGTATAAATTACCGATTTTATTTCATTTTATGTCCGTAGTTTACGCAGAGCGAAAACATGAAAATGTCTCACTGTCTTGCGGACTCGAATGCAAGAAGTTTTTTTTTTCTCCCAGGTCCCAAGAATTGGAATTAAACTCAAATAGAAGGTTATTTAGATGCAGGTTATAATGTTGTAAATAAAGATAAACATGGTCAAAAAAGCGCAGTGCTGCCAACCTGATTTCAACAACTTCATTTCATTAGCCATTCATTTTCTACTATTCATGAAATAATTAAGTTGCAATCTTTACTTTTTTGCCCTACTTTACTATTTTGCCCTACTTTTACTTTTTCTCCCTACTTTTGTGTTCAGGGAAGAAAATAATTACTTTACACCCTCTAAACTAATTCAAAATCATAACTTTTTCTCCCTACTGGAGATAAAATAAGTTATTCATAAATTACAATTACATCGATTCTTTCAACTAATATTGTGTGTGGTATCATTATGTCATCGTCATCAGATTTATTTTAAATTATTTAATTAAATATAACTTAAAGACAACATATGCTTTTCGAGGCTGTAAATTGTCACTTGAGTGTTGTCAGACCGAATCATAACTTTATGATTAAACTCAAATCTGCTTCTACAACTCATTAGGTTGTGAACTTTCCTCCTTGATCCGCTAATAAATATTTACTTAGGTCTAAGTTTAAATGTTAGAGTAAGATCTGACTATATACGTATAAAAGCCAACTTGTCTGTCTCTCTAGCGTTGAGAATCACATTAAAAATTAAGCCGGGTTGTGTGGAGTTTGAAATGTGTGGTAAAGCTGGTTTCTAAAGGTTATGGGGTCATAAAGCTGAGAGCTACTCAGGATTCTGGAGTCTTCCCAAACCATCTACTTAATACGTGGCTTCAGTCCAAATATCACTGTTCCTTTATTAGAGAATGTTACTTCATCATTTAAGGATATAATTCGGCCTGTTGGTCTAGAGGTATCATCTCGCTTTGAGTGCGAGAGGCCCGGACAGACCCGATGGCTTTAAAATACTTAAATCACAGATTGTAAATATATAAATTTGTTATGATAATATCATAACATTTGTCAAATGACACCTGCAAAAGGTACCCGACACACCATTTGATAGTTTGTAAATAATAAAACTCAAACCAAGGACTTTAAAGAGGCCCGGGAGTGAGGTTTTAAGACTAACATATGATATATGGGTCGTCTAAAGGTCCCCCCCCCCCTCTCAACTTTTGAACTATTTGAGATAAATTAATGAAACTTAGGGGTTCCGTACCATGTAAAGGGATGTTTATTTTCATGCAATCGCGCAGTAGGGGCAACCACCCATTTCAAACACCAAAATTTCAAATTAGAGTGCATATTTTCTACGGTTTTCTAAGGTCAAAAATAAGAATATTTTACTTCAAAATTTTTTTTCTATCTCCAATATTTTGCCCCCTTTATTGGCAAAGTGGGTGGTTGCCCCTAGAGCGTGACTACATGAAAACAAACTTTCTTTTACCTGGTACAGGTTCCCTAAGTTTCATTTATTTATCTTAAAACGTTCAAAAATTAAGTGGGGAGGGAGAGACTTTTGGACCACCCTGTATAAATATATATATATATATATATATATATATATATATATATATATATATATATATATATATATATATATATATATATATACGAACTACGATATATGTTCGGGATTGGCGTCGGGTTTTAACAAAGTAAAATCCGGTAACACCAAAACCATTGAGTGAAGGGATTTGTTATCTTTAAACTAAGAAGAAAAAAAATACTGTGTGGTAATAAAGAGTTTAATTTGCAAGAAGTCTAACAAAACATAATTTCTTTAAAATAATACAAATAATATAAATTTTGATCTGAAATATAATCTTATAATGAATAAGGAGCTCCTTCCTAATCTTAAAATTAAAGTAAATTGTGAATTCAAGTTACGCTAGGTTACAATAATTATAAATTAAAGTAAAAGACTACTAATTCTTGATCAATAAAATACAAAAGATAATGTTAAACAGGCTTATTACAGAATAAGTTTATCTTCCAAAAAATAATGGAAATAACTGAATAATGAGAAATGCCGTGTAATTAAAATTGTAATGATCCTAGTTATAGGTTCGTAGATTGTATAAAAAATCTATAGAATATACGCTGATAGTTATTATATAATTAATTTAAAGAAGAGATATGATTATATAGAAAAATGTTAAGGCTTATCTGAAGACAGAGTAGTCTATAAAGTCTCCACGGAGATCCACTGCTGAATCCACGAATGTGAGATTATCCACAATGATGAGAAGAGACGAGGGATCTGTGAGATATTTCAAAGACACTCCACATCGACCGGAGGCTGATGACCGTCGGGGAACTGTCCGAAATTATTAACCTGATGATTATGAGATTAATAATCCTCAAAAGTTGCGAGTATAGAAATGCACACCCGGAGTGAAAGATAAATATATCCGCAGAACACGGGATGCTGAGACCCGGTCGGGAACAAGCAGACGCTATCACTCTCACGATTTCCGCGTGAGGAAGTTAATGATGTGCTGGCTATGGTGGTTGCAGGTTGCAGCATGAGATAACCAATGCTGGAAGGCAACTGACTCGATGGTCGGAAATGACAAGCTAAGGTAGGGTGGGGGTACCTGGGTTTAGCAAGAAAACTAAATGAACTTCGGTCGGAAATTGAATTAATGTTTAACACCAGACCGTCTTTAAATTCTTAAAAAATAAATCTAATTAGGTTTTAGCCTAATCCCAAACAATATATATGAAGTTTTAATAAAACTGTTACGTTAGAACGTGAGATATCGGTCAAAACGATGTTGTCTCTATTTTGAACGTGTAGGTCCGCTTTATTAGTTTTAACGATCTTTATCACTTCATAGTGATGTCGCTGTTGGTTTTACTAAAAAAAAAAAATTTGTTTCAACATTTTTGCCTTATCAAATAGGAATGATTGAATCTTTTACCGTCCAAAAATTCCAATTTTAAATTTGAAGGTCACGTTTACGCTCGCGTTACGCGTGAACTCTTAGACGGATAACGCTGTCCAACGATCTAAGCCTTACTATTAGTAAAAGGAACACGTATACAATACAGGTTTAACTAGCCTATATGGGGCATCATGTATAGAAATGAAAAATAGACTAGCACATATAATTAAAGTCTTTTCTGTATATTGATAAAAATTGCACAAATTATGGATTCTTCTTCTTTTCATAAGTTTTCTCTTAATTCAATTTTGAGACACAGCTGTGTACAGGTCGATTTTGGGAATCTTGGGCGTATGTATCTGTTGTAGATTACCTGGGCTTAGATGTAGCGTATCTGGTTTTTCTGGAGAGTATGAAATGAAAAAGAATACATAAATAATGCAATTTATATCAATATACAGGAAACACATTAATTATGTATGCATTATATTTGTTAGTTTATGCATTTCTATACACGATGCCGCATATAGACTAGTCCAACCCGTATACCAAATTTCAACTGAGTAGGTCAACATTTACTCAAGTTATCGTCGAACACGTAAACGTTACTTACGTCAGGATGCATATTTTGTTTAATGTAAGAAGCTCGCTTAGTTTTAACAATTATAAGAGATAAATTGTCTACTTGCTTAAAAACAAAAAAAAAAATAAGTAGTCTTTCGTCAAAATACACAAGTTTACATTGATTATCTTTTTACTTAATAATAAAGGAGTTACAATACTTTGACACAATTATCTGCGACATTAATGCACTACACACCACAAAATTTGGGCTTACAATAATTTACCTTGTAAGTACAGAATTATTATATGAGTTATGAGTATATCGCAAATGTGAAAAATGTCACATATTTCTCTACTCTAGGATCATACGGAGCCGCGTTAATTTTACCTTATCTCAGGTGGACTGAGAACAAGACAGGTTTATGATAAGAAGTGGTGCCAACAAAACCTGCTGATTTCAGAGAGGGAGCTTAGGTTGCCTCGCCTGGCTTTACTATGATAAGAAATAAAAGCGAGTATAAAACATAGGGTCGTAAGAACTGTCGACAAACACCTGGCCGCACTTTTGTCTTGGTCCGTCTTTAATTATTTCCTTAGAATCCTCAAGACGTAAAGTCTGACCCTTTTTACTTTCCCTCACCTTCTCCGAAGGTATATAGGAAAAGTATTGTTTTCACCCAACAATTCTTTTTCGGGGTTTCAACGGAATTATCCTTTTTGCGTGTTTTTTAGACCTCCTGAGTGGTTTTCAGCATGACGTCTGTATGTATGTATGTATGTATGTATGTATGTATGTAAGTATGTATGTATGTATGTATGTATGTATATATGTATGTATGTATATATGTGTGTATGTATGTGTGTGTGTTATCATCGTAGCGCCGAAGGTATTTAACCTAGAGAGTTGAAACTTGGCAGAAAAATCAGTCCTTACCTGTAGTGGTGCCACCCGGGAAATCAACTTTTTCCGCCCTTCTTGAACCCAGTTTGCTAAGTCAACAAATAATTTTAAAAAATTCTAATAGTCCTGATCGAGTCGATATTTTGCACGAATGTACCTCTCTTTATGAAAAGCCCACCAAATTTCATTTGGCCACCATTTTGAAGTTACCAATTTTTGAATTTTTAAACTTTGACTGCTAATAATACCGAAAGTATAAATAGGTTTTTGACATGTATAGCATATCGTTGGAACCGGAAAAAAATTAAGGAACAAATATAAAAAAAAAACCCGATGAAATACCGTTAATTAGTTTAAGAGTTTGTTTACATCTGTAAAAATACCGCCAAAATTCAAATAATTAAATAAAATATATTAAAAATAATGTATTTTTTTTAAATATGATAATAAAAAAAAATCAGTCAGTTCAAAGCGGGCACCCATCTATGTATTGACCACGCCTAGTGCTGCTTCCTCACTTTGTGGCCTCTAAAGTGAGGAAAAGTTCCGAGGTTGCTCTAAACCCGATTTTTATTTTGTTTCTCGAATCTTTGAACATAAACTTATTTCAAATTTGTGAGAGAATTTTAAGAACACTTAATTTTTCATTTTAATTGGATTTAATTATTATATTATATGCAAAGTTTGTTTTATTTTCCTTCCGAGCTTACCGAAGCTAGCGGAAGCTATGTGTGATTGTTCTAATGAATAATTAGTTTTCACGTTTTTCAGAGTTTTTGGGAGTAGCGCCCCCAAATTTGGAGCTACAATTTATTTCTCGATTTTGCCTCGATGTATGATTTTTCTAAGCATGTATGCCAAATTTCGTCAAAATCGGTCTAGTAGTTTAGGCTCTAGGCGTCACAGAAATTTTTTAAAAACCACTTTTTTGGACTCAGGGGACATCAAAACGTGTAAATTCATCAAAATCTAAAAATCGCATTTCGTACCATCACAATACTTTCTCATAATACGAGAAGGTAAAAAAAAATATATTTGAGTGTACCACATTTTTACAAATTGCGCAAGTGGGTATTAATTTTTTTTTTCTTTTGTGTATTATTCCTTTGATTGGGTCAAAAAGTTGCACCAGTATATTAAATTTCAACTATTTCCCTAAATGGTTCGGAAGATATGAACCAAAGAGCGACGGAACACATAACGCAAGATATGAAACACATCACGCAAGATATGAAACACATCACGCAAGATATGAAACACATCACGCAAGATATGAAACACATCACGCAAGATATGAAACTCATCACCCTCGGCATAAGGTTTTCGAGAAGGATCTTCAAAACCCTAATAATGGTAGGATAAGAAGATAATAATGGTAGATAATAGATAAGAAGATCTATTAAAGAAAAAGGTTATTTCTTTGAAAAGTGTTTTCGTGAATTAACTCTAGAAATAAATAAAAGTATAAATACCTAGATCTTTGGCTAAGTTACTAAAAATTTCATTTTCTTAAGTCTTAATTATTCATAAAGACATGAAAATACTTTACGAGTCTTGGTTAGTTGACAGTCCCTTAGTTGCTCGACGAACTAGAAAGTTGAAAAGAGTTTTAGATAGTTACATATTATATAGATTTAAAACTATTTCAAAACAGTGATTCTATTGAAAAATATTTAAGCAAAAGATAAAACTATTACTGTGTAGATGTTACATAGAATGAAAGTATAAAGTTCATATTTGTTTTTACTTCTTAGTCAAACATTAAAGGTAATGAGTAAGTTTCTTGATAATCTTCTAAAATTCATAAGTCTTCTTAGGTAATTGTTTCGACCTAGATTTGTTAAACTTACATCAACTGTGTACATTTCATTGAGTAAACTTTACCAGTTTACAACACATACAAAAATATTGATTCTACTTTCAAAAAAAAATGTATACGTTGGTGGACATTATATACAGCCGATAAACGCGAAAGAAAAACTTTCTCGTATATACATTAGGATTGTATTTAAATACCCTTTAAAAAAATTAAATATTGTATATAAACAGAAAACAAACAAAACTCAGGTTTCGGTCACAAAAATCGTCCCTATGTTACAATCCCGACGTTTCGGTTTTTACTTAAAACCTTCTTCAGGGGCCTAAAAAACAAACGAAATACAAAAAACCCATGAAACTAACACTCATGACGGTCAAAACGGACAAAAATAAGAAGCTACTACACAATAAATATTAACCCAAGACCTAAACTCACCGCAAAACACTAAACAACAAACGCTACACGATTTATTGTGTAGTAGCTTCTTAGTTTTTTCCGTTTTGACCGTCAGTAGCTTCTTAGTTTTTTCCGTTTTGACCGTCATGAGTGTTTGTTTCATGGGTTTTTTGTATTTCGTTTGTTTTTTAGGCCCCTGAAGAAGGTTTTAAGTAAAAACCGAAACGTCGGGATTGTTACATAGTGACGATTTTTGTGACCGAAACCTGAGTTTTGTTTGTTTTCTGTATATATATTATAGATATATATAGTGTTATATATATATTTCTTTCTTCTTTCTTCTAGTGCATGTATGAGAAAGTGACTATATATCTATATATATATATATATATATATATATATATATATATATATATATATATATATATATATATATATATATATATATATATATATATATATATATATATATATTTATATATATATTTATATATATATATATATATTTATATATATATATATACATATATATATATATATATATATATATATATATATATATATATATATATATATATATATATATATATATATATATATATATATATATATATATATATATATATATATATATATAAGCCTAGTAGAACATACTCACTCATTCTTCACATCTCCAGGACGGTTATAGCAAGAGAGTCTTACATTAGTCTCCGACATCGTATGACTCGCCCACTATATATTTTCTTTACAATGCAACTCTAGTTCTACCAAAATCGGCTCTGATTATGTATGTATTACCTTCCGTGTGGAGAGACTTTCTGTGTATTTATTAAGATAACCTCTACCAACGCTCTTCTTCCTCAAGTATAACATTTAAATTTATATCCCCGGGAAAAATACTTCGTTGCGAAGCATGGGTATCCACTTAGTACTATAAAATATATTTTGGTGACTGTAAAACATACAATTATTATTCTTTAAAATAATACTGCTATAACACCAAATGAGGAACTATTTTTCCTCCTTCTTTTCAAATTAACTGATGCAATCTAAAGAGAAGTACATAAACCTTAATTCTTTTCTGCTTTTTGTAAATTTTAAATCATTAAACATTTTTTTGTCATTGTAAAAGCTGCTTTTTATTCTCTTCCTTCCTGATTTTCATTATTTTAACTGATCCTTCACACATAATGATTTTAGTATCAAATATTTAAGGGAAATAGAGAACAATTTCTTTTTTTAAATTGAAGGAACAAATGGGATGAAGAACGAGAAGAAAGTGAAAGAAAAAAAAATAATAAAAAATTCAACCGCAAACTTGAAGCAAATCCGAGAAAATGTAAAATAATACCTAAAGGAGTTTGAGAATAATTTTAATCAGAACTCCACTGAAATAAAACCATCCCCGCCAAAAAAAAGCTAACGTTAAAGGCAAAAAGAAAATCTTCCCGCAAAAAATATGATGTTAAGAGCAAAATACTTGCAAAAAGAAAGTTTTTTATTCTTTCTAGTATCAACACTGGGGACCCCAAGGGCTTGTAGATTTTAGGGGTTTTTATACCGTTTTTTGTATAAGATGAGGGTTGCCTTATTCCACCCAACATCCTTGATTTTTCAAAAAACGGGTTAAAAACTCTAAAAATATATATATACATATTTTTAATATTTTTTCTCGTTTTCCTAAATTACATTTTTTGGTGACAAAAAAAAAGTTGGAAATAAAATTAATTTGTTCTTCTATTTTTTTTTTATAAAAAAGAAGTCAAAAAACATTTTTATTTTATATCACAACCAATTATTTTCAATTTTTCCTTGAAATCCTCCCTGAAAATCAGAGTGGGGAAATTTTTCGGGGGGGGGGGGGGGGGGAAGATGTAGGAAAGTTTTTCTAATGGCATTTTCATTTGAATTTAATTGTTTGGATTTATTCTTAAGCTAAATTTAATTTGTAAGCTATTAGTGTTGTATAATTTGCAGTAGTTAAATTATTAGAATTTTTAAGCTAACTATAATTGCTTGGATAGAATAACAAAAATTTTATAATCCTCTTAATGTTAGGTTCACTTGGTGGAAAAAAGAGCTTTCTAATTATTATAATTTTTCCTGAATTGGATCATTTTATATTTAACATACTGTAATTGCTTTCTCTTCGTTCCTCTCTTTTTATGTCAATGAGAATTATTTATAACTATTAAACGTTAAACGTCGCTTTAGACAAAATTACAAGTATAGATTATCCGCAATTTTATACCTATTGGTGGTGTTTTTGCTTTAATCCTTGAAACCTTTTCTGGGTTCGTTACTTTTATTTCAATAACGATTATTCTACCTGCAATATCTGTATATTAAATAACGATTATCTACAAATTCTGTATAAAAAGACGAGCTTAGCTAGCCTGCAAAAGCTTTATAAAATAAAAATGATTAATTTAAATCAAATTATAATTATTATTAACTACGGGAAACAGACAGAGAAAAATACACTCCAGCGCCGGGATTTGAACCACGGGCCTCTATATTTCCAGTATATACTTACTTTTGTAGTGTATTTTTCTCTGTATGTTTCCCATAGTTAATAATAATTATAATTTGATTTAAATTAAAATTTAATCTTTCCGTAGTATGAATACAACTAAATCGTAAAATAAAAATGATTGACAAATGCCTGTAAACAGGCGAGCGTAGCATAAGCCTGCAATAACTTTTCTGAATAAAGATTATCTAGAAATGCTGGCGATCGTAGTGAGCCTGCAATCATATTATTAAGAAAAGGTGTTCTGCAAATGCTGTGCAAAAAGGCGAGTGTAGCGAGCCTCCAATTAACTTTGTAAATAACAACATTCTTGAAATGCTGAAACAACAAGCGAGCGCAGCGAGCCTGTAATAACTTTATATAATATATTTATGTAACTGATGCAAGGAAAATAATTTTTCCACCAAGAACTTACGACTCCATACGAAATTCGGCTCACAGAATCTCAGTACATTTGGCAACTTTAAATTTAAGATGACGGCCAATACTGCAGATAACTAAAGAACAAGTTTTTAGACAGCATGATATGCCACACATCGTTTTAAAGATCTTAAAGATTAGGAAAAGAATATGTAACTAACAAAAGTTTTGCAACAAATATGGTCAAAATGTGGGTGTTAAGAATTACGTTCATACTTAAATGGCATATTACACTAGGCATCGCGTGGCTCTATCATTGAAGCGAGCGTATTGCAATAAAATACTGAATATTAAAATTTGTTAATCATGATGAATGTCATAGTTGAAGATAAGTGGAAGAGGGCAGTGTGGAGTAGAGTGGGGGTTCTCGGTACAAAGCTTTACTTCCTAAACAAACCTAAAGAATCTTAACCACCCGCAATAGCTTTTAAACAATTATTATAAATGTATCACTTCATTACTCAAATACTACTGCTTGTATCAAGTTGAAATTTTACATACTTGTTTCAATTGTACTTTAGACGATGTACATGAAGTTTTATTGAAATCGTTACGTTAAAACGTAAGATATCGGTAAAAACGTTGTTTTCTCTATTTTAAACGTTTAGGTCCGCTTTAATTGTTTTAGCGATCTTTATTAATTCATAGCAGTGTCGTTGTTGGTTTTACTAAAAAATTTTATTTAAAAAAAATGTTCGTCTCATCGAATAGTTGATGATAGAATTTTTTCCCGTCCTGAAATTCCATTTTTAAATTTGAAGCTCACGTTTACGCGAGCATTGCGCGCGAACTCTTGGACGGATCACGCTGTCCAATGAACTTAGCCTGAGTATTAGTTAAAGGAAGATGTATACCAAATTTCAACCAAATCGGTCAACTTTTACTCAAGTTATCGTCGGACACGTAAACGTTACACACAGACAGACAAGATGCATATTTCGTTGAATGTAAGAAGCTCGCTTACGCTCGCTTCAATAAAATAATGTTAAAGAACAAGTTTTTAGTCAGCACGACATGCCACACATCGTATTAAAGGTCTTCTAAGGTTTTCACAGGGTTTTTAAAAAAGGTCTTAAAACTCTTTCAAGTTGATTAAGAATATGCCAGGTTTTAACCGAAAAATTATCCTGGTAGCCATGTTGAAGACGCAGTATGACCAATATAAAGCACAATTCTACTCGAGTTCTTTATGCACCGCATAACTAGCAGTTGAACTTGTAAAATAAGCTTCTTTGGTCATGCCATAGAATTTATAAAATATGGATTGGAATGAAAAGTTTTTAAAATTTCTATGAAGGAGTACGAGTAATTAGTATAGAGTAATTAGTATTACTAATATTTAAATACGTTTCCATGATATTCAAATACGGATTGAACCCTGATTTGGGATTTAACAAGTTAGGTGTTTCCATGAGTAGTATATTGAATCCGTAGTCAATACAGCAATATAATAATAAATGATTGTATAACCTTCTCCTTTTATAACCAGGTTTGTTGTTTTTGTTTTTAAAAACAAAACTGAAAATGACAAATAAAGGATTTTTTATTTTTTTGGTTGATTGGAGAGTGGTGTTTTGACAAATTTGACTAGTTCTAGGGGCGCTCACACTCTGCGCATGTCAGGATTGAGTTCTAGTGTTTCCCTGAAACTCGATCCAGTTACGATCCCAGAATTTACTGTATCGTATCTGGATCTAAAACGTATTAAATTCGTATTAAATCTAGATTTCAATGGACACTTTGAATCCAAAAACTGCAATCGATTCTGTATTAAAACATTGTGAAATCGTAGTACTTATTATAGTGTAAATATATTTCACCTTCCTGGAATTTGATCTCACCAGAAATATTGGTTTTGGACTTCAATTTCATGCTTATAGCAAGCACTCTAAGCTCTCGACTACAACTATCAACCATAAATTATTGATATAATGAACTTTTTCTCTTTTTTTTCTTCAAACTCAAAATATAGGTATGGAAAAAGAAAATATTTTAATCCATATATGTATGAAGGTACTTACACCGAGAAGTAGGTATACTGATAAGGGTTCCTGCTGAAATGAATTTTGGTTAAAAAAGGAAGAGATTTCCAGGCAAAAATCTTCCCTTTTTAGAGTTGTCCCTAACAGAACTTGTAGAAAACTGCCTTTAAAATAGCTTGCAGAGGGAATAAATGGGAAAAGGCGGGAAAAATCTGGAAATAGGGTGGTCTGAGCCCTTTAAAAGGTCTGAGGGAGACCCTTCTTTACTCTACATGAAGAGTAAATAAGGAGCTCTTAGCTCGGGCAAGACCTCCTTAAGAATTTTCTGCCCTGGAAAATGTCGGACGCCCTAAAATCTAATTCCGTTGTCACTGTGTATTAAAAGAGGTCTAACCCTAAGGGTTGTTCCGTAAAAAGCACAACATTTACTCGGAATTTCCTCCGACTACTCCAGACCTTTTACTTAGAAAAGAAATAACCCTAAATCAGAAGAAAAATTCGCTTTGAAGATGAAAGGCACCAGGTCCCAGCAGCACTGTGTGAATTTTGAAGGATTTTTTTAAAAGTGCAAATTACGGTCTTAGTTTAAAGGATGAAATGACACTGTATTTTCAACTAAAACTTGTAAAGAGCTCTGTATACATTGAAGATATTCGAATGTGTAACTTGTTTACTTAGTCAAAGCAAGTGACTCTACTTGCTAAGACGAATACAAACCTCTAACCTGAAAAGATAAATCTTAAAGAAAGTACCTCGCGTAGATATAAATCATTCTTTTTATTTTAAAACCTTTCTTTACACTTATCAACAACTCTTATGGGTTTAGAAGTCAAAGGACATAATGGTAGCAAAATACGTTTGTCTCCGAAATGTTTATCTTTATAAATCATCGTTTATGATTATGATGAAATCCCGGTGTGGCTTTTTGACATAGTGATGTTATTATTAAGGAGTTGCAGATTTCGATTACAACATCTAACAAACAAGATTATAAAAATTCGTCATCAGACCATTTTACAGAAACCATGCTCCAGAATTCCTTCTTAAACATTGAACAATTCAAAAGATTTTATTTTTAACTTTTTTTTAAGACTTAATAGTAATTCATCATAATTCATAATACTACTTTACTCCAAGGTTCTATTTAAAGTTGGAAACCAAGTTATCAGTCTCTTAAACAAGATGAGTGCCTTTCCTCCCTTTGGTAGTAGTAGTAGTACTTCCTACTAGAACGGGTAGGACGAAACATTTGTACATTGTACCGCCGAAGCGAGTATGGTATGGTCATTAGTAAGCTATATAAGCGTGCGTCAAAGCGTGGGGGAAGAGTCCCCATAAAGGGTGTCCCTCGCCCTGCTCCGTCCTCGAACCATAGATACAAATTACATCGTCATGACACGGATCGGACCCACATCAAAGAGTGGGGGAAGAGTCCCCATAAAGGGTGTCCCTCGCCCTGCACCGTCCGCAAATCATTGATGCAATTAAGAGTATCATGGCACGGGATCGAACCCACGACCTCGAGTTGCCTCGACTTATTGATAGCTGAGCGAGCGCCCTAACACGCTAGGCTACCCTGGCTCCCTCCTCCCTTTGGTAAAACTTTAAACAAATTTTTTTCAACCTGAAGTAGTATGTAATTTGCTAATTTACTATCTTCTCTTTATTTTTAAATTAGAATTAATTTTTGAAATTAATCATGCATATTTTCAAAATATGTTATCAGACTCCTTGTCAGGATTAATAAGTCGTAACTATTATATTAGAACAAAATGACCTTGACAATTGTTATTACCCACGTTGTCCAATTAAAGTCATTATTTAAAATGGCTGCAGTTACCCTTACTATTGTCAACTTTTGCCAATAAAGAAATTAAATAAAAAAAAATAAAAAAAACTATTATACAGGGTGGCGCAGATGGATCGGGTGGTTTTAAAATACTTGTCAAACTGTCAATTTTAAAGGTATTGGGTTGAAATAAAGTGCAAAACGTGTAGTTATAATGGAAGTTTATTAACAAAAAATTAGTAAAGTTAGTTTTTAAAAATTACATCCATCAAATGCCCTCCTTCTCGAGCAACACATTCTTGGAGTCGGTCCTTAACGTTCCGCATTGCCCTATGGGCCTTATGGGGCTATTTAAAAGCAAGGGTGTACATGAACAAACCCCGGACCATTCAGGAGTTGAAGGCAGCAATTCACAACGAAATCACATTAATTTCTGGTTATGTGCTTGAGCGGGCAATGCGAAACGTTAAGGACCGACTCCAAGAATGCGTCGCTCGAGAAGGAGGGCATTTGATGGATGAAATTTTTAAAAACTAACTTAACTATTTTTTTGTTATTAAACTTCCATTGTAACTACACGTTTTGCACTTTATTTCAATCCAATACCTTTAAAATTGACAGTTTGACAAGTATTTTAAAACCACCCGATCCAGCTGCGCCACCCTGTATTAACTAGGCTTCGCGTGGCTCTATCATTGAAGTGAGCGTATTGCAATAAAATATTAAATATTAAGGAATTTATTTATCATGAATGACATAGTTGAAGATAAGTGGAAGAGGTTAGTGAGGGATAGAGTGGGGGTACTTGGTACAATGTTCCCCTTCCTAGATAAACCTATATACCTATACTCCTATAAGAATCTTAACCACCCTCAGTAGCTTTAAACTATGTATTATCACTTCACTACTCAAAAACCTCTGCTCGTATCAAGTGGAAATTTTACATGCCTGTTTCAATTGTACTTTAGACGATGTGTAAGAAGAGACAAAATTAAAAGTAACTAACTGTTTGTACCTAACAGAGTTAAGGCAAAATTAAAAGAAAAGTATTATTTGTATCATTAAAGCAAGCGTCATATAAGAAAAGAAATAAGAATATTGAGAAAAATGTTAATCATGATTAGTTTATAGTTAAAGACTATGTTTGTAGTTGGTAGGAAATAGGACTGTTTTCTACCTACCCGGCCTACTAATTTAAAATATTATAAAATATATCTATTCCCTACTCGAAAACGTCTGCTTGTATCAGGTTGAAATTTTACATGCCTGTTTCAATTGTACTTTAGACGATGTGTAAGAAGTTTTATTAAAATCGTTACGTTAGTACGTAAGATATCGGTAAAAGCGTTGTTTTCTTTACTTTAAACGTTTAGGTCTGCTTTAATAAATTTAGCGAAATTTATCACTTCATAGTAGTGTCACTGTTGGTTTTACTAAAAAATGTATCTAAAAAAAATCGTCTCAACGAATAGGTGATGATAAATTCTTTTACCGTCCTGAAATTCCAATTATTCATTTGAAGCTCACGTTGCGCGTGAAACCTTACGAACGCTAAACAACGAACTTAGCCTTAAGGCCCCTCCACACTCTCGCGGAGTATCCTCGCCAATTATACTCAGCGAGAATACCCGAGGCGAAGTACTCGCATCCACACTCCCGGCCTGCGTGGCGAGCACCTCTTTGCCATGACTCAATATTCTTTGCGTCCTCTTTGACTCGGGACAAAAAACCGCCTCTGAAGCGAAGTCGGGCAAAGCGAGGAAAGGACCCCCGAGCAACTACGAGCAACCTCTCCACATTCTCGTTCCTCGCCCGGCTTCGGGCAACTTCGCGAGAGTGGAGGGGCCTTTAGCATTAGTAAAAGAAACATTTATACCAAATCTAAACTAAATCGGTCAACTTTTACCCAAGTTATCGTCTGACACGTAAACGTTACTGACAGACAGAGAGGATTCATAGTTTGTTGAATGTAAGAAGCTCGCTTACGCTCGCTTCAATTAATAGTTAAATGGTATCTACCTTTTGAATCCGAATTTCTCTTAACGTTTATACTTTTTTTGCTTGAGTTACTATAACCAACAAACACAATACAATTCAACCACAAACTACTATAACCACTAACAACTCTAACCACCTCTCTCTAACCATGTGCTTGACTTGTTGTGTTACAGTGGGGAAGGGTAGACCGGAGTGAGTTCGATGATATGACGGCTAAGCTTAGCCCAGATGAACGATCTGCCGGGTATAGAGCCGTCCTCAAGACTGTAACTCTCTCCTCGCCCAGCCCTGAGCGACATTTCGTCCCACACTTTGAAATTCACCTCGCCGACATGCACCAAATCTGCCAACAGTGCCTTATTAAGTAAGTTGCATCAAGTTACTCAACGTATTTCAGGTAGTCACGTCTCATCTAATTCAGTTTTAATTGATTGTTTTTCTGATTTCCTCTTTTTCTTTTTGTTCAGGTTGCCAAATGGTCATGTAAATTTCGAGAATTTTTGGCAGCTTGCTAAACAAGTGACTGAATTCAGCACGTGGAAGCAAGTTCACTGTCCGTTCCCTAAGCAGCCTAAAGTTATCACCTATCTACAAGCAACCCCAGTGCTCAACGAAGATGGTGAGTTGATATTGTTCACACGATACCTCTAAGATAATTAGTATGGTAAAATTTATTAACATGGTAAATGAATATAGTCTTCTTTAAATAAATGAATATACTCTTCATGGTAAATGAATATGGATAAATTAATCTTGAATTAACTGAAAATTTACATGATTCTATATTCTGGATACTGCAAAGCACTCAAAAACGAAGTGAACTCTTAATATTTGGTCATAGCAAGGCTGTTTTTACGTTTACATATAAGGAGAAAGTATTGTGATGTGGCGAAAAGTCAATTTGGAGATTTAATGGATTTACACATTTTGGGGTCCTCTTGGTCCAAAAGTTTTTTTTTTAAATGTCTGTCTGTCGTTTGTGCCGACGCGTAGAGCCTAAACTACTGGGACGATTTTACGAAATTTGGCATACATGTTCAGAAAAAATATACCCAGTGGCAAAATCGAAAAATTAATTTTAGCTCCTAATGGGGTGCTACGTCCACAATAAAACTCTTCAGGTAGATTTTCCTAGACGCGACTCCAGCGATAGACGCTCAGCGATAGTCGCTAAGCTTTAGTCGCTGGCACAAAATTATAAGAGTTTGCATGTTAAGAGTCGCTCAGCTAGGAAAACGGTAACATGCAAACTCACTAGAGGAGTCCTCAGCGATAGACGCTGGGTGACTATCGCTTGAGCGTCTATCGCTGGAGTTGCGTCTAGGAAAATAAAGCTTAAAAGAACGTGAAAAATATTGATTCTGGAAAACGGTTCTTACGATTTTTATTCTAATATGTAGTCCATTTAAATACGAATCTAACGATACAAGCTGTTTTCTCGGGAAAAATCTAGTATCCTAGATATTGATGAAAATAAATCTGATTTTATTTTGAAAATCGAAAACGAAAAGTTAAGAAAGAAGAAATAAATATTTGATATTTATAAATGATATATATAAATGGATGATTAGAGTTGACGGAAGTGCCCGGTGGGACTCTCACTTTACTTGGAAGATTCTATCACAGTCACAGCTAGCGGATTGAAACGCGTATCCGACTGTGTAGATAGCAATATATTCATGTTTTCTAGGATCTTTGGCCGAGATTATATAAGAAAGTTAGTCTAAGTTGCCCGGACCTATTTTTACTTTATAATAGTACGTAGGTATATTGAGTTCAATTAATTAGGTATTTCTATTGCATTTTCACATTGTGTATCTTAGAGTTCATCTACCTCCTGTCATGCTATAGATAAACTTAATTATCATTGATCTCGTAAGATAGTTAGTTGAATAGAGCTTGTAAGCAGGGTTACCTTTCTACTTACTCAACCTCCTAAACAAACATGAATATACAGAAAGTTTAAAATCAATAGTGTAGTTTGCAGGATTCGACCGTGGGAATTACTGGAATTAGCAAAACGAAAGTTTGGCATCTTAGACCAGCAAAGTAGGGTAACAGCTAACTAAGTAAGAAGTTCCACGCTTCTCTGTTTTAAGTTAGGCTAGCTTAAGAGTAATCAAAGCATACTAAAGGGGTTTTTCTTCTAAGCTTACCGAAAATAATGGAAGCTATGGGTCTGATTTCAAAAATTAGACAGAGAAACGTTTCAGACATCAGGGAATATTTATTTTTTGGACACTTGACTGTCTGCCTCTTGTTCAATTTCGTAAACATACATATCACAAAACTACTCATTCGACTTTAATGAAATTTGGATGGTGTAGGTCATTATTAGCCAATTGTTGGTTCCATACAAGTTTGAATCTTCTGCGACCATTTCGTTCTCATCCAAATGCACACAAACATACATTTATTTCTCGATGGATTGTTGAATGCAGCCTAAAGATGGACATATATTAATTTGAACTAACAGCACACATTATATTTTGCTTAATTGATACGTTTATTCATGTAAAAAAACAAACCAATTTAAATAATAGAAGAATAAAATTAAATAAATTAGTCAATAAATTGTTTGTAAAAGCATAACATCACTTGGCTAATGTGCAGTTATCAATACTGTCGAGAATCGCTTGGCAGCATAATTTCGCTTAATTCATATACTTAAGAGATTATGTCCCTTTGTCAAAAAAGTTCATTTTTAAGATTTATACATTTGAAAGCTTATATCTATATATTTAATACATTTTAGAGACGATATCCCTTTTTCTAAACAGTACATTAGAGTGAGGCCCCCCCCCCCCACAATTTTCTAACCTCTTCTCCTAGGTGGCTTGACAACTGCAGTTTTACCCATCACTTAAGAATATGTTCATTTATGTACCTGTGTGCCACAATAATTGGCAGACTATTTTCATTAGCAAAGCAACTATCAGCCTCTATGGGCAAATCATCAGTTCCGGTGATAAAAATCGCTTGAGGAGGGGACGTCCTAGCGAAAGCGGTACCAAGCGCGGTAATCGGAGACACTATCCCTACCAAGAGCAGACAGACTCGATTGAACACCTCCTATACCTTTCTAAAACCTTAATCCTATATCTTCCCCATTCGTGTAACGTAACGCTTTTCGAGGTTAATGTGCCATAGCCAAAACATAACAATGTCAAAAAAATTGTAAGTTACAAAATAAAATTGTGAGACTACATTATGTAGATGTCCGCAATGCAAGACTCTCTAACTCTTTCATTGCTAACCTTATTATAATATGTAATTATTATAATAATTACTATTATAATAATTATAGTAATATGTAATATTAATATAATTTATTATATCACTTGACGCTATCCAATTGATCAATACATCAGGACAGCTTTCACCTACACTTTCTATGATTTTCCTTCTTACAGGCATTGACTTAATTTTGTGTGCCGACTTAAAGTTGGTGGTAGGGGAGACCGGGGCACATAGGACCTAATAAGGTTTTTGTTCAGATAACTTCACCATTATTTAATAAAACTATAAAAATGAAAAGTATTTATTAGAATAAACATTTCTCTAACTGTTCCCCGACTCACAGTTCTTAAATTTCATGATAAGAATTTTATTTTTATTTTTTCTGTAAAAAGTTGATTGGTCCTATGTGCCCCTCCACCAGGGGCACATAGGACCTGTTGGACCTGTGTGCCCCCATCTTTATGAGATTGCAATTATAAAGGTTAAAAATGTGGACGAACTGTTCTTTTAAACTAGTTCGGCATTTCAAAGGTGAAATCAAGATTGTTTTAACAGTTATTCAATAATTATTGAGCACGGGGCACACAGGACCGGAGGTCTTGTGTACCCTATGCCTTTACGGTCCTCTGTGCCCCAAGCCACATGTCATTAAAAAACATTTTTTGACAAGATACACGACAGACTTAAACAAATAAAAACAATTTACATTAAAAAGATAAGACCAAAGTTTATCAGATACAGTTAATTTGTTTAAAAATTCTATATTAAACTAATGTTATATTTAATTAAATAAAACGTAAATATTAGATCGCATCCCTTGAAAATTGAAAAAAAGTGTGTAAAAATTGATTAAACGTTTAACTCTGCTAGCGATTGTTCACGACTAGAAACAAACTAACTCTAATAGATCATACAGATTTTCGCTTAGTAGAGCCACTATACAATCAAAATACTCAATGGACCTCTGTACCCCGGAGGTCCTCTGTGCCCCGGTCTCCCCTACATTTTGATTGAAAGATTTAACTTAAATGTTAACATATGATATAAGTTAAATTAACACTTTCAAATTATAAAACTAAAATTAAGTAATGCCACCAAGATTTTATTTCGATAACTACTTATTGGCCGATCTGAGAAATATTAGACTTTTTATGCTTCATCTCCAGTTGTAAATTCAAATTTTAGACAAGCTTAGTAGTATGACTTGTTACCAAAACGTTTGTTTACGAAACTACTTATTGACTTATCTGAAGAAAAGTAGAATTTGCACGCTCCTCTCTAGTTGTAAATTCAAATTTTAGAAGTAGTTACTTTTGGCTCTACAGTGCATAAAAACAAAAATATTGAGCAAAATCAAAAATAGAACGAACATTTCTACGTTGTTTCAATATAACTCTGCTTGCAAAGGGCTTTCGTCTCTGAAAATTTCATTATTAGTGACATTGGTCCTTTACCTTTTACAAGGATTATTTTAACGTATTGAATGGACTATGTAATAAAATTAAAATAGAAAATTAAATTAAAATAGAAATGAAATTATTTTCTCTTGCAAATTGGCAACATGCTGCGGCACGTGGAATATTCTATATTTCCTATACGTTCTAAAAATAAAATATTATTTATAAAGTATACAAAAATATATATATATTAACTAATAAAGTTTCAGATGCTTATTATATCTAATTTCTTTTTCATGATCATATTATTTTTTTTTTAATATTTAGTTATTAAATTTGTTTACCCTTCTGACGTTTGACAAATTATTTGGAAGCAACAGTTGCAAAAAAAATATATTAAAAAAAATATATATTTTCCTTGCTAAATCCATTAATCATATACTATCATATATTATAAGTTGATATTTTGCTTGAACGATAAAATCATATTAAACACTCTTTCCTCTATGTCATTAACTGATGGTATTTTCGTTTCTTTATTTTATTACATTATATCAAAATGTTGAATATTAACTAAATTATTTGTCGAACCATAACTTAATTAAAAACGAAAGGTTAAAACTGTTTTATGTAATTTTAATGATTGGATTAAAATATAAAGTTTGAAATTGTCAATAATAATTTGTAGATTTTATTACAAAATAAATTAGTAAAGTTTATCATTATTAAGTAATTTTATAATGAAAGTAATAATTATTGGAGTTTATTATTAGTTTAGTAGTGCACTTATTGAATAAAAGCTAAAAATAATTTTTCACTTTTGTTATAAGTGGGCTAAAATATTAAATTATTTTGTATATTGTCACTTTTTGATCTAGTTAATCTTAATCATTATTGATTTTTGCTTCCGAGCTTACCGAAGGTAATGGAGGCTATGTGATCTTTCCGATAAATGAAAATTTTAGAGTATCCTATTTCCAAAATCAGAATTCAAAACAATTCAATTCAAAAACAGAAATCTGTTTCCGACATCAGGGAACATTTTTGGTTCTGTGTCTGTCTGTCGCTCTATTTTTGCGAACCAACATATCATAAAATCTACTCATCTGATTTTATTTTAATTTGGATGGTAGGTCATAATAAGCCCATTGTTAGTCCCATATAAGTTTCAACTTTCTGCGCCTATTTACTTCTCTTCCACATGCGTACAAACATACATTTATTTAAACCTATAACTTCAAAAGCACTTATCTGATTCCCCCCCCCCCACTTTTTGGCCAGATTAAGTTCAGCCAAGTCTGCGCTTCTTAAATTTCTCTAAATTGAAACATTAAATATTGTAAAAAATCAAAACAATTTTAATAGTTTTAAAAAACGGGGGAAAATTAAATACATTTGACAATAATAGGTTTTAATGGTATACAATTATTAAAGAACACAAAATAGAATGCGAGGAAGCTAGATGCTTACTACAGTATTTTTAAATCAAATTCTTTTATTCACTATTTATATTTTTTTATGTTTCAGCTATTTTATTGGCGTCCTACGAATGTGAAGCTCCTGAAAGTCCGGAGGAAATCGAAAGACACAAAGAGTTACAGTGAGTGTTGAATACTTTATAAATACGTTTTTAAAGAACTTTAATTTAGACCTTTATAATTATTTTTGGCCTCTGTATAAACTTTTCTAAAAAGGCGTTAATTATAAGTAAGCTTATTAAAAGGAAAACTAGGTAATCGTGGCGTGACAGCCTATTGTCAGCTTGGGCGCATGTCATCTACTATTGTGACAGCGGGGACACCCTTACAATATTACAATATTAATATTCCTGGGCCTACCAGAGGGCATGTTATCGGTACTTCTTTGGATTTGTATGATGGTCATAATTAGCAAGCTGTCTAAGTTCGTCTGCGGGACATAACTTTGCAATAAAGCATTGCAAAAAACCAAACCGGCCATGTCCCGCCCAATGTGGTGGACAATGTGATTTTCATGATCCTGAGTACAGAATTAGTTCAAGTTGGTGTTAGTTTGTCACTTGATAGGAGACCACTTAATTTGGAGTAATATTTGAATAACTGACCTAAGCAATGTCCCGCAGACGAACTTAGTCGACATACACTTCTACTTAGTGACATATGCTTGCCAAAAGATTAACTTGTACATAAAATTCTAGCTTGATGGTAGTCAGACACTTTTGTGCACGTTTTTTCCTGGTCTTAATGAACACATAATTGATTAAATTCTCTGGAAAAATGATATCTTCTACTATGAAAAGCCTTCCTACAATATCTGATATGGTTTTCAGTGATTTATTTCAATTATATAAAGGTAATTTTGTAGTGAGATATTGAGTAAGCTGTAATACTTAAAATTATCCTTCAAAGGCATTTTCTGCGAAATCTCCTTTTGAATTATATAAATAATTAATAATATCATTGCTATTGCTTGGTTAGTTTAAATTGTGAAATATATCAAAGTTAAGGAGGTCGTATTACGATTGTGCGAGTTAATAAGATTTTAGGTTTATTTGTAATCTGAATTGACTAATTACTTATAAATTGATATGATAAGAACCGCGTTGGCACCGCATGCTATATTTGATTGTTTCATTTGTTCATCAGCACTATTTCGTTGGTATTTAGTTTGATTCTATGACGTTGGTTTAACCCTTTACTTGACTGATAATATTTATTGCAGTGCTTTTACCACGTAGCCGTTTGATTCAGTGTTGCTTTGGAGGGCATAAATCAAGCGGATGCTGGTAGCATGGTGGCTTTGTAAAGATCTTGAGCTCGACCCGAGGGATACCATTAGATTTCTCCTGTCTCTCCCGCCGCAAAACTCACGTACATTTACCCTCAACAACCCCTGGGCCTTGACTCCCACTTCTTCACAATATTAAATCTGTCTACGCTCAGATACAAATGGAACCGTTGCTAAACCTCGCACTCCTTTCCGTTCTCCGATTGATAGATTATACGTTTTCTTCCCTTCTTTTTTTTCCACTTTTTTTCTTGAATACCCTCCGATAATGCGACCGACTCGAACCCTCTTTTGTATCGTTTATTCTCGATAAAGACCTTTTTCCTCGTTGTGAAATGTCGGTTCTTCGGATATTCAAAAAAGAAGGCGAAAAGCAAAACAAATTGCAATTTAATTCAGATTGGGGCCTTGAATCTTGACCTCCAGACAACCTTATTTATATCGGCTATTGATTATTTCACTATTATTTATGAAAAGGCGTTTCCAAAATCCTTAATAGGACTTCTTTTTGCAAAACGATTTTCTTCATCGAGAGGGGTTTCAATCGATTTAAAAAAAAAACCCTTTTCAATTCCCAAATTAATGCAGCAGGTAAAGTTAGTGAATAGAGAGATTGGACCAGGCATTTAAACGAAAACTATATTCAGTTTAACATAAATACATTTTCAGAAATCATTTGAATTCTTATTGAATACCCCCTTTTTTCCCCCAATAACCAAACACATTCATTTGAAAAATTGATGTTAAAGATTAATTCAGATATTGGTTCTGGTTATTCAACTAAAAATGTAAAAACAATCTTTGAGTGAAGAAATTATCTTTTCTTAATAGAAAATAATTCGTTCAAATTATTCATTATCAAAAGACATTACTAGTAACTCAAAATTATGTTAAATTAAATACACAAGTTTGAAAGTTATCAAATTTATTTTTTCTTATTAATTTTAAAATTGATTTATTGTCAGTAAATATTATTATTTTATAAGTAATTAACAAATCAGTGTGTAATTTAGGTGTTACGTTGACACTCTTTTATTACACCTTTGAAATAAACATGTTGAATAGTCTACCCGAAAGGAGACAACTATGAAGCCTCATCGTTCAAGGATTATTAGGTCCTTTTCTTGAGATCTGTTAAGTAACTTTTTTAGACTGTTACTCCCCTTATAAGAAAGCAAAACAGAAGGGAGTAACAATCTAAGGATGGTGTACGCAATGTTCTTCTTTAGACTGTTACTTCCCTTACAAAAAAAAACAAAACAGAAGGGAGTAATAATCTAAAGAAGGTATACGCAATGTTCTTCTTTAGACTGTTACTCCCCTTAAAAATAAGCAAAACTGAAGGGAATAATAATCTAAAGAAGGTGTACGGAATGTTCTTCTTTAGATTGTTACTCCCCTTATAAAAACAGAACGGTAATATTCCTTTGTCCTAAAGTACATTGGACTTAACAGCCCTTTGTCTTAATAGTTATTTCGACTAAGGATGGATAAATAATTATATCCATCTATATTCTTAAAAAAAACAGGGTAGTTAGAATCTAAAGAAGTACCTCTTTTAATTTGTCTCTCAAACGCGTTCTACCTATTTACCTTATTCGATGATTAGATTACCTTTAGACTTTAGAACGATCTTCTCTTTCTGAATGGTAGATACTCAAAGCCGTGTGAAGTAACAAGCTAGGACCGATATGAACCGAAAGTTGTATAAGAACGCTAAGTATTAATAAAGTAGGGGAATCCTTGGATGTTAACGATGCTTTTTAGAGCAAGCACCCCGCTATAAACTTTTATTTTTAAGACCCATTCCTTTCAATCATCTGTTGATGCGAAATCCTCCACAGTTCAGTCAACACTACGCTTCTGTGACTTCTGATTAAATTCCGTTGTCCATTACCCTATGGAATTGGAAGGGAGAGGAAAGCTGACGTCAGGCCCAAATCTGTCGCGGACCTCTGGTACCCAAGGCTCTTTGGAGCTAATGGATTCAAGAGGGTAAGGATAGAGGTTTCGGTGTCAGCGGCAAGCGGTCCGGAAACAGTGCTTTGCATAGGCCACTATGTCATCTCTACCCTTCACTCTGCAAGCGAGGCAACACTAATCCCTATTCGTCGGCAAAACCCTTATGCAGCCATCTCACCAATCCCTTTCTTTTCTTTCCACAACTTTTTTCTATGCCGAATGCTTTTAAAAATGTGTATACCTGTTCAAATAAAATGTTACATAACTGTTTCAATAATTGTACTTTAGGTCCGCTTAAATAGTTTTTACGATCATTAATACTTCATAGCGGTGTCGGTGTTGGGTTTACTAAAAAAAAAAAAAAAAAAATGTATTTATAAAAGTTGTTTGTCTCATTAAATAGATAAAGTTAGAAATTATTCCCGTCCTAAAATTCCACTTTTAAATTTGAAACTTACGTTTACTCGAGCGTTGCGCGCGCGAATGCTTGGGCGGATAGCGTTGTCCAACGAAGTCACCAAATTTCAACTATATTGGTCAACTTTTACTCAAGTTATCATCATCGGTCGATTTCGTGACGGTCGGTTTTGTGACGGTTTGATTTGTTAACGGTCGTTTTTCGGATTCACTCCTGGGCTTCAGACGCAGTAACGTGCCCTAAGAAACTTCGTTCCCAAAACGATCGAAATCGGAGTAAAAAGTATAAAGTGGGTCAGATACGTCATATTTAGCTTATTTCATTTACAATTCTATTCAATCTTCTTTTAAATTCAATGTAAGTTAGATTAAATTAGAATAATGAGACAACATTGTAACAATATTGAAATTCTTGGTTTAATCAACAATTTGTCATGCTAAATTGTGGAACAAATTGTAAATTAGAATGTGTAAAAAATGTTTCATTCTGCATCTCTTACATATTAATAGAGCTCGATTCAGTTTCCACTTTACTGCGTGTATAAGTAGCTCGCAATTTACCATGTTGACCATCTACATCCATTGTCCTCTTCAAACTTCATTTAACCGTTTTAATAATCCACCCATAAAACAACCCCCTTTCTAAATTGCCAATGAGGCAATATATTTCCATGTTTTTACCTCTTTTCTTGTTCTACGCAGAGTGGATTCCATAGAGTTTAGATGCGTTCCATTGTTTAGTGCGTAGGATCACGTTAAGGCGATTTATTATCGATATATCGTCTCAGTTATCCAGGTAATTCAGTGTTAACTACGTCCAAATTAATCCTGGTAACAATCCATAGCTGTTGACATTTCTCTTTTTTAAGTTCGATTTTCATCAATGGCAATTCAAAATTAGATACTATTTATCTTTGGCTATAAATTAAAAATTGCTGGAGTAAAAATGTTTACAATTTTATCTGAGTAAGTCTAATGAAACTACCTGTTAAAATACTAAATGAGTGACATCAATGAAAGAAGAAAGAGCAGTAGAAGTTACCTGCAATCTACTACTATACGGTGACTGTATTCGTTTGCGAAAAGTATATCCCTTCACTTGTATAAACCAAATATATAGATATTATAGATGAGAATCAGAAAAACCTAGCATTAGTAAGAGGTTTACTACTATTATGATCTTATAAGGTAAGTTTTCCTAGACGCGACTCCAGTGATAGACGCTGAGCGATAGTCGCTGAACGTTAGCCGCTGGCATAAAATTATAAGAGTTTGCATGTTAAAAGTCTTTCAGCTAGGAAAACGGTAACATGCAAACTCAGAAGAGGAGTCATCAGCGATAGTCGCTGGGCGACTATCGCTTGAACGTCTAACGCTGGAGTCGAATCTAGGAAAATATAGCTTTATTTTTGTTTGTTTGAACACTTAAGAATGGTTACAGTCGAATTCTTTCTCTCTATACCATATATCCCCACAAATTACTAATATTTCTTATGGTTCTTTTTGACTTAAAATTAATAGTCCAGGAGATAGCGTGCAAAAAAGTGTACTTTTTTGCACGCTATCTCCTGGACTATTAATTTGAATGTCCTTTCTTAATCATTAATTAAATTAGCATTTCCGCAATTTAAATTAACTTTAATCCTTCACCTCTGCAGTGGTTTTACATCTTTTAATACAATTATTTTAACTGAACAATGTATGGAGAGAGACGTACGTTATTAATTTGGGTCACGCTTAATAGAAATGTCATAATAATCCCTTGACGTCATTCCAATCAGTATTAAGCCCTTCTCTCTACATATTTTCCCTGTAAAAAAGGTGTGGACAGTTCCTTTTGTCCTTTTATTCCAACCTTTTGCTCTGCTTTTTACTTTTACATTATTTAACAAATTATTAAATTTGCATTTACTGACACAATTTCAATTATTATTTAGTCTAAACACAATCTTAATTTTATAAACAACTAATTTCTATTTTAAAGTTCCTATGCTTTTAGTACTTTATAAATAAAATCCATTTGTATACTGTATACTTGCCATGCTTACTTGTTACTGGTTTATTCGTTGGGATCGGTGTTTTCCAAAATGAGGTCTCAGATCCTATGGGACCTGTGAAAATTTCTCAGGGGGGTTAAATAAACTTCTATTTCTTGGTTTCTATACCGTGTTTGACTTGGTTCTTATTATCAAAGGCTCCTTTGGGAGATGAAAGTTTTGAAACCACTATGTCAAACTCTAAAACATTCTGTATACTCTTGCCAAATTATAATTTTTAATGTCTTGAATGAGTATAAATGTTAGTTATTAAATTAAGAAATGTTACCTCACTTGTTTACCTTCTGAAAAATAAAAAAGTTTTTTTAGTTTAATCACAGAATCAAACCAGCTCAGTGTAATATAGCCAGGCTGGTGTATAAGCTACTCGCTGACAACCAGCTAAGAAGTTGGAGACCATTCACCTTTTTTTCCTACCTGCTTGCTTTTTATTCGCTTTTACTTACTTACTTACTTACTTAGTCGGATCCAAAGAGCCGGCGTGGCCGTGTGGATTAAATTACTTACCAATCACTGAATCAAGGGCCAAGGGTGGTACGAGGTCATGGGTTCGCTCCCTCGCCGTGATGCTCTGATTTATATGGCTCACTAATGATCACATCACATTCGCTTCGGCGGTACAATGTACAGAGGTATGATGTGTGCAGTGGCTGGAACTCTCTACCACAGGGATAGTAAAATGTGCCTAAAAGATGGCCTAATTGTTAGGTTCGAACAAGTGGTTCGACCTACCAATCTAGTAATAGTACTAGCACCTTACTACTACTACTGATCGGATCTTCTACCTTGCGGAGTCGCGGTAGACCAAAATGTTTTCCACCCTATCCTGTCCGTAGACAAGTTGCGGGCACGTTGTAGGGACATTCCTCTTTGAGCCAGGGAGGATGTGATGTTGTCCATCCAGGCTGTCCTCTTTCCTCCTCTGGGCCTTTTTTCTTTCTCCGCACACCTGGCTTCAAGGGCTCTTCGGGGAATTCTTTCAGTGCTCATCCTATTCACGTGTCCGAACTATCTTAGTTAAGAGTTTTTAACTGCCAGCTTTGCGGAATGTAAATCCAGCCCCAGTCTAATGGTTGAGTTCCTGACCCTGACTCTCCTTGTCTTGCCTGCTACCTTCCATAGATAACGCATTTCAGATGCTTGGATGCGGCTAAGGTACCTCTTTGTTAATGCCCAAGATTCGCAACTATACGTTAGTGTGGGCATATAAACTGTTTTGAAGACAGTCATCCTCGTCTTTTGACTTACTTCTACGCTTTTAATTAGCTTTAAATATTTGTAGAAGGATAAATCTTTTAACTTTAATTTGACCACTTCCAAAGTACCTAGAAAGCTGAAACTCATGCAGGTGTTGTATTTCCCATGACATTACAATAATAGTCATTAGTTTTACCAAATAGTCCAGGAGATAGCATGCAAAAAAATGTCTGACTAACATCAAGCTAGAATTTTGTATACAAGTCAATCTTTTAGCGTCTCTTTAGAATATGTGGTCGGCTAAGTTCGTCTGCGGGACATAGCTTGGCAGTGTAGGCGTTTGAAAAAAATAAACCGGTGGAGAGCGGCCATGTCTCACCAATTATGGTGGACAATGTGATTTTCATGATCCTGAGTACAGAATTAGTTAGTAGACCGAAAATCAAGTTGATGTTAGTTTGTCCCTTGACAGGTGACCACGTTGATTTTTAGTAATATTTGAATAACTAACCTATCAAGTGGGAAAATAATATCGACTTGATTTTTGGTCTTCTAACTAATTCTGTACTCAGGATCATGAAAATCACATTGTCCACCATAATTGGTGAGACATGGCCGCTCTCCACTGGTTTACTTTTTTCAAACGCCTACTGCCAAGCTATGTCCCGCAGACGAACTTAGCCGACCACATATTCTTGAAAGGCGCTAAATGATTGACTTGTATACAAAATTCTAGCTTGATGTTAGTCAGACACTTCTTTGCACGCTATCTCCTGGACTAAAATTATTAGCCGATAAATCAATAACATTCCCGATACATTTTGGTGGAAAAATTAAAAAACAGGTTGATAACAAAGTCACATGTATGTAAGGTTATTTCCGTTAAAATAATTTTATTTTAAACGGCAAAGATTTCGCTTTAGGATGGAATAATCCCTGTTAGAATCCTGTTCCACACATCTAGAGTTAACTCTAGCGCCTCCGAGATACCCCTTCCTACTTGTAGACTTCCCCCTCCCGCTTCTACGTATCTACGTCACGCTCTATCTCCAGTTCAACTGGACCGATTTACCTCCAACAACTTTTATTATATATCTCTACACAAACCCATCGCCACAACTATTCTCGACTCATCAATTGTTACTTGCATTTAAGTTTGCAAGGGACGGATCTTGTAATCTATACAAATGCAGATTACAAGGTCAAAACCCACTTCAAAATCAGCTATCATTCTGAAATTTGGGCATGTCCGTTTGTGTTAGCCAATAAATCAATAAATTTCTAAATTTATATGAAGAAATTTTAGCGGTAAAAATGTAGGAATTCTACATTGACGACCTCTGACAGCTAAGTGAGGTAGAGACTGTGACTGTAAAAATAAAATATTTTTTCATCCTTTTTAGGGTTTTTTTTTTTTTTATAAAAAGTGTGTTATTATTTTTTTAAATATAATATTTTTATTCGCTAGCTTTTTAAATCGCTCTTTGTAAACAATGAAAAGCTCTTGGTAAAACGAAAACAAACCTAAAAAAGCATCAAACCTACTCTTCGTAACCTCCCCTCCACATTTTTTATATTTTTATATTTTTTTTACCAGCTCAGTGTTATCGACTAAAGTAGATTCGCTCTTTCGTAACTTTTATATGAGTGAACTAGCCGCGAGTAAAACAGCGCAGAGTAATCGACCCTTTATACAAAGTAGCACTACAAAGTACAAAGTACAAAGTAGTACTTTGTAAACTTTTTTACAAAGTTGGTAACTTTATACAAAGTTACTAACTTTGTAAACTTTTTTCAAAGTTGGTAACTTAGATTGTCACTCGTTAGATATTGAAACACAAAGGGTCCTTTTTTTTAATCGGTTTATATGTAAAAATAATATGTTAATAATAATAATAATACGTGGCGTACCGCCTTTGAAGAGCTTAGGCCTGTCAATATTAAATATATCATAAATAATAATTATAATTCATCAATGAAATATAAAAAATACTTCTTGCATACGAGTCCGCAAGACAGTGAGACATTTTCATGTTTTCGCTCTGCATAAACTACCGACATGAAATGAAATAAAATCGGCAATTTATTCATGTAATTGATAAAAGTAGATGGAAGATAATTTTTATTCTTATCTCCACGCCGGCACTGCCGTGGCTTGATTACAAACGACTGTATTCAAATGCGCCGGCGCGACTTCTACGAATTGTTAATATGCCTTCATACTATGTAGGGCCGAGAGGGCTGAGAGTTGATGGCAACCTCCTATACTTTCCCAACTCCCTGTCACAATATATAAATCTTTTCGACTTACTTCGGCCCTATGACGTGCGGTGGAGGTAGGCCCAACAGGTGGAGACTGGATTACACAGCTCCTATAGCTTTTTAACTCCCTGTTATACTTTTCTGAGTTTTTAAGCTAAAAGTAACGTAACGTTTTTGACTTATGCTCCATAGCCTAACATGAAAATGTCAAAAATAAAGCAGTCTTATGTTAGGATTTCTTACTGTCAACGATAAATTATTGGATCTTTTTGACTGGAGATGGTCCACATAAATAAGCAACATTACCTCTATACACGAGTATGTGATGTCCTATTGATTATAGTGGTCGAAATAAACAAAATTTTCACTATACACGATACACGAGTATGTTGTATGTCCTATTGATTATAGTGGTCTGAAAATAAACAACATTTTCACTCTACACGAGTATGTTGTATGTCCTATTGATTATAGGGGTCTGAAAATAAACATTTTCACTATACACGAGTATGTTGTATGTCCTATTGATTATAGTGGTCTAAATATAAACAAAATTTTTACTATACGCGAGTATGATGTTTGAAATGTTATATTAGAGGTGATTTAGCGTGATGAATTTCCTTGAGATTATTACTGGAAATATGTAAGCTTGGCTTGTTCCTCATATCTTAAGTTTATCTTGAATAAATGTGCTATTTATTTTGTTTGTTTCAGAAGCTCTCTGGGGCGTAGCTGAAGAAGGTTGGGTTAAAATTATCATATTGTAACGCCAGTGTGAACTTTCTATCTTGAATTCAGTGCTCGGTTCATTCCTCTCAACATTTGTGATCCATTTTTTACCATTATCGGTAAGATGATTACATATTATACTTGGAATTTTAGTATTTATTTTAACATTAATTTACAATTCTTGTAAGGAATTAATTAGTTGGGTCTAGTAAGGAATTAAGAAGCTCACTTTTGCAGTGTTTCGACCCCTCCTTGGGTCATTCTCAAGCTGATTGACCAGACGTTATCTTACATTATACTGGTCATACATACATACATTATAATGAATTGTTGTAATGATAAAATCAAGTACCAAAGTGTGTAATGAACAGAAGGGGAAAAATACATGTGGTGTCGCGGGACACCCGGTAGGAACGAAGTTCCTTACATTTTTCATTAAATATAAATTATAAAATCACACTGCTAAGTACGTATACACTGCTAACTACTTATACATAGCGGAGTTAGAAAAGAGACAAAATTAAAAGTAACGAACTGTTTGTACCTAGCAAGAGTTAGGAAAAATTAAAAGAAAATCATTATTTTTATCATTAAAGTAAGCGACTTACTATAAATATATATTGAATATAAGAAAAAAGTTGATCATGATGTGTTTATAGTTAAAGAGTATGTTCGATAAAGGAGTTTGGATTGAAATAGGACTGTTTTCTACCTACCTGGCCTATTAATTTAAAATATTATAAAATATATCTCTTCCCTTCTCTAAGGCCGCTCCCTGATTTGTCGGTACGGTATCGGTAAGCTAGCCGATGCGGTCAGATTCTTTACCGAGCGCCTATATCTTACCGATCTTTTACTCAAATATTATCATCGGTAGATTTCGTGACGGTGATTTTGGCCTTTTTTTGTATTCACTCCCGGGCTCCAGAACGTGCCATAAGGAACTTCATTCCAATAAATAGCAAGTTGAATATACTAAAAAGTACATATATATTACAAGTGAAATGACCACTACCTGACTTCAGAAGAAATTACGAGAATCATAAAGATTCAAACAAAATATTTCAAGAATATAACCAGTATAATGTAAGATAACTTCTAGTCAATCAGCTTAAGAATGACCCATGAAGGGGTCGAAATATTGCAAAAATGAGCTATTTAATTCCTTACTAGACCCAACTACGCTAGAATTGAATACTACCAGGATCAATTTTTAATTTATTAGGTAATTTACAACTAAATTAATATGTAAACAAAAGGTTAATGGAGAAACATTCGCTAATAATCCTAGTAGACTTGAAATTAGTTAGGAGAAAACTCTAAAGTAACTCTCAACTTCTCATTAAAAATCAAAGTTAGCCCGGTCTTAAGATAAATATACTTAAGTTCAGAAGAACTTCTTTCGGAGATTTTATCGCAATTGTACGAAGACGATTCCCTGCCTCACATGATCTCACCCGTTTTCTTAATGAAAGCACCGAGTGTTCTTAATAATTCATTCATTTCCATTTCCATTCATTTTTTGATGGAACTGAATAAGATTGCCCTCATACAAGCTATGGGCTTAACACGATTAAATTATTCGTTTCTTACAAATTTGGCATTTCGTTATTTTAAACGTTAATTTTTTTTAATTAAACGTTTCGTTCTCTTACATTTTGATGCAGCCCTCTATTGGGCACTTATTTAGATTGTTACTCCCCTTATAAAAAAAATAAAGGGGAGTAACAGTCTAAAGAAGGTTTACGGAATGTTCTTCTTTAGACTGTTACTCCCCTTATAAAAACAGAAGAGTGATATTCCTTTGGCCTAAATTACATTGGACTAAACGTACCTTTGTCTTAGTTCTTATTCAATCAGTTATTTAAGTAGAAAACATAGGGGAGTAACAATCTAAAGAAGTACCCTTTATTGACCTTGCCTCTTCGATTTTTGATATACCTTTAAATTTCCAGTATACGTTATAATCCACGGTTATTTTAGATCGTAAATGGCGAAGTCTCGCTCTGTATGTTGTAGAAACAGATATTTCTCACAATAATATTTTTTCGCCATTGTTCTATTCTTTTTACCAGTTCTTCTTAAATGTAAATTTTAATAAATATTTTAACAAAACAAAAATAAATAAAAATACTAAAAATATTAATGTAAATTTTAATAAATATTTTAACAAAACAAAAATAAATAAAAATACTAAAAATATTAACTGAAAATCCCTTTGTTGAAACGCTTAATGTAAATTAATCATTATTAGTAATTGTTTATTAAACGTAGTAACTCGTTGAACGTTCTGAAAATTTAGGTTTGCGTTTAAAAAGAGCTTAAACATGAAATTAAAATTAGTAACAATTATCGGCGAATTTACCGATTTTTTTTTTTTTTTCAGTTATGTCTTTATTTCGATCACTTTTCAAAAAGCTACATCTTTATAGCCAAAGTATTAATAGATTAGAGTTCGCATTAGTTATCTACTAAAGCGCCATTACACTTTCTCTGGTGTATTAGTACAAGACGGGTATAAATACAATGGCTAAATTAGTTTCATGTCACTTAGGTCTTCATCTGAATACCTTTTCCACTACATTTCTACTAATATAAACCCTTTTATTTCTTCTTTTTCTTTTTAATTTTGAATGTATTTTGAATATATTATGAAATAATATATTTATACTATTTTTATATTGTTACAGGTCTTGATTCAATTGTTTGTATCGTGGACAAATTATAAAAAAATATTTTTGTAAGTGAACATTATATATATAATTATTTTAATTAAATATATATTGCTTTCGAAAAAAACAACAAAATTGTAAATAAATAAAAATAAAAGAAAAGAGTATGAAAAATAAATATTTTTCTAATAATGTAAAATTAATGTATTCTTACTATTAGGTACTTAATATATCTATGAATTGTATAATTCGATAATCCCACGTCTCTACTAACATAGAAAGTATGATAAGCTTTATAATTTAATCTATGTTTACAGACCGAAAATATTATTTAATTTATTTAATGTTAGTGCCCTACCTTCTTCATTTTGTGTTTTTAATTTGCGAGTTATTTAAAGAAGAAAAAATTGTTTAACGGTTGAGACAGTTTTGTTTAAAACATTTTTAATCAAGTTATTTATTTAAAATAAAGGAATTTAAATTTAAATACTAATAAGAAAATATAAAACCTTATTTCTGGGAAAAGGTTTATTTAATTTTCAGTAAAAATAGCAACAGAAGGGAATATCCCAGGAATTACAGTGTCTATGGAGGTTATCCGGCACTTCTTTAGATTGTTACTCCCCTAATAATTAAAATATAGGGAGTAACAATCTAAAGAAGGTGTACAGAGTGTTCTTCTTTAGATTGTTACCCCCCTTATAAAAACAGAAGTGTGATATTCCTTTGTCCCAAAGTACATTGGACTAAACATCCCTTTGTCTATAGTTATTTAGTCAAAGTCATTTATATTCTAAAACAACATAGGGGAGTAACAATCTAAAGAAGTACCGGTTATCCTAATGATTTAAAGAAAGTAAATGTTCTAGGGCCAAGGGTATATTAGTCACCAGTATAACACATAGTCCGTTAATACATAATATTTCTATGTGAATAAAAAGAAACTGTCTATCCACGTAAAATAATACTCGTCTATTTTTCGAAGCAGCTTTCAGCTTTTATATAAAGCCATCATCAGTGATTATGGAAGAACTATAGTTATATTAATAAATGAAGGCGAGTGATTCGTTAGTCTTATCTTTATCATATTCATTAACTAGCCTTCACCCCTAGGTATGGTATATGCTAGGTATGAGTGGCTATCTTACCAATAATCATGTAGGCCTAGCAATTTAATTAATTTAAATGTAATGCCTAAACAACCATTGGTGTATTTAATTACCAGTCTCTTCTCTCGATACGGCAGTTGCACCAGTAAATATATAATAACTTAAGATCTAGCACAAATTAATAAAATAATCAATACTCGATTTAAAGATCATTAATGTGAGGTTTAAACACCCCTATCAGAAATTAAATCGGACAACAATTGCGGGCGCCATAAGAGCTCAAAGTCAAAATTAAAAAAAAATAAGGTAGAACCGATAAAGATACGACAAAAAGTCATAGGACCAAAGTTGTAGATCTTTTAAAATCAGTTTTCCGACCGAACGCAAACAACTGCGAGTCAGTAGATGGTCTAGAAGTACCCAATCATTTTGATGAGCGAGTCAGTGGGTTTTGTCACTTAATATACATATACTTAGTCAACCTAATTTTTTTTATACATTTTATTTATTTTTATTTTTTGCTTTATAAAATTGTTAGTAACTTTGGTTCTACTCAATATTTTTCGATGAAACTAAGTCTACGACATGATCAACATGTTTGCGTTCACCATTGAAAAGGAGTTAATCGATTTTGTTGAGGCTGGACATAAGTTAGGGCTAGATTCGGTTTTGGAAATATATGAAATGAAAAAGTATCCTCATATTTTGTCAATTCTGACCAATGTGCAGACAAAACTTTAATTTTATATATTTTTTTTTTCGGTTTCGGAGGAATCTTCTTCATATAGATTTTATATAAATAGATTCATGTACTTTAAATTCTTCCATAATCACTGATGAGTGGCCTGTTAAATCGAAAACTGCTTTGATAAATTAACAAGTATTATTTTACGTGGAAAGACAGTTATTTCTTTTAATCCACATAAAAATAATATGTATTTAATATATTGTGGACTCATTTGATACCCTAGTACTTTTATCAGTCGGTTTTTATTTTTTCTTTCGCTTTTAGGTCTAGAAAAATTATCTGAAAATAAAAGAGACATTCATCATAGAATATAAGTTGATTGATAAATTTTAAAAAAAAGTTAAGTTTCTGCTATTTAAGGTGTAAATAATAATATTGTGGGACGGAATATAAGAAAACTAACTAATAATATGTATTTGTAAATATACTACAAAATGTGTCTGATTTAAAAAAATAATTTTGTTCTATATTTCTACTAAATTGTAGTTTATTTATTTATTTATTTTTTAAGTAAGCTTGGTTTGTTAATTATCTAAGAATAATAATATAGTTTAATGTGGCATGGGTTGAATACTATCTTTGGAAGAGTATTTTGTTAATAAATGGTGAAGGTTAATCTTATTTACCATTCAAAATGGTTTATAACTAAACACTTTTTAATTATTTTCTTGACATTTAGAAATAAACTTATCAAGTTTACTTGTTAATTAATTTTTTTTTTCTTATAAAAAAGTTAACTTATTTTAATTTCTCTTTAACCCTTAAATGCATGTTGCATCAGAAATTACACTTTGAATATAACAAATAAATCTAAGATTTATTGATCTTTATTTAATTGTTTAGTGAGTTTAGGTTGTAGAAGAAACCCTGTTATTACACTTTGAATAGAATCAAATATATCTAAGCGGTGTAGCCGAGGGGTTAGCGCACTCGACTCTGAAACCAAGGTCTAAACCCCGGCTGTGAGTTCGAATCCCAGCGGGGTAAGACATGTTTCACACTAATGATCTCATCGATTAGATGAGTTAAGTGGCCGGATAACCCCCGTCCTGTAATACCCCTGGCAGTTGATCGGGACTAATACCTAAAAAAAGAAAGAATAAATCTAAGATTTATAGATCTTTATGTAATTATTTCGTGAGTTTAGGTTGTACATGAAACCCTGTTATTACACTTTGAATATAAACAAATAAATCTAAGATTTATAGATAGTATTCTTTATTTAATTGTTTAGTGAGTTTAGGTTGTACAAGAAACCCTGTTATTACACTTTGAATATAAACAAATAAATCTAAGATTTATAGATCTTTATTTAATTATTTAGTGAGTTTAGGTTGTACGAGAAACCCTGTTATTACACTTTGAATATAAACAAATAAATCTAAGATTTATAGATCTTTATTTAATTGTTTAGTTTGTAGAAGCAATCCTGTTATATCGTGAAAACAACTATTTCGGTTTTGTTTTAAATTTGATCTTCGCACCTTAAACATATTTGCTACTTTTGAACTTATCAAGGTAAGTTATTTAAATTATTTTATTGTGTAGTAGTAAATGTATTCACCACTGAAGAATGTTCAACATAAACTTTGAACTTTAATACTTACCTTTCATCTGGTGTTTGACTTTATTTTTGAAAATAAGACAATATTCATTGACTTGTTTCAAATTTAATACACTATCAGTATGTGATGGCTATTGAAAAATATTGATTTCACCTCTGTTTACTTCAGATATGATACAGGGCACTTCTTTAGATTGTTACTCCCCTTACAAAAAAAAAAAAAAAAAACAGGGGAAGTAACAATCTAAAGGTGTACGGAATGTTTTTCTTTAGACTTTAACTCCCCTTATATAAACAAAAGTGGAATATTCCTTTGTCCCTAAGTACATTAGACTAAACATCCATTTGTCTAAATTTTAATTTAGTCAAAGTCACTTATATTCTAAAAGTTCATAGGGGAGTAACAATAGGGGAGTAAAGAAGTATCGCAACTTAAAACCACATTTAATTAATAGTAAGATGAAAGTTCAATCTCAATAATTATTTTTTAGCGAAATTATTTCTAAGTCTACTTTATGGATGGATACTTAGTACATAATCTTGTTAAGACATACTTGTGGGTTCTAAAAACCAAAATGGACAATGGATACTTAGTACAGGGGAATGTGGCGCTAAAAAAAACATAATTAATTATTAATTACTGTTGAAATATATAAGTTTATGTTTAGTTATGTTATATCTATGTTTTCATTGCTACATAAAATAATGTTGTTTCTTTTATATAAATATAATGTTTTCCAGATGCCGCAACGTATTTACGATGTTAGGGAAAATGATGGCAAGAGAAGTAAATATTCTGATAATGTACTTCGACTACTGGTAATACTATTTGATGAAGATGAACTAGCAGACATAATTGATGAAGAAGATCAGGATTAAGATGTTTTAATCTATTATTTTAATGAAAGATGGTTAGAGCCAGTGGCGCACCCAGGGGGGGGCACGGGGGGCACGTGCCCCCCCCCCCAAAGCCAGACCTAAAATTTAAGTATGCAATTCCGCAGCACGTGTTAAAATAATAATGTTGTGATAGTCAAAAAATATATAAATAAATAAGTAATTATATACCTAGTTTAGACCGACATATTTTTTTTTGGCGCTTAGAAAGACGTCTCTCCCCCCCCCCCCCCCCAAAGCCAAATACGTAAAATTTAAGTATGCAATTTCGCAGCACATGTTAAAGTAATAGTGAAAAAAAAAAAAAAAAGTAATTATATACCTATTTTAGCCCGACATGTTTATTTTTGGCGTTTAAAAAGACGTGCCCCCCCCCCCCCCCCCTCCTCCAAAGCCATAGACTTAAAATTTAAGTATGCAAATAAGTAAGTATTTTAAATAAGTCAGTATCACTTAATAAATAAGTAATAATCTACCTAGGTTTGCCCGACATATTTCTCAGTTCATAAAAAACTTAAATTTATTTGTATATAATAACATTTTAGATGCTCTTAGAATAGGCTAAATAGACGTTTTCAAGTAACGTAAACTATAAAAATTTTCCCGGGGGAGGGCCCCCGGACCCCCCTAAGAGAGAGCCCAGCCCCCTTCTTGTCTGTGATTATGCTAAACCCACATTACATCACATCGCCTCCCCCCCCCCCCCCTTTATTTTTTTTTAATCTGTGCCCCTCCCAAAAATAAATCCTGGGTGCGCCACTGGTTAGAGCCCATAATTGACAAAAAAAAAAGCCAGAAAAAAACAGTGGCAAAACATGTCTAATTTTAAAGGGGTTGAAAATCTGATTGCGCATTAATTAACCCTTTCTAGTTCTCGGCTCCAAAACTAATTATAAGGCACAATTGTGTGAGGACTTTTTTTGAAGCCCTAAAAAAGGTGTTCAGGGGTTTAGAGCAAAAAAAAATGTGTTTTGAAATCGGCTGTTGAAGGTTTGAATGTGGAATATAACAACACACAGGAGGTAGTTCGATTTTATGTAACTGATAGAAAAATGGGTTTATTTCAAAAACTGTTAACTAAATAATTATTTCAAGGTAAAAAGAACGATACTACGTTTTTAAATTTTCTGTTGAATCATATGTAATGTTGATAATATAATTGTTATTGTTATATAATATATAATGTTAGTGGAAAAAAATAGTTCCAAATTTATTTTCTTCACATAAATGCCAACCATCTAGAGAGCTGATCTTAAACCTATAAAAGGACCTATCGATATATTTGAAATAATATAAATAATATAATCGATATATTTCCTGTTTTCCTGTTTATCTCTTATTTATAAAAATCACAAATTTGAAACCCGTCAAAATGAAGATTGTAAATATGGGACATGGCAAAACAAATAAAATAACTTGAGGATTTTTTCCGAATTAACTTTTCATACAGCAAAATTTGCTGAAAACCAATTAAATTCTGCTGAAAGATGGCTAAAAGTATTAAAATAATGCATTGTTATCGTGTTTTGAGCTATGCTAAAAGTTTCAAGTCTAGCTATTTGGGAAGTTAGTTAGAAGTCGATTGCCAGATTTGTACCGGACAAACAAACAAACAAACAAACAAGAAAGCAAGCTAATAAAAACGTAGTAAAAATTTGGCTAAAATAGTAGAAAGTAAGTGTTTCTTTAATTTTTAATCTGTTACGAATTTAATGAAATTTGTTTCATGTTATAAATATGTATTATAATTTATTAAAATAAAATAAATGTTATTTATAGCGGTATTGGTTTTATTTATTATTTTTCTTCAATCCTATTCTTAAGGGGGGTTCATAAAAATACATTCATAGGACGTGGAGACGTCACTGTGAGTTTTCCCCCATCCCTTCCTTCCTATTGGACTTGCGCAGTGCTCTGTTCAGTTTATAAACAAAACCAAATATAGGTTTGTTCCAACCAAGCACTGAAGCAGTGTAGTGTCCGCGTCCGAAGGATCGGTCACGGGCATGCGTAATGGATAAAAGGCGTTTTTCTACCGCCTTCTACGGATTTACTCGTATGTAGTTTACCCTTCTCTTTCTAACTCACTAGACTCGTCTTTGTTTACAAAACTATTTTAATATTATAGAAATATTTAAAAAAAAAAAAAAAATCACGCATTTAAGGGTTAACATAGTTATTATATAGGTGTAAAAATATACTATTTTATAAATTCCTCATGTGATTAGCAATATTTATGTTAAATATAATTTAAATCTGTTTCAGGTTATATTAAATTAATTTAAGAACTTTTTTTTTATTATATAAATATATAAAAGTATTATATAAACGACTGATTGTTAAATATTTGTAAAACTTTTGTATTTTGTTAAATAAAAGTAAAAAAAAAGGAAAAGATAATTGTTGTTAATGGTTTTATGAATAATTTTCAAAAGTTATAATTATTATGTAAAAATTGAAAAAAAGAAAGGAATTATAAATTATAATTGAATATTCGTCCATTTTTATTTACCCTTTATGTATGTAATATAATATGTATAAAGTTGCTTCAACGTGTAGCAGTTTCAGACCCACTTAATGGACGTCTAAGGATCTCTGTACCTTTCCCCCACTACATAATTTTCCCCCTCCGAGCGCCTGTCTCCTGCCTTAAGCCTCGTCCAGACTGCCAAACCGAACAGAGGAAACGAACCGAGCATTGGTCTCTGCGCATGTACAGTCTAAAGTGCGCATGCGCATCTCAGGTTGACCATGCGCAGATACCAATGCTTGGCTCGTTTCCTCTGAGCAGTTCGGCAGTCTGGACGAGGCTTTAGCTTCATGAGGACCAAAACCTGACATAGAAAGGATAGTCCTATTCCTCATATTCATTTTGCTTCCGAGCTTACCGAAGGTAACGGAAGCTATGTGATCGTTCTGAAGAACGAAACATTTTTAGGTCTCCGATTTCAAAAATTTCCTAGACAGAAATCCGTTTCAGACATCAGGTATAATTTTTGTTTGTCAAAAGTATAAACTTAAAAAGTACGTGATAGCATGCGAGGAAGCTATGTGCCACACCAATTGGCAGTCTATTTTATTCAGTAATTGACCTTAGAAATATTTTCTTCTATTTCTTTATGAATCTTTATAATTTATCTCAATATACCGATACCCTATTCCATAGAATCCTTAAGTGACAAAATATTCTTATTTTCCAAATAATCCATTTGAATATTCAGTGCTTGATTTACTTTATTCGGCAGTAAAATAACCCCTCTGTATATCTCGCGATTTAAGAATAAACATTGCCCAAGAATTTGCAACTAGGCATTATATACCATGGTAAAATCAGGTCATGCCATTTTATTTTATAGCTGAGAATTTATTCGTATTGTCACCATTTATCAAGTTAATAAAGTGACATTAAAAGAACACAAAATAACTGGTGTAGAAACTAATTAACAGCTGTTATGCTAGCGTACCAATCCTCGACTAATTCCCATGAAATTGAAAACAATTTGTCACTCTGAAATCTCAAGTCAACTCCCATGGCTTTAATTAAACGTGATAAAGCCCTTTATTAGATTTTCTCAAATGGACAGATAAGATACTGCTTATTGTGACAGATAAATACTGTGTATTTTAAAAGAGGCTTATTATATATAACCTTTTTGAGTAAGACAGCTTTATTTATATTATTATTTGGTTAGTTACACCCAGTAACCACAAGATCCATCACAGAACAACTGATATCAAATGAAATTTTATTTTAAAGCTTTAAAAAGGTAAGTTAGACATAAAATTATATCATAGTTAAGCTCCTACTCAGTTAAGAAATTATTGCAAATGAAGTTTTCATCTGACTTTTTGGCCCTGGAAAGCCTGTTACGCGGCTAAAGAGACAGAAAACTTATCTTACTACGTAAACTTACTTACATGGCTAAAGAGACAGAAAACTTATCTTACTACGTAAACTTACTTACATGGCTAAAGAGACAGAAAACTTATCTTACTGCGTAAACTTACTTACATGGCTAAAGAGACAGAAATCTTATCTTACTTTAAGCTCTAAAATAGACCGTTTGAGACCGAGAACAAATAGAAATGGTGAATCGTAATCGGGTTAACTATGGTGTTTTATATTCAAAGCCATCACCGCATGGTGTTTCATATTCAAAGCCATCACCGTATGGTGTTTCATATTCAAAGCCATCACCGTATGGTGTTTCATATTCAAAGCCATCACCGTATGGTGTTTCATATTCAAAGCCATCACCGCATGGTGTTTCATATTCAAAGCCATCACCGCATGGTGTTTCATATTCAAAGCCATCACCGTATGGTGTTTCATATTCAAAGCCATCACCGTATGGTGTTTCATATTCAAAGCCATCACCGTATGGTGTTTCATATTCAAAGCCATCACCTTATGGTGTTTCATAGTCTAGTGAGAAATAGTGTCTTAAAATAGAAGAGGTGTAGTGCAATAACCAAAAATAACGTCTTCACACAAAATACATTTTTTACACTCTCATATAAAGAGAAAGTTTTGTGATGGCGCGAAAATTCCATTTTGATGGATTTACACGTTTTGAGGTCCCCTGAGCCCAAAAAAGTGGTTTTTAAAAAATGCCTGTCCGTCGTCTGTCTGTGCAGACGCCTGGAGCCTAAACTACTGAGCCGATTTTGACGAAATTTGGCAGAATACACGTTCAGAAAAATCATATCCCGAGGCGACATCGAGAAATGAATTTTACCTCCAAATTTGGGGGGCGCTACCCCCCTAAAACTCTGAAAAAACGTAAAAAAATTAAATCTCGAAAACGGTTCCGACGATTTTGATTAAAATATTCTAAAATGTAGTCCATTTTAAAACGAATCTAACGATATAAGCCGTTTTCCCGGGAAAAATCTAGTCCCTGAGAAAATCGCTTTAAACACGGAGGGAGAGGCCGGGTTCGACTCCTCGCCAAGGAGAAGTTATTTTTATGATATATTTTGATATGTTCAATAATTATTAAATGTATCAACGACAAATAATAAATGGAAAACACTGGGCCAAGTAATTATGAACTCGTATATGAGAAAGTTTGTCTGAGTATTCTCTGAAAGATTGTTTATGTTTATTTTGTGTGAAGACGCTGTATTTGGTTATTGAACTACACCTCTTCTATAAGGTCACACATTGGAGATAAACAAAGTCGAGGATTTAGTGTTTCCATAGTCAAACCGACTAAGAATCACCATTTCTTTCTTTATACCATGTTTTGAATTTGTTAGTCCATTTTCAACTATTTTCATAATCCATGAAAAGATCCCCTAATAAAGTGACAAAACATAGGTCTTGGTTTCTGGCTTGAAAAGACTAATTCGGAACATGATTTCCTTGTTTTCCCTCAACCCTGGAATTCCTACTTATGAGATAAAATAGCAAGAAATCTATTGCCTTATAAAGAAGCAAATAGTACATTACGCGTCGAGTGCGGAAAGTAGCATTTTGCATGCGAGTGTGGAGTTTGTACCCGAGCGATAGCGAGGGTAGTAAAACCACACGAGCAATGCAAAATGCCGTTTTCGCACGAGTTGCGTACCGTACTTTATCTAGGATTGTTAGATTTAAATAATAAATACAGAAAAAAAATAAACTTGCTGTAAGTTCGTATCTCTCTCTTGATAATGATGACATTAATTCTTGAGTTGTATTTTTTGCCGAATAAATTATTTCTGGAGGAGTAATATTCTCCACATTTTCGTCAAAGTCACTTGATTCACTCATTGTTTTTCATTAAAAACTCGATATAAGCAGTTACTTTAATAAAAGAACAGCAAATTAGTTTTGTTAAATGTAAACAAACTCGCTAATCGTGCGTAAAGCTGAAGAATTCCTCTTCTTTACCGCCCTAGGGTGGTAAAGAAGAGGAATTCTTCAGAACTATGAGACGCGCATGCGCTATGAATACAAGTACGTAAAGAATCACTTTCTACTCATCTAAACAGAGATACAATGTTTATATTTCGTATCAATCGTAGATAAAGAATTTTTTTTAAATCCTTAACAAGGCGTTTCAAGACCAAGAACAATAAAAGAAATGGTATTTCGTAGTCTTTAAAAAAAAAAAAAATAAGAACACAAACATCATATTTTTTAATAATTTTTATTTCTTTTTACTAAGTACACAGTTTTTTGTGGTGACTGGAAAAAAATAAAACGATAAATATAAATGATTAAAAATTACAAAATAATAATAAAATTTATAAAAATATTGTACATTGTAGAAATTAAGAAAAAAATCATACATATAAAATAAAAATAAAAAATAAATGTGGTCCACAAATAAAAACTTAAAGCTCCTTTTTTTTCTTTATAGATATACACTTTACACTTATAATTACAAAATGAAATGTTACAATTGGTAACCTAAATTACAGTAACGCAAAAAAGTGCTGGAATTCACTATTCAGAATATGGTATTACTTAATATAAAACTTTTATAATAATAAAATAATTAATTAATATTTGATTTTTAAATAATATTTGAGATTTATTAACTTTAGAATGTATATATGCTGTAATTTTTATTTTTTTATCCATCCCTGACGAAGGTCATTATATTATTCTGAAATGTTGCTAATTCGTAAAGAAAATTAAAAATATATTAGCTGTTACAAAGGCTAGAAGGAAGGTACAAATATCCAGGACTGAATTTAATTTTAAAAATAAACAATATTAATATTAATAAATCATAATATAATTCGGAAATGTTTTATAGAGGTTCTCTATCATTTAAATAATAATTTTCTCCAATAAAATTTAATCAAATTTAAAACAATTAAGTTCTTGCAGTAAATTAGTTTGTACCAAAATTAATTCTAATTTATCTTTCGTGTCAATTACTACTAATTACATTTTACTACTAAGGGAATTAATTAAATTGAGTAATGTTCAAATTATTCAAATTATTAGAGGTACAATAATTAAGAAGTTAACAAAAATATATATTATTAAGGAAGAAATAATTAAAAATGGTCAGTGTGCGTAATAATTACGCAAACAGAAGTTGAACTTCATCTAATCGTGGGATTTATTAATTTAATAATTAAGAAATTTTGGCACAATCTAACTTTCTCTAACCCATGTTAGGATGGTCGTGAGGCCTTAAAAAAGAAGGTCGCAGGTTCGAAACCCGTTTAGGTCTGTGTAGTTTTTATAGCTACACTGACTTCCGTCACAAAATAAAGTTATAGAAAAGGTTGCCTATCTAGTATTACATCACACAAAGTGTAACTTTACAAAAATTAATATTTAATAGTAAAATGAAATATAAATGATTATAAAATCACAATTACGTTCATTAATATATCTACTTTTAATATTCGCTAGTAAAGGCATTACGGATACATACAAAGATATATAAGGTAGATTTCACTGTACAGGTTACATAATACATATCTATAAGAAGTTATCATAATAATTTAAATAAATAGTTATAAATTAATAAATGCAAGGATTTCGAAAATGTTTATATTATTGTTTCTGTAAATTAATAAGTCTATAATTTAGCTGAAATTTATAAAATGTAACTTATTTATATTTCATACAAAATTGTACAAAAATTAGAGGTTATAGGGTTCTTAAAAAACAAGCCATTAGTTGAAAAAAGTAATAAAAAAAATATAAATAAACAAATAAATTTTTATAATAAGTCAATTTAAGATGTCTGTTATTAGGATATATATTACATTTTATTAGATTGTAACACCACTAAATATTTCTAATTTCGAATTAAAACCAAAAAAAAAAAAAAAATAAATAAAAATAAATAGTGATATTAATTTTTTTTTAAATACCTTCAACAAGAACAAAAAAAAATTGTTTAATTGTTAGCTTCAAAATGGTTTAAAATTATAGATCATTATCTTAAAAATAGTAAATTGAATTTAATTATATCAAACCATAAATTTTAAAAATTAAACAAAATATGTAATATATTATACAAGATATTACATTAATACAAATTCATTTGGGGGTTTGTATCAGAGATTACTTTTTAAAAAAAAACTAATTATTTTTAAACAGATAGCCACTAGACCAATTTTTCTTAATATTTTAATTTTGACTTTAACACATACAAAATGTAATTTTATTTATTTTAACAGTTCGATAAATTCACTTAAAATAATAAATTCTGTAAATAACTTCGGTTCTGGCAGAATTTTGTAAAAAATTTGACACAGTAGAACTTTTTAAATTTTTAGACAGTAACCAATTTCATTATTTACAAATAAAAATTATTTTTGTTCTCTTTTGTTAATTTTGTTTCATAATTTAGATTCACTTTTATTCGATAAAAATGTTAAAAGTTCATTTTATTTTTTAGTGTAGATTTATTAAAAAAATTATTAATTCTATTAAAAACAAAAAAATCTATTAATTATATATGCGATTTTACTGAACTGTATCATAATTGAATCCAAATGAAAAAATACATAAAAATAAATTATATAATCATGTTAAAATAAGAAATAAAATAAAAAAAATCAACTTATATGTTATATCAATAACTTTATATTGCTTAAGTGAACACATATTTATAATTTTAATTTTTTTAAAAATAACACAGACAAAAAAAAAACGGAACTCCAGCACAAAATAATAATAATAATAATAATTAAAATAAAAAATAACTTAATACACGAAATTAGTCTTTAAAAAAGGTTTTTCTTTTAAAAATTACAAAAATAAAATGTACAACTGTGAGAGGAAGAACATTAAGTATGTAATTAATACTTAATTCTAAAGTTTAATTATTTTTTCATTTACAAAAAGTTTATTCTTATTTTTATTTATTAATTATTATTCTTCTATACAATATTTCATTTTTTATATATCAATTATTAATCTATTTTTATTAATAAAAGGAGGAAGGCAAGCTGCGTATTAAAACGATCTTAGGGGTTTTTATTTAAAAATTAATATAATATTTTCTTATAATATAATCTTAAGGAACTAGAAACAAAAAAAAACAAAACTTATAAATTAATACTGATTTCATTCCCCTTTCTTTAATTTAATTTTTTTCTTTTCTTTTTTTTTCAAATAACAAAACACACTGGACACGATATCTAAAAACATTCAAAAACTTTTTTTTTATTTTTATTTTTTTTTATACTTTTTATTTTTTTTTTACTCGTCTTGTCATAATTGTACATCATATACAGTCTATCTTGATTTAGGGTTATTTAAGTACTTAATTCAGCCCTGAAAAAAAAAATAATAAAAGGGTAAAATTAAAAAAATGAATCAACTTAAATATTTTTAAAAATAAAAATAAAGAAATAGTCCAGGATAGTCAGCAAAAAAGTGTTTGACTAACGTCAAGCTAGAATTTTATATATCGGGTGGTGCAAAAGTCCCCCTCCCCTCTTAAATTTTGAAATGTTTTTGATAAATTAATGGAACTTGGGGATCTGTACCATGAAAAGAAAAGTTTGTATTCATCCACTCGCTCACTATTGGCAACCACTCTTTTTGCCTCCAGATTATCCAAAATTAAAAAATTCAATTTGAAATGTGTATTTTTATAACAGATTTTTTGTGAATCTATGGCAAAAAAAATAAGAAAATTTTACTTGTAACATTTTTTTCTACCAACAATATTTTTCCCCAATTGACTGTTGGTCATTCAAATATTACTCCAAATTAAAGTGGTCACCTATTAAGTGACAAACTAATATCAACTTGATTTTTTGTCTACTAACTAATTTTGTACTCAGGATAATGAAAATCACATTGTCCACCAAATTGGGCAGGACATGGCCGTTCTTTTTTTTTTCTTTATTGCAAAGTTATGTCCCGCAGACGAACTTAGCCGACCACATATTCTTAAAAGGCACTAAAAGATTAACTTATATACAAAATTCTAGCTTGATGTTAGTCAGACACTTTTTTGCACGCTATCTCCTGGACTAAAATAACAGTTAATTCTGTTCTAAGAGAAAAGACACAGTAAAATAAAATAAAAACTTCGATGTCTAACAGTAAAAAAATCAATAAAAAAAAAAAATCGCCATTTTACAATTAAAATTATATAAACAAGGCCCCTATACACAATAAGTTGAGCGACACAGTCACTTCTTGACTAGCACAAAATTCTTTATTATTATAGGGAAGATGATTACTGAATGAAACACTGTATTGAATTAATGAATGAACTGAATAAACTATTGTTCATTGTAATAAATTATTGAATGGAACACTGTACCCATCTATTTGATGTGACCATTTAGTTAAATAAACCTTGAAAAACACAATCAAGGTTCTAAGTTTCTAGGTTAATTTCATTATGAAATTAAGGAAGAACAAAATACTCAATAACAAAATATTTGAATTTTGGTAGAAACGTACCGCACCCTTTGATTCTAATATAATTTAGTCTTTGGATAGATAAGTGAATGCGAAAGCGCTGGACTTTCCTGAATAGACATTGATACTTTATTTAAGTTCACTTAATTAATTATAAGGTTGAATAAGTGATTAAATATAAACAGTGTAATTAGTCCCTGAATGTCTCTAATGTCTCTGAACTGCGCTAATGGAACATTTGTAGCCGCTCAGTGCAGATTAAATCAGCCAATTTCGTTTCTTTCAATGATGAATTTCTCTTTTAAAGAAGAAAACGAGAAATAACACGGAATAGGGAAAATAATTAATTAAATTCTTTACTTAATTCTATACTTAGATCAACTAAGCAGTGATAGAGTATGGGTTTTTTTTAAAGAAAACTTAGCGAGTTTATTGTTTGACCATATTATTAAAATTTAAACAGAGCTGTTTCTTATACTTATTAAAATCATTTTTATCGTTGCTAGTATAATGTGTCACTTAAGTGGTTTTGATAATTACCTAAATTTACCTTTTTTTAATGAGTTAAGTTCAATATTTTGCAATATAAAAAAAAAATACTTCTTGCATAAGAGTCCGCAAGACAGTGAGACATTTTCATGTTTTCGCTCTGCGTAAACTACCGACATAAAATGAAATAAAATCGGTAATTTATTCAAGTAATTGATAAAAGGAGATGGAAGATAATTTTTATTCTTATCTCTACACCGGCACTGCCACGGCTTGATTACAAACGACTGAATTCAAAGGCGCCGGCCCGCCTTCTACGAATTGTTATTATGGCTTCATACTAGGTAGCCCAAGAGGGCTGAGAGTTGATGGCATCCTCCTGTACTTTCCTAACTCCCTGTCACACGTATAAATCTTTTCGACTTTCTTCGGCCCTATGACGTGCGGTGGAGGAAGGCCCAAAAGCTGGGGAGACAGACTGTGCACACCTCCTATACATTTCTAACTCCTTGTTACACCGGGTAACGTTTTTTAGTAACGCTTTTCGAGTTATGTAGCACAGCCTAAACATGAAAATGTCAAAAAAAAAAACTTTTGGCACACAGTAACAAACGCATGATGTATTTCTACTAATTAAAAAAAAAAAAAAAACTAAAAAGAAGCATATTGAATTATTAACCCACATCTATGTTTCACTCCTACCACTGGAAGCATCTGTGAGGGGTGTTGAGCATCGTGTGGTCGATTCAATTCTTCTGGTAACACCACGCTGCTCGGCATAATTTCATGATGTTCGTTTCTGGAAACTATCAAATTATGTGAAGGGTAATTAAGTGTTCTTGATCTCTAAATTGTTTTTATCTTACATAAAAAAAAAATTCCAGAAAAAAAAATAAACTTAGATCTATATTTTTAAGAGGATTTTAAAAAAATGGATTGTGAAAAAAAAAGCAGCAATTACCAATAGAATTAGCTCATTGCTCTAATAAATTATTAATATTCATCGTGATGCTTCCAATAGTATGAGCGAAATAATTGGATACTAAACTGAAAGTAACATGAATTTCCTCAATACTCCTAAATGCTAAATGGCTTTGATAACTCTCTAAGATTGCCAATGAACCAGACTTTTACTGTGTCTTTTTAATTTTTAATATAATTATCTTATATATTTGTATTAGACACTATTATTTTATAACAGAGTTATGTTTAAAGAATAATTTATAAGGTTTTGTGGGTAATTCTTTAGATTGTTACTCCCCTATGTATTATTGGAATATAAATGACTTTGACTAAATAACTATTAAGACAAAGGGATGTTTAGTCAGATATACTTTGGGACATAAGAATATCACACTTCTGTTTTTATAAGGGGAGTAACAGTCTAAAGAAGAACATTCCGTATACCTTCTTTAGATTGTTACTCTTCTCTGATTTTTTTTTATAAGAGGAGTATAACAATCTAAAGAAGTGCCGCTTTGTGATTTAAAAAAAAAAAATGTTATAAATCAATCTAAAATAAAAATAAAACTCACTTTAATGACTTGTATCTTTCCTTTTCATTGTTGTCGGGTTGTTCGCATTCAAATGAAGCGTAAGCCAGTGCTGAAACATACAAAATATAAAATGTAATGTCAAATAAAAAATAAATTCGATAGGATTATTCTTCGACCCTCCAACGAAGAAAAAGCATATTGAATTATAACCCCCCGTCAAAGACCAAAAAACCCTCCTCCATCTTTATCTTTATCAATGGTGAAGATATAACTAGATTATCAACGAATTCAAGTATAGAAGTAAAGAAAGATCGTTTCCCAAAACTTTAACATTATAATATAGTTGTCGAAAAACCAAATAATTTCATTTAAAACATTTTTTAAAAAAACAAGCTTTTATTCGTATTCTTCTCAGCAAACCTATTCATTTGATACCCATATCATGGGCGTGCTTACAAAATAACTATTCCGCTATCTTGGGCTGTCCGCCATATTGGATTAAGAATGACGTCACTTAGCTAACTATGTATTGTCCTCCAAACTAAACGTGTTTGCAAAATTTCAATTCAATCGGTTGAGGATAACTGCTTTAAAATTCAGTTGCAAGATTTGACCCGAACATACATACATACATACATACATTGCAAGTTAAATAATAGCTTGTAATAATTTCAAGATAAAAAGAACTTTTTATATACTATGTTTTTAAATTTTCTGTTGAATCGTATGTAATGTTGATAATATAATTGTTATTGTTATTGTTAGTGAAACAAAAAAAATAGTTCCGAATTTATTTACTTCTCATAAATGACAACCATCTAGAAAGCTGATCTTAAACCTATAAAAGGACAAATCTTTGTACAACGGATCTCCCCAACACCAAATCTAAAGCGTGCCATCGATATATTTGAAATAATATAAATAATATAATCGATAAATAATATAATCGATATTTCCTGTTTTGCTGTCATTCATTGTTTATCTATCACAAATTTGAGACCCGTCAAAATGAAGATTGCGTAAATATGGGATATGGCAAAACAAATAAAATAACTTGCGGATTTTTTCCGAACTAACTTTCCGTACAGCAAAATTTGCTGAAAACCAATTAAATTCTGCTGAAAGATGGCTAAAAGTATTAAAATAATGCATTGTCATCGTGTTCTTTAGCTATGCTTAAAGTTTCAAATGTCTAGCTATTCGGAAAGTTAGTTAGAAATCGATTGCCAGATTTGTACCGGACAAACAAACAAACAAACAAGAAAGCAAGCTAATAAAAACGTAGTAAAAAGAACATCTTCAGTGTCAGTCAAAAGATAAAGAATTTGGAGGATTAAAATAAAATGAAATATGAAAATCCTCACCATCCTCGTTGAGCACGGGAGTGGCTTGAAGGTAAGTGATAACTTTAGGCTGTTTAGGAAACGGACAGTGAACCTGCTTCCAGGTTATAAACTCAGTTACTTGTTTCGCAAGTTGCCAGAACTTCTCGAAATTTACATGACCATTTGGTAACCTGAAACAAATTGAAATAAACGCATTTTGAATTAGAGTATTTATAGATGCAAAATACAAGCAGAAATTATAAATTAACCTTAAAGATGATAAATCGATCTCATTTAAGATATTAAACTATTTATAGTTGCCTGAAAGAGGGGTAGAACTAGATCAAAAGAAATCTAGGTCTAGTGAACTAATTTTAGCCCTCGGATAAGATCAACAAGTTCCGATTTAGTGGCCACTCCAAGGATCTTATAAAATAGGGATGGAGCACTAAGCGAAAAAAGTGTCGCCAAGAACTTGGCGGATTATCTTCTCGTATAGTTATAACTATAGAAGATACAAAATAATGTGAAGAAATCGACCAGGTTATGTTATTTTTAAAACTAATTTTCTTCCACTCGCGTTTCATATTTCATATATATGTATAATATTTACGTTAAACTTTTTAAAATTGTAGGTATTAAATTTTTTTATATTCACTTTAATTTTTTTGAAAAGGTAAACTGTGGAAATTTGGTAGATTAAAATCTTATTCTGCAATACAAATAACACGTTTCCAAATTAATTAATATTAATTATTCGGTTATTAAAAACTATTCTAATAATTAAATTTTATTAATATATTAAAGTATAACTGTAAATTAAAATAAAAACCCTTAAAACAAGAAAATATTTAATTAAAAACTTGATTTTAAAAATTTTAAGATTGTAACCTTTCATTCAAAATAAACAATCGATAACAGTCGGGAAGAAATTCGTCCCACTAAAAAGTTCTGAGCATGCGCAATGCGCAGTCGTAATTTTATGTAGATTTTTTTTCAAGTTCTTGGCAACACTTTTTTACTCAGGAGGTATACTTAGTGCTCCTTCCCTATTTTATAAGATCCTTGGGCCCCTCATAGATAAAAAGGTTATGTCGTTAAAAATTAAGAGAGAGCCAATCAATAATTGCCTATTTTCAAGCCATTCATGTAAGAATGAAAATCACTAACTCAGGAATATGAGCGTTGATCATCTGCTGATGAGCGGAGGTCATCTTAATGAATACTGAGAAATATTATTTCCACGTAAAATAATACTTGTTTATTTACCAAAGCAGATTTCGGCTTTTATAAAGCCATCATCAGTGTCTATGAACAAACAGTAAGCGTAACAAGTATTAATTTACATAGAGAAACAGTTTCTTTGTATTTAAATTCAATATTGTTTTCGTAAGGTAAGTCCTAATCATATATTCATCCCCTCAAACTAGATGTGATCATATACAGTAAAATAATCAAATAACAAATCACAAGACCAGTCTGACATGCGAGGAATACTCCTAGCCTCTAAAGCTGGAATTAGAGAAGGGAAATCCCTACCTCCGGCGATTTCGCAGTCCACCTCCGTGTGACAGCTTGCGATGTTAACTAGACACTCATGCTATCTATCGGCTAACGTCGCGCCGTCACCGCTCATGTGATATTTACCTATGAGTGGCCAATATTTTAAAATGTTTGGGCTCAATTTGTTAAAATGTTTTAGGATAAATTTGTTAAAAGCTTTTAGGATAAATTTGTTAAAAGCTTGGCTCATTTGTTAATAGATATTTAAATACAGCCATAATAACAGAATTTGTCGGATTAAATTAATATATAGTTATTTATGTAACTAGGCAACAAAATGGAATTTTGCTGACAAGTTTTTAAGTATTAGTTCCAAACCGAAGTCGAGGATAGGCTAAACAAATTTATTGCCGAGGCGAAGCCGAGGCAGGAAATTTACTATTTTACTGACGAGGCGGAAAGTTAATTACCTGCAAAGGTATAACCGAAGCAGGTAATCTTTAAGCGAGTCAGGAATGTTTCTTTTGCTGCATAGTTACATACAATATTTTAACTACTCACGACTGAAAAATTACACTAATTATTATTATATTCCCTTTTTAATATAATATAAAAGATTTAAAGAAAATAAAGTTTTAAAAAACGAATGTTTGAGTCATCAAGAAAACAAAACAAAGGCACAACAAATTCAGTGTTGTCACTCTTTTTTATTAACAGTTTTTTTTATCTCAATTTTTTAAAAATAATCTCTGTAAAATAATTATTTTCAAAATGATTTAAATATTAAGCATAAAATTACTTTTAAATATATAAAAATGATCGATGTGGGAGTGTTTATAGCCTACGATGTAGCAACCTTTTTGTAGTAAAATTTTCTTAAAATGTTACAGCCTGTTTGTTATTTTGCAGACACTTTGAACTTTTGCTGACACTTTGATATTTGCTGATAGATAAAAAATATTTGTGAGGGAACCAAATATTGAAATTATTTTAATTGTTTAATTTAAAAAAATGATAACATAATAAATTAATTTCTAAAAATATCCATATTTAAAATACCTAATCAAAGATTTAAAATTATAAACCTAAGTAAGATTGAATTTAAGAAGAAAATAGATGGTATATTATAACACGATATCATAAAGCAATTTATTATTTTTTTTAAAAGAAGAAAAAGTTGGTTAACAAATTAATATAACAGAAATAAATTAAAATGAGAACAAAGCTTATGAGGTGCTCGTATAATTGAAAAATGTCTTAATTAATTAAAGTAATATGCGTAAAAATGAAATATATATGAACATCAAAGGTTTATTACAAGATGAAAGGCTAGTGCTGTTCTTTGTTGTTAATACAAAGGAAAGCAACAATTAAATTGCACCTCTCACCATGACAGTATGGCCCCTTTAACCTTTCCTGTTTGTTATATAACTTATTAATAAACAATGTTCCTTTTTATATAATTTATGTAGTTGTTAATGTTATTTACAAATAAGCTTTCTTGTGTACTATTATTTGACGTATTGTTACAGAAGATTAGATTTTAATATTTTTCAATTTCTAGTGGTAAAAACAATTTGGGCATACGGTTGAAAATAATATGGGACCATTTACGTGATACTTTCGACAAGTTATCCTAATTTCTTCAAAATCGAAATAAGAAATTTAAATGATATAGGTGTAAAAAAACAAAATTGTTGTATCAATGGCCAGTGTAGTCGCACTTATATAATTTACTTAATATAAAATGAGTGCAGACGGGTGAAATTAATATTGGATCGTCTGTACGCTACTTTTGACAAACTATTAAAATTTCTTCAAAATCGGATAAAGACTTTTAAAGATATGGTGGTTCGCAAAAGTGTTGAAGCTACGAGATCGTTCTGTAGAACAAAAATATTTGAGGAATACGAGATTTTAAAATTTGGTGTCTCGAAAAAATTATGAACGACCGACCGACCGACAGACACAAGTCTATAAATGTTCTCTGATGTCAGAAAAAAATAGCTGCGCACAGGAACTTTAGAAAAGGGAGGGCATCAGAAATTTCAATCTTCAGAATGATCTCAGATTCGTTTTCTGACCATGATTCGTTTTCGGTAATCTAGGAAGCAACAAATTTTTATTTTATTTTTTATTTTTGGTAGTATTCATACTAAGGAAAGATTAAATTTTACTTTAAATCAAATTATAATTATCAATAACTACGGGAGACATACAGAGAAAAATAGACCCCCGCACCGGGACTTGAACCACGGGTCCTCCTATTAATCCGTTACAGGTGCTCTTACCAACTGAGCTATACGGGAGAATCCATCCTCTGTATGTCTCCCGTAGTTATTGATAATTATAATTTGATTTAAACAAATTTTACGTTTTGAGATTGAATAGAACTCAGTTTTGAATATGAAAGTAACATGTTTGTCACGTGGTAAAGACAATTTGAATATTAGGTATTGAATTGAGATAAAATTCTGTGCTTCTTTGACTGTTACTCCCTTATGTTTTTTATTTAGTACATAAATCATTTTGACTAAATAACTATTAAGAAAAAGGGATGAACTTTGGGTCAAAGTTCACCCCCTGGGTTTTTTTTTATTAATTTTTTTTTATAAGGGGAGTAACAATCTAAGTGTCTAAAATTCCTAGCGTATTTAAAATATTATTCGTGCATGTTTTAAAGTAAGATTCACGCTTAACTTTGGAAAATATAAAATTATTAAAAAAACATATATATATATATATATATATATATATATATATATATATATATATATATATATATATATATATATATATATATATATATATATATATATATATAAAAGCGTTAAATGTCGCTTGAATTTTTATTTACAAAGGAAATTCACCTAGAAAGAGAAAACCAATAATTTAGGAAGAAAAAAGAAAGGAGAATGTAGCCACCGAACAAAAAGCGTTATCAGGCTCAAAGCCGACAGGATTTGTGAATTCACTGAAAGCAGTATAAACGAAGGTCGCATTCAAAAGGAACAATGTGTGTTTCGATCCTAACTTTATACAGAAATAGAAGTGATTACGCGTCAATATCTACACAAAGAATAGAAAAATCCATAAATCTTTTCAGGTATAGCGTTAGATAAGGCAATCGGTCAAAATGGTTTTATCCTCTTCGGGAGGCCTAGACACCTCCATAGGCTGATCACCACGAAGTTAGTTTGTTTGTTGGAGGTAATCAATCGATTACTGTAGAGGAGCATACCGTAAATTGTAATTAAATATGTACAATTAATAATTGTATGAATATTAATCAAACCCAAGAAATTTAATGTATGGTAGAAAACATATCATCCTCAAAAAAAATAACTAATCTGCGACAAATCCAAATAGAGTTGTTTTTACAATACAATCTCAAGTGTACAACACTTCCCTCAGAGAATATAAATACCGTCAAATCTTGCATATATGTAATAAGCACTCGCGTATAATGCGTAGGCTGAATTTAGGGCCGAAATTACACATTCGCCTATAGTACACACCCAAAATTCGGTAATAATTTTATGCTTGTGTGCATTGTAATAATAAATACTATTTGGGTATATTTCTTATTGTTATATGGTTTATATTTAAGTTGGAAAATAAATTATATAATTTAAATTTAGTACGTATTTATTATTAAATCCTCCTGGTTCTATAAAGACGCTTTAAAATAAATCCTATCTTTAAGAGAAATATAGTAATGCATTTTATTTCAATAATTCGTAGAAGAAAACATTAAAATAAAAATAGTTATCGGTAATCAGACCGCGGTATTTTTAAAATTAAAAATGAAAAAAATATTGAATTTCCGAAAAGAAAGAAAAAAAAAAGTTTTAATTCTGTATAATTTACAATAAAATTAATTGAGCTCTAGAATTATAAAGATTTTATAATTCAACGTAAATAAGATTGTTAAAATAGCACAGTAGTGATAAATAGAGAGAACTGCCCCAACCGCAGGAGGTAGAGAGCAGATGGGTCGTATACGGACGAGAGGGGCTTTGGTCGTTGACCTTGGCAACTCTGCCCACTAGCGGTTGGGTCAGCTCTCTCTATTTATCACTACTTAGCACACTATAATTATATAAGCGGCTTCATTTAATTACTTAAGAGTGAAATAAAATAGAAATAATATGAAGAAATCAGGTGTGAATAGTGATTTTTTGTCCTTAAAAGAAACATTTTTTTTCGTTCATATTTTCTTACGTGTAGACATGTAGTCGTATTATGGAAGTAGTTCTTACATATATGCAAGTAGCCGAATTATAGATATTTTTCAATTATCTACTTATAATGGCAAAAAATCAAGATAGAAAATAATTAGGTAAATGTTTTCACTCGCGTATGATATACACCACTATTGTAGAAGAAAAAAAGAGGTAAAAATAGTGCATATTTATACGCGAGATTATACGGTAGGTATATGAGAAAATCTTTAAATAGATACAATTTATAAACACCAATAAAATATGCTCACTTATTTGAACATCCTTCGTTAAGGAAGTAGAGATCTTTGACGAGTAGGGAGAAGAAGGGGATAACGATACGCTGGGAATCATCTGTTGCGGCGGCAGATCTCCACACTGCAGCCTTCAAGGTACTTCTGTAGCTGGAGAAATTGCACGATGGATCCATCTGATGCTCTAGTACGGAAAATTTGGCGATCTGCACCTTGCTCCACTAAAACACAAAACATTACCAATCAATTAGTACGATTGTCAAATATCTTATATATGTACATTGTACATACTTTGAATAAATAATAAGAGTAAAATTCGACTCTTTAACTTCAGATCCAGACTCTATACTTTCAGATTCAGTTAGATTTAACGCATAGCTCTCTTTGTATTTATTGCCAATTTTATTATTTTAGTATTAAGAAATGGTTATGGAATTTAATTTAAAAATAAAATATTTTCATAACATTTAAGCGAATAATGAAGAAAAAACATAATAGCAACATTTATATATATATATTATATTATTATAATGTATATAATATTACGCTTATATTATATACCAATTCTGTGTATTGAAAAAACTTCTACCCCCATGGTGCAATGGAGAGAGTTTTTACAGATAAATCTATCACTTAGAGTCTCGAAACACAAAATTCGTTACACGATTTCATTTCATCCAAGCCAATGTACTCTACCGCGCCTAAAGAAGGTTCACTTCAATAATCTAAAAGAGATTATAAATGATAAAGGAAGTAGTTTTGACCCCAAATGTTGTTTAAATAAAACTTGTGTACTGTTTTGAAAAGATGAAGTCAATAGGGAAGTAAAGGAAAAATTCGCTGTATCCCAAAGGCAAAAGCGTGTCGCAATTGTATTGCTGACACCTTCAACTGTGTATTTTAAAAGAACTTATGTTTATCGTATTCATCAAGCATCCTGTGTTTGTATTTAGTCAATGAACTTAGGTCAATGAAATAATCTAGTTGAAAAGTTTATAAATCCAATTAAACTTCAAGTAGCTAAACCGAATTGAAAGTTCGGCATTGAAACAGTTTTCCTGGTTAGAACTCAAAATGGCTTGCGAGTCTTTTGTCGCTTCTTAAGCGAAATTTCTGTTCATTTTGAAAGAAACTTTTGCCAAAAATAAAGCTTTGAAACGTATTTGACAGTTTATTTTTTAATTTATTCATTAAATGAGTGAATTGAATGGTTGATTAATTAGCAGTCATCTACAGGGTTTAGAAAAAGTTAAGTGCTATTTTGTATTCATCGTAGAAGTGATCAAGTTATCAGTTTTTTTCTCATTAACCACTTCTGCATTAGCACCAATTTTAGAGACCAATCTTTGAGCCATGGACACAAATTCTTTGGAAATGTTCATGGACTTAAACTCTTTTTGATAACTGTCTTGTCTTTATTACCAAAAAGTAATTTACTAATTTTTGTACAAATAACAAGTTATATTTCACAAGGTGTTGCGTTTTAACTGTATCATGTAAAGTGTACGTTATTAAACAAAGAGTTGAATAATTCGACTTTACGAGTCTTAGTTATGTATGGTTAACCTGACCTTTTATCATCAATTAAGAAATCTTTGTTTTTTTTCTTAATAAAACTTAAATAACATAAAACCTTTTAGGCGTTCTTTCAAGAACTTAACATCTCAAGCCATAGCTATTATAAGCGATATGTAGTTACTTCCTACCCTTTTCTTACTCGAAAAAGGAAATAAACGTTTGTAATAATCCACTAAAAGGGATTAGGGTTAGAATCTTACACAAATACTATTAGTAAATAATAGAACGTGTTAAAATGGTAAAGGACCACTAAACAAATACAAAATTCAACTTCAAGTAGCCCTTAAAAGAGCAACACAGTTCCATCCCACTCGAAAACTAGTGTAAATTCAACATCATACATGTATAACACCTTGTTGAAAAGAATCAACAAATTCAGTTATTTTAAGAATCAGGAGCTTTATATTCTTAAAAGATAATTCCAAAAGCACATTATTTTTGAATAGAAAATAGCCAATCAATGTTTATACTCAGAAAAGCAAGGTTTTGGCTAATAATTATTTTCAATACATTACCCTTTCGTATAAAAGAAAATTATGACAAAATGAACTTCATTTACTTATTTCTTATCAAGGAAATTTTATAATTTGAATTTTTATAATAAAATTAAATAATACGTTAGTGAATTAAGATTTCTGTTTGGGGGCTTAAATTTTCATTGCTGCTTGAACTTGGAATATTTAAATCAGTCGGGAAAAACTTTAACTGTCGCTTGAATCTTGAGTGAAGGGTCGATCGAAATCCAGCAATCTGTGACCCAGGCACCGGAAACAGGGGACAAAGTTTTAAGGAGCGAAGGTATTTCCTTCTAAAGTTGCATTGAAATCGGCTTGGAGAGTTTATCCAGGAGGGAGTTAAGGAGGAGGAACGTAGACAAGGGTGTTGTAGCAGACGTTCACTTGGTTCACTGTTCACGATAGATTAGCTGCTAAGTTCGCTTAGAAGGAACGAGTGAGTCAGGGAGAGTTTCGGTCTAACACTCTCTGAAAACGAATCTGAACCCTTCTCTCCGACCTCTAACCAGGAGTTGGAAAATCAAGTTTAATTAGGAAAATTGGAATTGTTGATGGTTCGGGTGATTGAACAAGTTGTGGAAGTGGTACAAAAGGTCTCCGGGAGAGAGTGTCTGACGTGAAACGCAAGAGAATAACCCTTAACAAAGACAGGCTCCCGCAATATATGTTCTCAGATATCTCATTCTCTCCCCACTATCTCCGTTTAGAAACAAAGCCGGTTTGATCTACGAAAATTTAATTACGAAAACTAGGAGCGGAGAATCGCATAGTTGGGGCCCTCGACGGCACAGAAAGGCTCAGAATTTAAATCCCGACATTACACTCATTACTCAGAAAACAGGAGTTGGCAGGGATAAATGTCCTGACAGTATCCGTCCAATAATTTACCCCGAATTCTCTTTTATAAAAACGAATATCCCCTCTCTTAAAAGTAGTCTCAACCTTTGTAACAACAAAATTTGGCAAGGAAAGGGTAATTTGGTCAGTAACTTCTAGAAACACAATTAGAGTTGGTCGTTAGTTTAGAACATTAATTAGGCTTCTGCAGAACGTGTCGTGCAATTCAGCTTTACTTTAAACTAGCCCAGACCTAAATATAGAAATTTCATTCTGCCAAAGGGACGATGTCAGCTCAAATCCTTTTAGATGCATCAGGCTCTATTCATCTAAACCCAACCAAGTGGAGTTAACAAAGTAACTTATCTATTTTCATTAATTTTGTTAAATAATTAGATACCTCCTAGACTTTAATTAATATTATGAGTACTGCTGCTAAATCCCCAACATCTATTATAGTTAAACATTAATAAATCAAAAATACAATTTAATTTAATTTATTGATTTTGAATCTTTTAAAATAATGAAATAAAGCTATGAAAGGAAAGAAAATAGTAAAGAGAACACAATTTGTATGCGAAGCCATTACCTAATAAATAAGATATCTTTCTGGGGTCGGAAGGTTAAAATTTGTGTTATCAGCAAATTAAAAGTTCCCGATAGTTTGTTCTAAGCTGAAAGCATGGATTGGTATCCAGTTCACAAAGTTGTAAACGTATATAAAAGCTAATTAGAATAATAGTGTATGGATTTAGTCAAAACGATTTCTTGTAAAACTCCTCCTTTTACTGTATAATTCGATGACGCAATAGACTAAGTAAACAATATAATTATACAATCTTTCATATATTTTCTTTCGACACGGTTATTGGTGGCTAACCATGAACCAATGCTATTATATGGTACAAAAATTTGAAAACCAATGCAATTCGTGCTTCGAAAGAGGGTTGTATGGCACAGTAACAATTCGTTTTGAGAGATAAAAACAATTATACCATTCAAATACAGAGCTACGAGAACATAACTTTAAAAGTAACGATTTAGTCCTAAAAGTAGAAGATATAAAAGACGAGGCAGAAAAGCCAAGACATAATCTCTAAGGACTAGACTTAATAAAACCAATAATAAAAAGTAATGTCCAAATATAACAGGGAAACGTGTACTTAAAATTTCTGCAAGTAGACCAAACTAGCAGGACGTCCCTTGGTTTTCTATAAGTACGGAATCCAAGAAAATGAATCCAATTGGAAAACTAACTATTCCTTCACACCAACTTTAAAAAGGAAAACAATAAAAAGAAGTAAATTTTCCTAAACAAGGCGTAAAAGACCAGATCAATGGTAAAAAACCATTCCAACAACATTAAATTAGTTTATCTACGATTGATACGAAATATAAACATTATATCTCTGTTTAGATGCGTAGAAAGTGATTATTTACGTACTTGTATAAATTTCGCATGCGCGTCTCATAGTTCTGAAGAATTCCTCTTCTTTACCACGCTAGCGCGGTAAAGAAGAGGAATTCTTCAGCTTTACGCACGATTAGCTAGTTTGTTTACATTTAACAAAACTAATTTGCTATTCTTTTATTAAAGTAACTGATTATATCGAGTTTTTAGTGAAAAACAATGAATGAATCAAGTGACTTTGACGAAAATGTAGAGAATAATACTCCTCCAGAAATAATTAATTCGGCAAAAAATACAACTCAAGATTAATGCCATCTTTATCAAGAGAAGAGATACGAACTTACAAACAGCAAGTTTATTTTTTTCTGTATTTATTGTTTAAATCTAACAATCGTAGATAAAGTACGGTACGCAACTCGTGTGAAAACGGCATTTTGCATTGCTCGTGTGGTTTTACTACCCTCGCTGTCGCTTGGGTGCAAACTCCACACTCGCATGCAAAATGCTACTTTCCGCACTCGACGCGTAATGTACTATTATCGAACGCAACATTATGAAATGCACTGATAGCCAAAAAATTTAAAGATCGAACATGAATAGTTTAAAAGTTGTTAATTAATTATAATCAGTTAGGAAGTGTGTACCATATGCTAGCTGCAAATCATAGATGTTAGATGTACCTAATTTCTTAGATTATTTTTTTCTATAAAATTGTTAATAACTTTGGTTTAACTCAATATTCTCAATATTTTTCGATGAAACCAAGTTATCGATTTCGTTTAGCTAGTTTTGCGCCAACAAAGTCGGACTGATGCCGACAGACACACGCACAGACAAAACTTAAATTTTGTTTACATATATTACATTTACTTATCGAGTTATTCATGAACTGACGTGTTGTTTTTCTCTCCCTCTTTCACCTTTTTAATAAATTATATAAATATTATTTTATAAATTATATTAATAATTCATACATCATATTCATGCGTTCATTCACTATTAACATATTCTATTCTCTATTCTTTTATATATTTTTTTTAACTTGTTATCTGTTAAGCTTTTTCAAGAAAGGTTTGAAAAAAGGGGAAGAAAGAAAAGAAAGTAACTAAATAAAAAAAAAGGGTCTGAGAGTGACGTAGTAACATGAGCTGGTACTGTATAAGTAATGAAGAGGAAGGACTTATATAAATATTGTATAAGGTTTCTCTAGCGTCAGAAGCATGAGCTTCGAACTAACTCCCATGGGTATACTCACTTTCATGAAATCACCCAACTCTAGGAAATAGCATCGACTCAATCTACGACTACAAATCTACTCACATAAACCCTGCTTATTTTAACAAAAACAAAGCTTAAGTGTGATTATCTAGCAAGTGAGATAGTGATAAGGTTAAATTCACTCGTATAATAGGTCAACAAAAGATAAAACTCTGAAATAATATCTTAAAAAGGACTTACTTTAATTAAAAATAATCATTTATAGGGTGCGATAATAAAGTAAGAAAACAGAGAATATGAAGTTGATTAAGTTCAAATGCTAATTAAGAAAAATTAAAGTATTTAAAGTATATACATATACTAGGACTGTCCCAGCTAATATAGAACAGTGAAGTATCGCCGGAACTATGATAAATAGAAAGATACGGTTTTCAGGGTTCGATAATGGCTATAAATGCGCTTCCAGAAAAATGATGAACATAATTTTCTGTTCAAATTGTTGAAAGGTATAGTGGACTTCAAATTTCTGACCCAGAAAAGGGTATTTATTAGGAATAAAAGCCCTTTTTAAATAGATTTTTTTAATTACATCAAAGCTTTCGTCCAGGGAACCTGAGCTTCTTCAGTGATAATCTAGTCATATTATATTTATATTTAAACCTCAACCTAAACACTTTTTGATTTTAATTTAATTTCTAAATTCTTAGATCTTCACCACTTGGTAAGAACCTATGTCACACTCTTTTTGTTATTTTCTGTTAGTATATTTGTTTGATTTTTTTAATTTACATGTCTATCTTTATATTTTTATCTATTATTTGTAGATTATCACTGAAGAAGCTCAGGTTCCCTGGGCGAAAGCTTTGATGAAATAAAAAAAATCTATTTAAAAAGGACTTTTATTCCAAATCATTTTCTGTGTTCAGCAAAAGAGTGTGCAGTTTACATTATAAAAAAAATGAATAAGGAGCCATATTTTTTTAGACTAAATTTGGATTCTATGGCTAAAAATAAGAACGTTTTATTCTCAGAACTGCTAAAATAGAAGCTGTAAGTCCATTTTACAGCTAAACTAATGGATTTAGGAAAAAATTCAAAATAAAAAAAGTTCTTATTATTAGTCATGGAATCCAAATCCAGTCTAAAATACATACCGTATGTGTAACTGGTTTTTTTTTCAAAACAAAGTGTTCAGTAGGGCTCAAAACTAGAAAAAATTACCAATAATGCATGTTTCTACGAATGAATTTGGATTTTAGCTGTAAAATGGACTTAAAATTTTAATTTTAGCAGGTTCAGTGGCCCTTTGACTCCAGACGGCAAAATAATGCTCGGAGCAAAAAAAAATGTCAAGAGTAAAAAGTTCTTATTTTTAGCAATAGAATCCAAATTTAGTTTAAAAAAATATGGCTCTATTCACTTTTTTTCTACTATGTAAACCAGACACTTTTGCTGAACTCAGAAAATGTACAGCATTTTTTCTGAAAGCGCATTTATAGCCATTATCGAACCCTGAAAACTGCATCTTTCTATCCATCATGCGGTTCCTGAGATATTTCGCTGTTCAGTGGTCAACTTGACCACTTTTCTATGGTTCTTGTAAAAACATTTCTTATTTCCAAACTTGGGTATGGTGACCACTTTTGATTAGTAGTCACATTATGGAGGTTTTACGAACATCAAAAATATCCGTGGACATTTCCCGTGAACTTTAGTGATAAATTTATTGATTTCAAAAGATATTTTAATTTAACAAGACGTCAGAATTTCAATTGCAATATTCATTACCGTATTTAATTCAAATAGATTTGGCAGACAAAGAGAAAATGTTAATATCAGAATATTAATTATAGAAATGTCTCGACAGAAACACCTAAAATTATTATCATTGAAGTAATAAGCCGAACTCAAAACATAAAAGCTAATTTCGGGCTTACACAATCTTTAACTCGAACAAAATGTTAAAATTAATTTCATTTAGGATTGATTTTAACTTCAAAATGGTTTAAATACATGTCGATATGTAAGTTGTTCAATACACATGTTGATATCAAGGTATAAATATGATTTATCTACATGAATTAGATTAGATTATGACAATTGTTAAGGGTTTAATATATATGCATGACATTTCGTTTAGGACAATGTATTCACGTTGTTAATATCCAATATTCAATTCGTCGGTGAATTATAATAACGGGATCTAATCCAATTGAAATGGACAATATGATTTAATACCAAACAAAATTTAATTTAATTTTCTACATGACTGTAAAATAATGCCACTTTGAAAGTCATTTCGTGTTAAAAATAGACTGCAAATTGGTTTTGGACATAGCTTCCTCGCTTCTTATTCGCGTACTTTATTGATTTTCATGCTTTTAAAAGTTATTATTGTCTAATTTGTTTTTAATAGTTTCACCCGTTTCTTTTAATCTGTCAAAATTGTTTTGATTTTTCACATGAATTAAAATATCAAAATTAGCAAAAGTTAAAGAGCGCAGACGATTCAAATTAATCTGGGGCTATCTGCGGGTTACTTTCGATAAACTAGAAAAAGTTTCATACAAATTATATAAGTACTTTTCAAGCTATAGATGTAAATAAATGTATGTTTGTGCGCATGTGGAAGAGAAACAAATAGGCGCAGAAGGTTGAAACTTATATGGGACCAACAATGAGCTAATTATGATCTACTATACAAATTTCATTAAAATCGGACGTGTAGTTTATATATTATATTTCTAAGATTATTTTGGTTCGCATAAATTGAGCGACAGACCGACAAACAGATAAAGCACCAAAAATGTTCCCTGATTTCTGAAATGGATTTCTGTCTTGAAATTTTTGAAATCAGAGACATAAAATATTTTCGTTCTTTAGAAGGGTAACATAGTTTCCGTTAACTTCGGTAAGCTCGGAAGCAATGTAGATATTTTATTATTTATTTTGCAAAACTATTTAGGCTGTGGTTTCCTTATGTGGTTTCCTTGTGGTTTTCTTCATTTCCTTATTCACAGACTGCAGAGGCCAATTATTCATTAGTCAGAATATGGGATGAAAGGAAAATAAAAAAGTACAAAAGAAAGAATAATTTAAACTTGGCGAAGCACTCAAAAGATCATTAGTTAATTATCTTTTTTCCCCTCTCAAAGCGTTGAGATTGGCCGACTAACGCATTGAAAACAAAATTCGGAAAAAAGACTAATTTTAGATGTAGGTGAAAATTTTTAGTGTTTTGATATAAATAATGGTTTATTTATATAAAAAAAAATTACAATATAGATATTTTATTATTTATTTAGCAAAAGTATTTAGGCTTTGGTTTCCTTACTCTTCCTTTTTTTCATTCACAGACTACAGAGGCCAATTATTCATTAGTCAGACTATGGGATGAAAGAAAAAAGGAATTGCAAAAGAAAGAATAATTTAAACTTGGCGAAGCACTCAAAAGACCATTAGTTAATTATCTTTTTTCCCCTCTCAAAGCGTTGAGATTGGCCGACTAACGCATTGAAAAAGAAATTCGGAAAAAAGACTAATTTTAGATGTAGGTGAAAATTTTTAGTGTTTTGATATAAATAATGGTTTGAGGTAGATTTCAACTGCAAAAAACCTTCCCATTGTTGTGGTTGAAAACCTGATAGGTCCCTGGAATAGAGAATAATGTATGGAGTCTAAAAAAAAAAGACGAAAAAAGATTTATGGTGTGTTTATCATACTAACTTAAATACACAATGTACTAACGGGATCCTGTTCTATGCTCGAAATGAAGCCAAATTCACAAAAAAGTACATTTCACAGGTATTTTCCAGCTAAATAAATGCAATATTTCAAATCTCAACTGTTTTGAAATTCAGTGAAACATACAAAACATGTAGTAGCTCAAACAAATCTTTTTTATTTTAATAAAAATATTTCTTTTATTAATAAAGTATAACCTTCTCAGTATATATACATGTGAGGGGAAAATTGACAAAGCCAACATATATTTTTTTAAATTTTTAAATCAAACTGCTCAAATTTAGTATGTATTTCTTATAATGACATTTTATTTTATAAATTTAACAAATACAAAATTGTTCCGAGACAACTTATAATTTCCTCATATAATCTAGGTCCCAGACACTTTTTGTTTTCAAAGTTTCAACAAAATCATTAATATCTTGGTAACTAGATAATAACGGGGGATATAACAATAACTACGGGAGACATACAGAGAAAAATAGACCCCGCACCGGGACTTGAACCACGGGTCCTCCTATTAATCCGTTACAGGCGCTCTTAACAACTGAGCTATACGGAAGAATGATTTTTCTCTGTCGTTAACAATACAAATTCCCCGAATCCAAGCTTTCAATCTTTTCTACAAGTCTAGCAAGCCAATATTCACGGCAATAGAACTAGACCGAGAATTAACGCTTATAATTATAAAGTATACAATTAGTACCTACCTGTACCTAGTACAATCTATTAGAAATTCAAATTTTTAAGTTTTTGGTAGTATTCATACTACGGAAAGATTAAATTTTACTTTAAATCAAATTATAATTATCAATAACTACGGGAGACATACAGAGAAAATTAGACCCCCGCACCAGGTCTTGAACCACGGGTCCTCCTATTAATCCGTTACAGGCGCTCTTACCAACTGAGCTATACGGGATGTCTCCCGCAGTTATTGATAATTGTAATTTGATGTAAAGTAAAATTTAATCTCTCCGTAGTATGAATGCTACCAAAAACTTAAAACTTGACTAAATGTTAAACAATTTTAATCATAATCGTTGGAGCCATTTTCGAGATGAAATTTTGTATTTAAAGTTTTTCAGAGTTCTTAGGGCTAACACCTCCCCAAATTCGGAGCCAAAAATTCAATTCTCAATTTCACCTCGGGGTACGATTTTTCTGAATATGTATGTCAAATTTCGTCAACATCGGCCCAGTAGTTTAGGCTCAAACTATAGACATTCATTTTTTAAAAACCACTTTTTTGGACTTCAAAACGTGTAAATCCATTTAAATTCAAATTTTCGCGCCATCCCAATACATTCTCTTCATATGTGAATTTAAAACCCGTAAAACATCGAATTGTCGCATTTTTGATACATTACCGCTAAAGGATACTGTCTGAAGGATTGTCCCCTCAAACAACGGAGACCACCAGCATCTTAAATTATAGTTATAATTATAGTCACATATTGCCGTTCTAGGGAAACACAGACGTAACAGCAAATTTTGATTAAAAATTTAAATTACATATTATGTAAATTCCATTAAACTAGGCATCGCGTGGCTCTATCATTGAAGCGAGCGTATTGCAATAAAATACTGAATATTGAAATTTGTTAATCATGATCATGATGAATGTCATAGTTGAAGATAAGTGGAAGAGGGCAGTGTGAGGTAGAGTGGGGGTACTCAGTACAAAGCTTTACTTCCTACAAACCTACACACAACACGACTATATGAATCTTAACCACCCGTAATAGCTTTTAAACTAATATTATAAATGTATCACTTCATTACTCAAATACTACTGCTTGTATCAAGTTGAAATTTTACATACTTGTTTCAATTGTACTTTAGACGATGTACATGAAGTTTTATTAAAATCGTTACGTTAGAACGTAAGATATCGGTAAAAAGGATGTTTTCTCTATTTTAAACGTTTAGGTCCGCTTTAATAGTTTTAGCGATCTTTATTAATTCATAGCAGTGTCGTTGTTGGTTTTACTAAAAAATGTTATTTGAAAAAAATGTTCGTCTCATCGAATAGGTGATGATAGAATTTTTTCCCGTCCTGAAATTCCAATTTTAAATTTGAAGCTCACGTTTACGCGAGCATTTCGCGCGAACTCTTGGACGGATCGCGCTGTCCAACGAACTTAGCCTGAGTTTTAGTAAAAGAAAGATGTATACCAAATTTCAACTAAATCGGTCAACTTTTACTCAAGTTATCGTCACACGCGTAAACGTTACTGACAGACAGACAGACAGACAGACAGACAAGATGCATAGTTTGTTGAATGTAAGAAGCTCGCTTACGCTCGCTTCAATAAATTAAGTAATTACATTTTAATTGTATTTCCGTAATAAATAATGTACAGCTCAATTATCTAAATTTAAACAACATGATTCAGGCGAGAATTTTGGAAATAGATCCTACAGTAATATTATCGATATATCTAAAATTTCATTACGTTTTATGTCACCATATAATAAAAAATTGTGTTGGGTTTTACTGCTTCCAAACTTACCGAAGGTTACGGAAGCATTGTGTTCACTTTTGAGAACGAAAAAATTTTATGTCTCCGATTTGAAACATTCCAAGACAGAAATCCGTTTCAGACATCAGGGAACATTTTTTGGTCTCGTGTCTGTCTGTCTGTCGGTCTATGTGTCCATGAACCGTGAAACGTGTGACGATAACTTGAGTAAAAGTTGACCGATTTTGATAAAATTTGGTAGAAATGTTCATTTTACGCTATGAAGTGTTAAAGCTCGCTAAAACTAAATAGTTTTTATTATGGAGAGAAGTCGGGGAGGGAGATAGACTAGGGGAATATGAGGTGGTTTGGTTCCCCCACCTCTCTATTTGACCTATCTCTTCAATAGCAAAGCGAGCCTAGGGACCTCGAGACCAAGCGACAAGGCTTCATTTGGGGAGAAATTAAATAAATTAGACATTAATGGATTTTAAAAGCCTAAAATCATTAAAGTATACGCTATAGGACGTGAGGAATCTATGTGCCACACTAATTAGCAATGTTTTTTTTGTTTTTTTTTTAATGTTACATTTGATCAGTCTGTTACTTTAAATTTGAAAAGATAATTTATTTTTATATTTTAAGAAATTCAATTGACGCTTTCTTATGAAGGCAGCTTCTAATTTTATTTATTCGACTCAATAATAAACGGTGTAAATATTTTTAATAATTATTATTGTTTAACATGTAATACAATCAAATTGTTTTTAGTTTTATATAATATCAATGAAAGATTTTTTTTAATATTTATAATAAGAAAAGAAACGAGCTTAACGTCATTAATTTTAAATCTTTAAAAAAGGAATTTTTATAATATGTTAATTACTGTTATAATTGAATTTACAGAATAAAAGAAAACATGACAGAAAATGACCATAGGGTCGAAACGTCTGAAATAAAATATTCATTACATTTTATTACCCCCTTTTCAGCTAACCATCACTTATATACGAAATACAAGGGTGTATCACACATTAAATGGCGCATCACACATTATAATTAATAGGTGAATCCCACATTAAATTAGTATCAACAATTAAATTAATTGTTTGAATTATATTGCATTATTGACTGCAGCTAAATTACAAGTATCTCAAGATCACAGGCAGATGGTGTCTAGCAGTAGTAATAGAACTAGATAATGGCTAGGAAGGAGCAATATCACAAGATCCAACTGCAGTTCTCCTGTACCAGATAATTGGGACATACGAATATAGGGTCACGGGACTAATGAGGCATTATGAGGTCTGACCACATAGCACACACAGTCCCTTAGCCTTAGCGAATTCTGCGCATATGAAGACACTTTAATGGGCTATGCCGACTTGCTTTTACAAAACTAGCATTAGTGGATACGTAAACAATCTAAGGTTTACATGCGTATCCTTTTTTAGGATATGTGGGAAACATTATAATTTAACCTACATACCGTTAAGTCTAATTTTTAGTGGAAGATCACCACAAGAAGATAGGTAAAACTCATATTTAAAAAAAAATATAAGAGACTAACTAGAAAGTATACTTTAGAGGATTGTACAAAAATTTAGTTTTCTCTAAACAAAAACAAGATAAGAACAGTAAGATAATTTTTATAGATAACACAAAAAAATTAATTTAAGTATTGCTCCTTTTAAGTTAATACTCAAAACAAAGTAATTAAGTAAGAAAACTATTTTACTTAATATGCAGTTACTTTATGGAAAAAAACTAAGTTTCGATAATGTGGAAGAAACTACGTTGATAAGAACAGTAAGTGAATTTTTTTGGATAATGAAAAAAGTTAATTTAAGTATTATTACTTTTAAGTTAATACTCAAAACAAAGAACTAATCAAGTAAGAAAACTATTTCACTTAATAGTTACGTTATGAAAGAAACTACGTAGAGATAATATGGAAGATTTCTAACGAGTAACTTCTGAAATTCTGTTTTCTAAAAGAGTTTGTGAAAATAAAGAAATTTGATAATATTCCATATTCAGTGCAGAGTTAAATTTAAAAAGTAATTAAAACAATGTAGAAAGTTTTAGAAAACTTTAAAAACTTTGAGACAACAAAAAAAAATGTTTTTGTGAGCAGAATTGCCACTTTATTTTTTCATCAGTGCCCAAGTAAGAATAATTATGATTTAGAGAATAGCCAGAGTTTTCCTAAATAACAAATTGTTATTTAGATGTTCCGATTAAAACTGAAGAAAACATTTAGAAGAATTCCCAAAGAGAGGAAGAAATGAGAATTTTTTTTTTGTTTTCATTTTTTTGTGAGATTTTCCGTTGTTAGGTAGATCGATGTAAATTTTTAAACAAACCAGAGAAGATATAGATGGAGAACTCCTTCAATCTATGTCTTTCCACTTTTCTGAACAACTTGCCGCTTGGAAAACCGTAAGGGAAAAGGGTGGGGGATATTGGCAACAAGCTGGGACCACACCGAAAATACCTTACTCTACCCTACAGATGAACGATCCAGTTTTCCTTAGAAAGAGGAAGGGCTGAAAAATAACTTCGCAACAGCCAATAGAGAGGAAAAACTTGAGCCAACAACGACAAACGACAACGACAGTATACTTGGTAGAAAAACCGCCGACACCAGATAATACATCCAGCCCTATATATCCTCTACACACAGCGTTTTCAAAAGAAGTAAAAAACCCTATTCTGACACAGTCAGGACTAAGTTCAATCCGAGCGTAAGCCATTGACAGCAATATTTGAATACCATGAAATTCTTTTTTTTTTATAAAAAAATTCTATAAAATAAAAAAAAAGGTGAGAAATTTAAAGGACAAAAGTTAGGGCATGAAATATCACCTAGTAGATTTATAACCTAGTATCGCAACGAACTATCTATTCTCAATTTAAAAAAAAAAAAATATATATATATATATATATATATATATATATATATATATATATATATATATATATATATATTATAATTCAAACAATTTAAACTACGGGAGACAAAAACGCTGCGTAAGCTCGGGCTTTCTAAGCTTACCAATGGTAACGGAAGATATGTGATCGTTCTGAAGCCCGAAAAATTTTCATGTCTCCAATTTCAAAAATAAAAATCCTTTTCAGACAAATCAGGAAACATTTTTGGTTCCATGTCTGTCTGTTGGTCTGTCGCATAATTTTTGCGAACTAACATATCTTAAAAAGTACTCGTCCGATTTCATTAGCTAAGGAAAATATTTTTATTAGATTCATCACTAAATGAATAACGATAGCCGATGGTCAATTTTTAGCTAAAAATCCAGTTTACTACAAAAGAAGACATTGAGATTAAATATCATTTTGTGAGAGATCTAGTTACATCAAAATTGTTTGATCAAGAGTTCATCAGCACAGGTGAAATGACCGCAGATGTTCTAACAAAACTAATTGAAAGAAACAGGAAAAAACTCTCAAAGGGCTTAGGTCTGAAGAAGAAACTACCAAAAGGAGATTAGAAAGAAGAAAAAAATCCTATCAAATGGGGTCTTGTAGTGATTGACAAATGTCAATGAATGTTAAATAGTTTATGATTGAATATTTCTATAAAATTGATAGAAGTGTTAGTAGTAGTAGTAGGGCGAGGAGGCCAAGCCTAGAAACTAGACCCCATTCGAGTCCTTTTTAGGGTTGAGACGTCGATGTATCGAAAACATCGATGTATCGGATTAAAAAACATCGATGTATCGGATTAAAAAACATCGACAAAATCGATGTTGTTCGGTCGTTCAACATCGATGTTGATCTTTCGATGTATGATGTTTTCTTTCGATGTTTTGGCTAACATCGATGTTTAGGCTAACATCGATGTTTATTCTTTCGATGTCCCAACCCTAGTCCTTTTTGCCAACCCCTGGTTTTCACACCTATCGAACCACCTCAGTCTTACCCTCAAGTCTCCTAGTTTGGGGGATAGAAATGTTAAATAAACCTTGTTATCTGTAAAACCAAGGTATTCCTTAGCTTCAACAAACATGTTTTTATGAAATTTGGATAGTTAATCGAAAGTAGCCCGTAAATAGCCTAAGATTAATTTCAAACGTTAAATAAATTTGACAATAATACGTTTTAAAAGTATAAAATCATTCAAGTATACGAAATAAGACTTGAGGAAGCTATATGCCACCCTAATTGTCAGACTATTTTTCAATGAAACCTATATATAAAAAAAAGATTTGATTTTCCAAAAGTGTTTCTACAGTAATGAAAATACATTAAGAGTATTTTATCAACAATCAATATATCAATGTGATGCCTTATCAACTACTTATCTCAATACAACAAAACAAATCTTGTTAGAAAAAAAGTAAGTTTCGATATTTTAGAAAAGGGCTAGAAGCATTCACTAAAATCTATTTCAGAGTACTATAAAATGTAATAAGTCGCTGCCTTTAAAGTGGAATCAGATCCAATCTGTCAAGGTTGCAATACTATTTTTCTATAAAGTAGACATATAACAATTACATAACGTTTCAAATTTCAGAAAATAACATTTAATTCCATTTGCTAAAAGGAAATAAAATTAAGTAAGTGCTTTTAACAAAATAACGATATATATATATATATATATATATATATATATATATATATATATATATATATATATATATATATATATATATATATATATATTGTCATTCAGGAAGGAGTGGATAAGATGAACATTTGTACTTCCTATAAAATAAAACTTAAACGACTCTTCAAAAGCAATATTGCAACATTGAATTTCTGAAAAGCGTTTGGCACAAGCCTTACTTGAAATATTGATATAACGGGCAATATCAATATCAAGGATCTTATAGAGGGTAGAAATATCAGTGAAATATCCGACTGGGATTAGAGATTCATCCGAAACTTGCCCATTCCGATCACGATTTAACAAACCGTGAAACAGGTGCAACCAACTGCTTCGACTCTTATAAAAAAAAACAAGCTTATATTAAAATAAAAATCTAGACACTTTCAATATCCTACAAATTAAGTTTTTTCCCCTTTTTTTTAGAAACAAAACTTCTGTAGTTCCTATCACAAAATTTATGTTTAATAATTAAGAATTAATAAAAGAGGAAATAAAAATAGTTTTTGCACCCAAAATATAGCTATCTCTCATTTATAAAAATCTGACCGAGACTAACTAAGACAAACTTTCTCATATATGAGTTCATAATTACTTACCCCAGTGAGTCCCATTTATTAGTTTTAGGGGGTGCATTTAATTATTATTGAACACTTTATCAAAATGTATTACAATAATAACTTCTCATCGGCAGAGAAACGCACCCGACTAAACTAAGCTGCACTGAAGAATAATTTCCTCTGTCGTTAACGATACCTAGTCCCGAATTAAGCTTTCAATTTTTTCACAAGTCTAATTGAATTATATATTAAGTTATAGAGCTAGTTATTTGCTTAAGAGTACAACTAGATCAGTAGAGAAAGAGAATAAATATTCAAGCAGAGGAGATCAATCAGAATTATTTAAAATGTTAGTTCTTAAAAATAAAAGAACTGCAATCATTTACACGTTTAAGATATTAATTTGCTTTCATTCAGGCGGCTTTCACACCAAAGTAGCAAGTCACAGGTTGCATGCGTCCTGGTAACACCGGATTATCTAAGGAGTCGAGGTAATTGAACGAGAGCTTACACACCAAAGTAGCAAGTCACAGGTTGCATGCGTCCTGGTAACACCGGATTATCTAAGGAGTCGAGGTAATTGAACGAGAGCCTACACACCAAAGTAGCAAGTCACAGGTTGCATGCGTCCTGGTAACACCAGATTATCTAAGGAGTCGAGGTAATTGAACGAGAGCCTACACACGGAAGTAGCAAGTCGCAGGTTGCATGCGTCCTAGTAACACCGGATTATCTAAGGAGTCGAGGTAATTGAACGAGAGCCTACACACCTAAGTAGCAAGTCGCAGGTTGCAGGCGTCCTAGTAACACCGGATTATCTAAGGAGTCGAGGTAATTGAACGAGAGCCTACACACCAAAGTAGCAAGTCACAGGTAGCATGCGTCCTGGTAACACCGGATTATCTAAGGAGTCGAGGTAATTGAACGAGAGCCTACACACCAAAGTAGCAAGTCACAGGTTGCATGCGTCCTGGTAACACCAGATTATCTAAGGAGTCGAGGTAATTGAACGAGAGCCTACACACCGAAGTAGCAAGTCGCAGGTTGCATACGTCCTAGTAACACCGGATTGTCTAAGGAGTCGAGGTAATTGAACGAGAGCCTACACACCTAAGTAGCAAGTCGCAGGTTGCAGGCGTCCTAGTAACACCGGATTATCTAAGGAGTCGAGGTAATTGAACGAGAGCCTACACACCAAAGTAGCAAGTCACAGGTTGCATGCGTCCTGGTAACACCAGATTATCTAAGGAGTCGAGGTAATTGAACGAGAGCCTACACACCGAAGTAGCAAGTCGCAGGTTGCATGCGTCCTAGTAACACCGGATTATCTAAGGAGTCGAGGTAATTGAACGAGAGCCTACACACCTATAAGTAGCAAGTCGCAGGTTGCAGGCGTTTTAGTAACACCGGATTATCTAAGGAGTCGAGGTAATTAAACGAGAGCCTACACACCGAAGTAGCAAGTCGCAGGTTGCAGGCGTTCTAGTAACACCGGATTATCTAAGGAGTCGAGGTAATTGAACAAGAGCCTACACACCGAAGTAGCAAGTCGCAGGTTGCATGCGTCCTAGTAACACCGGATTATCTAAGGAGTCGAGGTAATTGAACGAGAGCCTACACGCCAAAGTAGCAAGTCACAGGTTGCATGCGTCCTGGTAACACCGGATTATCTAAGGAGTCGAGGTAATTGAACGAGAGCCTACACACCGAAGTAGCAAGTCGCAGGTTGCAGGCGTCCTAGTAAGACCGGATTATCTAAGGAGTCGAGGTAATTGAACGAGAGCCTACACACCAAAGTAGCAAGTCGCAGGTTGCAGGCGTCCTAGTAACACCAGATTATCTAAGGAGTCGAGGTAATTGAACGAGAGCCTACACACCGAAGTAGCAAGTCGCAGGTTGCATGCGTCCTAGTAACACCGGATTATCTAAGGAGTCGAGGTAATTGAACGAGAGCCTACACACCTAAGTAGCAAGTCGCAGGTTGCAGGCGTCCTAGTAACACCGGATTATCTAAGGAGTCGAGGTAATTGAACGAGAGCCTACACACCAAAGTAGCAAGTCACAGGTTGCATGCGTCCTGGTAACACCAGATTATCTAAGGAGTCGAGGTAATTGAACGAGAGCCTACACACCGAAGTAGCAAGTCGCAGGTTGCATGCGTCCTAGTAACACCGGATTATCTAAGGAGTCGAGGTAATTGAACGAGAGCCTACACACCTATAAGTAGCAAGTCGCAGGTTGCAGGCGTTCTAGTAACACCGGATTATCTAAGGAGTCGAGGTAATTAAACGAGAGCCTACACACCGAAGTAGCAAGTCGCAGGTTGCAGGCGTTCTAGTAACACCGGATTATCTAAGGAGTCGAGGTAATTGAACAAGAGCCTACGCACCGAAGTAGCAAGTCGCAGGTTGCATGCGTCCTAGTAACACAGGATTATCTAAGGAGTCAAGGTAATTGAACGAGAGCCTACACGCCAAAGTAGCAAGTCACAGGTTGCATGCGTCCTGGTAACACCGGATTATCTAAGGAGTCGAGGTAATTGAACGAGAGCCTACACACCGAAGTAGCAAGTCGCAGGTTGCAGGCGTCCTAGTAAGACCGGATTATCTAAGGAGTCGAGGTAATTGAACGAGAGCCTACACACCAAAGTAGCAAGTCACAGGTTGCAGGCGTCCTAGTAACACCGGATTATCTAAGGAGTCGAGGTAATTGAACGAGAGCCTACACACCAAAGTAGCAAGTCACAGGTTGCATGCGTCCTGGTAACACCAGATTATCTAAGGAGTCGAGGTAATTGAACGAGAGCCTACACACCGAAGTAGCAAGTCGCAGGTTGCATGCGTCCTAGTAACACCGGATTATCTAAGGAGTCGAGGTAATTGAACGAGAGCCTTCACACCTAAGTAGCAAGTCGCAGGTTGCAGGCGTTCTAGTAACACCGGATTATCTAAGGAGTCGAGGTAATTAAACGAGAGCCTACACACCGAAGTAGCAAGTCGCAATTGCATCTTCGGTGTGAAAGCCGCCTTAAAACTCTTAGTTTGGTGCTAACATATGGACTGATCATAAAATTAGTTCTACTGAGTTTGAGTGGAATTGAATCAGTGATGAAATAGCAAACTTCATCAGTTAATTTGTCTGAAAACCACAATAGCTTTTAGTATAGATCGGTTGCGATCACTTTAGTTAGTCATCATCAATCCACTGATGAAGTAATGTCACTTGGTTGATACTACCAATTTCATTGCGTTATTATTTCAATGTTTGCTTCAATAGTAATAGAATTTGACAGCAAGATTACTTTCAAGTCAATCTTTGTATATGTGGGAGTATGAAGTAATAGCGGGCTCTACTCCAGAGAAAATACTGTCACTTTTATAACGCTTTGAATCTTTATACAATGATTTTGTTATAGAAGAGCAAGTATCTCAGGGAGAAAAAAATATTATGGATAGAAACTTCTGACAATGACAACTAGTGATATCGCAATGAAGAATACCCAGCCCCGTATTGTACGTTACGAGGAAAAAAAAAAAGAAGATGCTTTTATAAAAGCATTGAAGAATACAATTCACTTGGAGTGAGTGGGTTTTTAGATCTACTTCAAAATATGAGTCGCTTCAATTCTGTCAGGTGTGGAAAGAAATTCCGATATCTGAACATTCTTTAGAAACCAGCATCAAAAACCAAACTTAAAGTCACTTAAAGATGAAGTTTTAGAAGTCCTAAGTCATAACATAATGAAATCGAATATTAATGAATAAATTTATAGAAAAAAGGACATATTATATAAGAAAAACAAAAACAATAAGTTAATTATAAAAAGAAATATTTAAAAAAAAAAAACAAGCTTTTTATTCGTATTCTTCTTAGCAAACCCTTTCATTTGATACCCATATCATGGGCGTGCTAAAAAAAAAAAAAAAATTATTCCGCCATCTTGAACTGCCCGCCATATTGAATTTAGAATGTCTTCACTTAGCTAACTATGCATTGTACTCCAAACTAAACGTATATTCAACATTTCAATACTATCGGTTAGATTATCTGCATTAATATTCAGTTGCAAGATTTGGCCCGAACATATATACATACATACATACACTGTAAGTTAAATTAAAGCTTGTAATTTAAAAACATTTACCAAGGAAGGTTAAACAATATAGGGCAATAATAAATTTACGAATATGTAAGTTTGTATAAATAGGTAGTCATAATTAGTGGGGGTTCTAAAAGCTTCCTCGCATTCTATAACGTTCTTAAATGGTGATGTGCTTTTACAAACCAATATTTCTAATTTACTTAATTTTTTACCCTCCTTTTAATTTAAATCTGTCAAAATTGATTTGATATTTTACATGAATAAAAGTATAGTAAGACCGACAGATAGAAACGGGACCTAAGATGTTCCCTGATGGCTGAAACGGATATCTGTCTTAGAATTTTTTTGAATCGGAATCGGAGACATAACAAGTTTTCGTTCTTCAAAAAAATCACATAGCTTCCCTTATTCGGTAAGCTCGGAAGCTATAATCAAAAGCAGCGAATACTACATGAATTTCTACTGAAATTATTAATTAATGTGGTGAAACGTTCTAATAAAGAAGTACCAAAAGGGCACTTCTTTAGACTGTTAGTCACCTAATAAAGAAAAACAGAAGGGACAAACAATCTAAAGAAGGTGTTCTGAATGTTCTTCTTTAGACTGTTACACCCCTTATAAAAGCAGAAAGGACTAACAATCTAAAGAAGGTGTTCTGAATGTTCTTCTTTAGACTGTTACACCCCTTATAAAAGCAGAAAGGACTAACAATTTAAAGAAGGTGTTCTGAATGTTCTTCTTTAGACTGTTACACCCCTTATAAAAACAGAAGGGACTAACAATCTAAAGAAGGTGTACTGAATGTTCTTCTTTAGACTGTTACACCCCTTATAAAAGCAGAAAGGACTAACAATCTAAAGAAGGTGTTCTGAATGTTCTTCTTTAGACTGTTACACCCCTTATAAAAGCAGAAAGGACTAACAATCTAAAGAAGGTGTTCTGAATGTTCTTCTTTAGACTGTTACACCCCTTATAAAAACAGAAGGGACTAACAATCTAAAGAAGGTGTTCTGAATGTTCTTCTTTAGACTGTTACACCCCTTATAAAAGCAGAAAGGACTAACAATTTAAAGAAGGTGTTCTGAATGTTCTTCTTTAGACTGTTACACCCCTTATAAAAACAGAAGGGACTAACAATCTAAAGAAGGTGTACTGAATGTTCTTCTTTAGACTGTTACACCCCTTATAAAAGCAGAAAGGACTAACAATCTAAAGAAGGTGTTCTGAATGTTCTTCTTTAGACTGTTACACCCCTTATAAAAACAGAAGGGACTAACAATCTAAAGAAGGTGTTCTGAATGTTCTTCTTTAGACTGTTACACCCCTTATAAAAGCAGAAAGGACTAACAATCTAAAGAAGGTGTTCTGAATGTTCTTCTTTAGACTGTTACACTCCTTATAAAAGCAGAAAGGACTAACAATTTAAAGAAGGTGTTCTTAATGTTCTTCTTTAGACTGTTACACCCCTTATAAAAGCAGAAAGGACTAACAATCTAAAGAAGGTGTACTGAATGTTCATAACTGAAACGGATATCTGTCTTTGGAAATTGGAGACAAAATATTTTCGTTCTTCAGAACAATCATATCAAATAGCTTCCATTTTGGTCGGTAAGCTCGGAGGCAATAATAAAAACTAAGATGATTAATTAATTAATGTGGAGAAACGTTCCCATAAAGAATTACCAAAAGGGCACTTCTTTAGACTGTTACTCACCTTATAAAAACATAAGGGAGTAACAATCTAAAGAAAGTGTATGAAATGTTCTCCTTTAGACTTTTACTGTCCTTATAAAAACAGAAGTTTGATATTACCTTGTCCCAAAGTACATTGGAGAAAGCATCATTTTGTCTTAATAGTTATTTAGACAAAGGAATGTAGAAATAAATACCTATATCCATTTTTATTATAAAAAAAACATAGGGGAGTAATAGTCTAAAGAAGTACCAAAAAAATTTTAACTAAACAAGCGATATTGTTCCAATGAATTAACCTTATACTATTAAATTAGTCAGTTTATTGTCAAACTGAGTAAATGTTTTATTAATTAAATTAAGTAAATCGGTCATTCATTTTATTAATTAATTTATTTATTTTTTGTTTTTTGTTGTTTGTTGTTTTTTTTTGCTCAATAGTGCTAAAGTTTTGAGTGTAATTTTCGAACTGATTCAAATGATCATTGATAATGAAATCGAATTCCTTAAAATTTACAGAAAAGTTTGAATTAAACATTATCATTGAGCCATTTGACCCAAAGAAGTTTTGAAATTAAACTTATAAATTGTATACGGAGTTTTTCATTTTTCACTATTGAGTATGTTCCATAAAAAGTTTCGGAAACAATAATTTCTTATAATAATAAAAAGAAATCAGATAAAATGAATGATCAAAAGATGTATAAAACAGTGCAGTATCATTTTAAAAAATATAAACAATAATTTATATGAATTCACCATATACGAGTATACACAAAGAGCAGTATGTCACGACTTAAGGAAGGAATAGGGTAAATGAAGGCTTTAAAAATGAAATGTTGATATTACAAGATAAGAGCCCCGAGGGTAAGTCTAGTTGCCCATTCAGTGATAGCATAAATTCGCTTCAGACATTGGTTAAATCGGTTGGGATTTGTAGAACCAAGAACAATAATACCAGAGGAGATGTAGATGTTGAAAAGATTAAGTAAGAAAACGTGCACTCTGGGGTCAATGAAGATTTTCCTAAATCCCATCTGAGCAGTAACAATTTGTAACTGGACTGAACAACAAGTAGTTTGTTTCGACTTAAACTTCTTTTATCATTGGCCCTTTAATCACGGGCTATAAAACTTCCTTTTTATTATTACCACGAAGAAAATAACAACTAAATTACTTCTTTTTATTTAAGAAATAATTAACCAAGATATAATAAAATACTCTAGGTCTTATTCACAAATAAAAAATATGGAAATGGTTGCTTCTTTAACTTCACAGTATGCAGGCAAAATCAAAATTTGTTTTTAATAATAGTACATTACGCGTCTAGTGCGGAAAGTAGCATTTTGCATGCGAGTGTGGAGTTTGCACCCGAGCGATAGCGAGGGTAGTCAAACCACGCAAATTAAAATGCAGTTTTCGCACGAGTCGCGTACCGTACTTTATCTACGATTGTTGGATCTTAATAATAAATACAGAAAAAAAACAGTTACTTTAATTAAACAAACAACAAATTAGTTTTGTTAAATGTAAACAAACACGCTAATCGTGCGATAAGGTGAAGAATTCTTCTTCATCTACGCCCTAGTGCGGTAATAAAGAAGAAGTATGAAACGCGCATGCGCAACAAATGAATGCGCGCATGCACATGAATGCAACTACGAAAAGAATCACTTTCTACGCATCTAAACAGAGATAAAAATGTTTATATTTCGTATCGATCGTAGATAAAGTTAATTTTCGGCTTTATAATACGTTTATGTTTATTATACAGGATTAAAAATAAACTAGGTACACTGGATAACACTTTATATACAGATCTATGAAATAAGGTTTTTGGATATAAGTTTAATATTGGGTTGCTGTAACAGCTGGACTTTTCCCAGATTTTAAATGCACGTGAGAGAAATCAAACAACATAATCTGTTTAATATGCCCAGAAAACAACCGCTGTTAAGATTTACGAGGGATATGTGGCCTGAATGTTGATTGCGAACCTTTCGAAAAAAGTTCAGCGACAGAATCGAAGTAAATACTGTGAGTGGTTGAAATCGGTGGCCAGCACGTCTAAATGAATACAAAGTATTGTAAAATCCAGGGGAGTCGGGGTTCAATTAATTCCTATATTGAAGTGGGGCAAAAAGCAGCACGAGGTGGGGGTCTAAAACACGACACAATACCTGCAGGCTTGATGACTACAACAGAATTATCCCGATAAATGTCTATCAAAGAATAATTTATGCATAGGGAAAACGGTAAACTAATACCCTCCTGCAGGTACGGTCAATAATACCCGATATCGGGAGCACAAAGCCCCCGAGCCAGGGGGTAATTAATGATGCAACGGCCCGGTCGATAGGGAGGAAGCTTTAAATTGCAGCGTCGCCGCTACAAGATAATGCCGTGGAAAATAGATAACACCCCGTTTTCAGGGAGAATTCGTAGATAAACGTGAGAGAAGCAGTAAGGAAAGGAGATATGGAGGTGACAGGATCAGGGCGGACAGGGTAGCACACCATTAGGAAATGTCCGGGAGTTCTGAGGCAACCCTGTTCCGCAATGACACATACCCTAATTTTCCTCAGCGGGTGTCGGACCGACCCCACGGCTTCGTCCCTTCTGTAACTCCGAAAATTTGAAATTCAAATCCAGTCAGACACCGTGGCCACCTGACTAGCCGATACAAGGGACCGATAAGACCCTGTCCTAAAATTGCCAAACAATAACAGCCAATTTCCATTCAGACCCACCCGGACCCAGAACGAGTAACGACGGACACGAACCTATTGAATTAAACATTTTAAAGGGCTTAACGCAAAGATAACCTTCATATTGCGACAAAATTGAACAATAATGTCCAATTATATTAGTTGAATTACTCCCGGAATATGAATCCATGATTTGAATAAATAAGAATAAAACTATTGTCATCCTAAGAAAAAATACCTAAACTTTACATAAAACTTTTGGAAAGAACCCAACATTAATGCCTGCATTTCATGAACAAAATAATAATAATTTCTAACCTAAAGGTTGAAGATAGGTTCATGTATTAAAATAGCAAATATTTGGGGCGTTGCATTAAATAAGTACAAAAAAACCCGTTTCTAATTTTAATTTAAATTATTCATATCCATTTGTAATACTTAAAAATAATGTCTACATGTTTACGCATGCATATTAATGATTTGGTCCCAAGATAGATATGAAATCACTACCTCAAATGCTGAAGCTTTAAATCAATTCAAAATGTGAAATGTAAATGTTGGGGAAATGAACGTTATTTGAATGTCAAATCAATCTATTATGATTTGATACTATCTGTTAATAATGTTCAGCTCTTTCCATCTTCTTCAATGATGGGATACTGATGTGATTCATTGGGATTCCCCACAATTTATAGATAATGGATATGAATGATAAAGTTTACTCACAGTTCGCTTGAGCCTGGAGACAGGTGACATGTTGAGACCAGCTATTATCGCCATCAGGGAATTGAAGTTTCCAATGTTGAAACATTCTCGAGCTGTTTCAATCCAAAACTCCACCACCCGAACTCTCTGCTTCTTGCTTTTAAGGTGCTGCAATCAAAGAAACAAAAACATTTAGACAATGTAATCACAATAATGCTAATAGACAAGGTGTTTGGGACTTCTTTAGATTTTTACTCCCCTATATGGTTATTTTTAATATAAATGACTAACTAAATAACTGTTAAGACAAAGTTATGTTTAGTCCAATGTACTTTGGAACAAAGGAATGTCACACTTCTATGTTTAAAAGGGGAGTAACAGTTTAAAGAGGAAGATTTCGTACACCTTCTTTAGATTGTTACTCCCCTCTGTTTTCTTTATAAGGGGAGTAACAATCTAAAGAGGAAGATTCTGTACACCTTCTTTAGATTGTTACTCCCCTCTGGTTTCTTTATGAGGGGAGTAACAATCTAAAGAGGAAGATTCCGTACACCTTCTTTAGATTGTTACTCCCCTCTGGTTTCTTTATAAGGGAGCAACAATCTAAAGAGAAAGATTCCGTACATCTTATTTAGATTGTTACTCCTCTCTGGTTTCTATATAAAGGGAGTAACAGTCAAAAGAGGAAGATTCCGTACACCTTCTTTAGATTGTTACTCCCCTCTGGTTTCTTTATAAGGGAGCAACAATCTAAAGAGAAAGATTCCGTACATCTTATTTAGATTGTTACTCCTCTCTGGTTTCTATATAAAGGGAGTAACAGTCAAAAGAGGAAGATTCCGTACACCTTCTTTAGATTGTTACTCCCCTCTGTTTTCTTTATAAGGGGAGTAACAATTCAAAGGAGTGCCAGGTGTTTTTGAATAAATGCTTAAAAATTCTACTTCATCCTGCACAATTTGTAATTAGGTATCCAGTACATTAATTAATAGATCGAATTATGAGATTTTACAAAGATTTATCCCTTCAAAATATTTCGATTGATTCCAAAAGGGCCATCCTACAACAGATGTCCTATCCGATATACCTAATACCAATTTATTGAATTACATTTTTTAAGGAAATAATCTTCAACCATATAACACAAAAATTTTGTCACTCTGCCAAACAAGACTAATGAATTTGATGCGAAAACTAATGAAATAAGTATACTTTTTTTAAAATTTGTTACATAAAATAACCAAATTAATTTAAAAAAATATTTTTCTGCAATAGAAAGTAAATATAAATCGTACGAATGTAGGTAAATCATCTATTATAAGACAGTTAAATGGAAATTTAGAATCCCTTTTAACAACAAGACAGTATTTCTACATTTGTGGCAATATATTTATCTCGTAAAAGATATTAAGGTAAAAATCATATTAACCGAAATGGCTGACAATAAAGCTGTAAAAATAATACATTTTTGATGTTTATGACAACTCTTATGCTACAAACAAGGGGTCAAAAACCTCATTGTTTGAGAATAATATAAAAAAGTAAAATTTTATGTAAGTAAAATAAGTAAAGTAAAATAAAAACTACAACAAACTAAATAATTAAAAGGAATTTTAACAGTTTTAACCCCTTACTTAAATGAGTAAGGATGGGACACATCTGACAATTTATATAAATTTTCTCACCAATATTACCTATATTTTATCTAAAATTGTCATTATCAGTTAAAAAAAAAACGGAAGAAAAAGAGTAACGGTGCAGGAATAACTTGCACTACTTGTACTATTCAGAAGTATCTGTGCAGGAGTAACTTGCAGGAGTAACTGTGTAAGAGTAGCCCTGTGGGAGAAGGAAGTGTCTGTCTCTTTAACCCTTAATTTACTAGTCTGACTTATTGTTTGACTCTTAAGATACTTTGGAACTAATAATGTGATTATTTTTTTTTTTATATTAAAGGCGTAAGCCAAATATATGTATTTTCATCAGATTTACTTCACTAATAGTGCGTTACAATATGCCAATAACCAACTTAAACTAAGAATGTTTAAAATAATTTAATGTCTATTTTGTCGTCAATATTTCACCAAAAAAAAAAAAAAATATCGCATAAATAATAAGAGGAACTTCTTTAGATTGCTACTCCCCTATGTTTTAAAATAACTATTTAGACAAAGGGATGTTTAGTTTGTACTTTGGGACAAAGGAATATCACACTTCTGTTTTTATTAGAGGAGTAACAGTCTAAAGAAGAACATCCAGTACAACTTCTTTTAGATTGTTACTGCCCTCTTTTTTTATAAGGGGAGTAATAACCTAAAGAAGTGCCGAATAGTATAGAAAACATAAAGAATAGTTTACCTTGCAGACTTCTGTAGCGACGAAGTAGCTAAGCCTATTGAACCAAGAAACGTAGGATTCGAGATTCCGAGTTTTCTTCATATCTTTAAAGGAAGTCTCGAAGTTGGGACTTTCCTTGGCAAAAGCCTGAACGAATTCTTCAGGTCCGATGTAGGAAAGTCTTTCGACTTCAATATGTGTCAGTTGTTGGGCCAAACAAACAGCTGTTCCACATAATTCAGAGACATCGTTCTGTAACAAAAAGAAGAAAAACATAAGTTTTGGATTCATTTAAAGGTAAAATACACGAGGATGAGTTAAAAAAGAACAATAAATAGATAATAATGTGCATCTAAATATATGGATACTTCAGAATAGCAAGAAAAATCGGTCAAGACAAACTTTCTTATATACGAGTTTATAATTACTTAGCCCAGTGTTTTTCATTTATTAGTTTTCAAGTTTTCCTAGGTACATTTAATTATTTTTGAAAATTTTATCAAAATTCATCATAAAAAATAACTTCTTCTCGGCGGGGAATCGAACCCACCACTCCTTGTCCGCGTTAAAAACTATTTTCTCAGGAACTAGATCTTTCCCGGACCCAACCTACAACTTAAATTGGACATCATCAGCAAACTGACAAGTTGATTCATCAGTACAATAAAATAACAAAAATCAAAACTGGATTATAAAAATTTAGTTTTTGGGGAACATCTGAACAACACCTTGAGTTCAATTCAAGAAGATGGAGTTTAGAATTTGAATAATTTTAAAATATTAAACATTTTCTAGACAAGTTTAGGAATTTAAATATAGTTATGTTATATATTTCTAACAAAAAGTAATTAAGGAAAACCATATATTATATTAAAAGTCTAAAGGCCCCATACACGGTCAAAATGTTTGCGCAAACATTTTGACCGTGTATGGGGCTGTTTGATGTTTGCGCAAACATGATGTTTGACATTTATGGCCTAAATTTGTTCGACATCAGGTTTGCGCAAACAACATGTTTGCGCAAATGTTGATCGTGTATGGGGGCCTTAATAAATGAGTTTAAACACTTCTAATTTGAATGAAATGTAAATTTTATTCTGAATTTCTCCACTAATTTTTTATTCATTTTTATGAAAAATTTGGTTTAAAAAACAGATTAACATTCACGGCTTATCAAATTAATTAAAGTAGTTAATACTTCTTAACAGTAGATACCACTAAATAATATTTCAAAGCAAAACTAAATTACTTTTTAGAAATAGTTTTTAAAATATAGAATATTAGTATTAAAGTCAATTTAAAGAATATTTAAATAAAAATAAATTTTACCTTATATTTTTTTTATTTTCTTTAAAAAAAAGAAAAAGGCTATCATGACAAACAATTATTTTTTCACGAGTCAATCATTCGAATATTTTATTATTTTAAAAATAAGTCAGCATGACATCAAACATTTTATTTATGGTCTTCTGAATGTCAGAATTTTTCCTGTTTGGAGGATTTCAAGCTGAAATGTTTTTGAGTTGGCAATCCAAGTGAAATGACCACAAAAAACGTAATTTCTAACTTGTAAAAGTCTTAACACGTGTACTGGATACTTGTTTATTCACGTTACCTACACAACTAGTAAAATACATAATGATTTCATTATTAGCGAATGTAGAATAGTCAATTAAAGTAATTAAGAAGTTTAAGACCAGTTTGTCTATAATCAATACACCTACGAAATTAAACAAGTTGGAGAAGGCCCCAGAGCGAGTCAATATTTGGCACTTAACAGTTAAAAACAAATTAATAAACTTCGACCTCTTCAAAGTTTAAAGCAAAACAACTTAGTTTAAAATACTATTAAACTTTCAATTTTGCTAAACTTTGTCAAGGTCTAAACTAGATAATTTTACGAACAAAGTCATCAGGGTGGTTAATACCAAGCTAATAAAGTTTAAATAAACCCGTTTCCACACTACCGAACCGAACATTAGTCTCTGCGCATGCCCAGTCTGGGATGCGCAGGCGCACTTTATACAGGGCATGCGCAAAACCAATGCTCGACTCGTTTCCTCTGTTCGGTTCGGCTGTCTGGACACGGCTTAAGAGTTGTGTTAATTTAAAGCAACAAAATCGGATCCTATGCGTGTAGAAATTTCTTCTAATCAAATAATTTCAAAATGGCGGCACGTATTAAGTAGAAATAATGAGTTCTTATTTATCTTGTAGAAAGGTATGATTGGTGTAAATTTCAGCTTAATTTTCCAAATACTTCCAAGATTATTTAGCGTTAAACTTATAAAGTGTTAAAAGATGATATTTTCAAAATGTAAACTGATATCAAAATGATTTTTGTCTTATAAAGATGATTATCTTAAAAAGAGATATAATTGGTGCAAATTTTAGTACAATCGCAATTTTTTAGTTATGTATTGTAACTGTTTTGAAAAAAAATAGCATGGAAACGGGTATTGAATTGAAAATAGAATTGAGACATGCGCAGTAGGTATAATGAGCGGAGTGATAACCTGACTTAACTACAACAAGTCTGGAAGTTTATAGTTATCAAAATTATTGTGAAAATTACTCATGGAAACACTTTTGGATTGAAACCGGAACAGTTTTCAAAATGGTTTTGAAAACCCATGAAAACGTAGTAAATAGCATAACAAGATAGAAGAAATTATGAGACTTTTTTAGATTGTTACTCCCCTTATAAAAAAAACAGAGGGGAGTAACAATCTAAAGCAGGTATAAGAAATGTTCTTCTTTAGACTGTTACTTCCCTTATAAAAACAAAAGTGTGATATTCCTTTGTCCCAAAGTACATTAGACTAAACATTCCTGTCTTAATAGTTTTTAGTTAAAGTCATGTACATTAGGGGCGTAACAATCTAAAGAAGAAGCAAATCAATAATTTATTTTAATTGATTGCCACAAAACAACGAAAAAAACCAAAGAAGACATCATGTAAGGAATAATGAAACAGTCTCACCACGTAAAATTAACTTAAATTAAGTGGCTTAAATTAAGCCACCACATCACGTAGTTTCACTTGTCTGCAGATTTTTAGATCATTTATGATGCAAGGGTTCTTTGTGTTAAAGCTGTGAAAATAAATCCTTTTTTATCCACAAATCCACTGTAAAAGAAACTAGGACTCTTAATTGCTACGTTACCTTCTTCCGAGCATAAGGGTGGGGCCGAAGAATATTCGGATTTTAAATTAGACTGAGAATCTGAAAGCAGATCTTGTTGAATAGGCTTTATTGTCAAATAGATTGCGATGTGTATGTATTGCTTTAAGTCTTTTTAATATTGCATTTAGTATCTAATTTAATCGGTCTTTATCCCTAAGTAGCGCAAATCTCTGCACTTATTTGAATTTATCAAAAACTGTTGATAATTTGTAGTTGTCAAAGGTATTCACTAATCAATTGATCACCAATGCTGTTTGGCAATGATTTAAAGTTTATTCATCTTCTTTTATTTATTCGAAGTAAACTCCAATTATAATTAAAGAGATAAAACAGCACGTTGCAACTTTGCCTATAAAAATATTTTATAAAGATGCCATTAAATAGTTAGTAATCAATAGAGAAACATTTTTATTCTCAACGGACGCTTGAATAGTCATAAAGTAATATTCTACAAAAAAAAAAATAACCTTTAGATGCGTTACACTCTATAACTTTTATAAAATTGATTTATAAGGACAAAACTGGAGAGATAATGTTATTGAAGAAGTAAAGGCAGCGTCTTGTATATAAATTACCTTGTACTACTTTCACATCAATTTTAAAACTTTCAAGTTATCTCAGCTCAAGTTATAAACCATGGGCAAAGTATAATTATCTGTTATCACACTTAAGGACTAAATTTATGATGCAACTCAAGTTCGTGTAGCTTCAATATTTCTTTTTCCATTATTCCTCTAAAGCTTGTAATAAACCTTGCTACAAAACATCTTGCTAATAATCATCATGCTGAATTTTTATATTATCATTTTGATAAATGTCGTAAAACAAACAAGAATAAAGAGGTACTTTACTGATAAATCATGTTATAAAATAACTAGTACATTACAGCTTATTACAGGGGAAAAAATATAATATACACATTTAGTTCTAAATAGAGCAGTGGAGTTACTTAATTGAAAAATAGTAATGACTTCTCTCCACAAAAGTAACTTTATTTTAAAATGCTGCTTTTCAATTCTTGAGGACATCTTCACTGCCGGTAAGAAAATGCGAAATGCGTAAGAGAAATAATCAGTGTAGGAGTTGAGCTAGAGTGTGTGTGTGTGCAGTGGAAACGTGCTGGGCCCATAACCTGTTATAAGTTTAATATTCTATAAACATCCGAACTCTTTTCTTTGAACAAGATTATATTAATATTTTTAAACATCTAATAATAATTCTTTTAAAAATGATTACATTAATGTCAATATGACAATTTAAACACGTTATTTGTCATCCTGACATCCTGTACAGAGGCTTCATTTCAATAAAATCTGACTAGGTGAGTTTTAAACATCTGTCTCAACTCCTACACTGATTATTTCTTTATGCGCATTTCAATTCGTCTAACCGGCACTGAAGGTGACCAATGAAATTTGACTGAGTTTTAAACCTCTGTCTCAACTCCCACACTGATTATTTCTCTTACGCATTTCGACTCGTCACCGGCACTGAAAACCAATGACATTGAGTAAGTGAGTTTTAAACCTTTATCTCAACTCTTACACTGATGATTATTTCTCTTCCGCATTTCGATTCGTCACACAGGCACTGAAGATGACCAATGAAATTTGACTGAGTTTTAAACCTCTGTCTCAACTCTCACACTGATTATTATTTTTCTTACGCATTTCGATTCGTCACACCGGCACTGAAGACCAATGACATTTGAGTAAGTGAGTTTTAAACCTTTATCTCAACTCTTACACTGATTATTATTTCTCTTACGCATTTCGATTCGTCACACCGGCACTGAAGATGACCAATGAAATTTGACTGAGTTTTAAACCTCTGTCTTAACTCCCACACTGATTATTATTTCTCTTACGCATTTCGATTCGTCACACCAGCACTGAAGATGACCAATGAAATGTGACTGAGTTTTAAACCTTTATCCCAACTCATACACTGATTATTATTTCTCTTACGCATTTCGACTCATCAGCACAGAAAATGACCACAGAAATTTGATTGAGTTTTAAACCTCTGTCTCAACTCCTACTCTGTTTATTTCTCTTAAGCATTTCGATTCGTCTCAGCGGCACTGAAGATGACCTTTAGTAGTTGAAAGCCGGCTTTGTGAATTAAAATTATTTTAGTGGAGAAATGTCTTTCATTATTCTTAATATAATTTAAATGATCATTTAAATCAAATACCCGCAATAAATAATAAAATACATAAATTAATTAAAAATCTTAAAGACTACTTCTTTTGTTTATAAGTTATTTAAATTCCAGCGTTATTCAAATTAAACTTAGTGATTTAATTCTAAATAATATATATATATTTTAAACTTATATTCACTTAACGTTTCACACTTACTAATAAATACTTAGCACGATTTCTTTCCTGGATTTAAGCCAAAGAGGCTATGAGTAGGGAAGAGGAATTATACTCATTTAATTATCAGATATGCAAATCAAGTGCCAGAAAATATAACGGATGAAAGACCCGGTATAAAAGGGGGGAAAAGGGACTTTGGAAATTTTCAAAAACTTAGCGGATGGAAATATAAAAGTTTTTAATTATGACAATTTTCAAACCTCCTTCATTTTCTCTTTTTCGGGGAGTGTCTTTTTCAACAAAAAAATAAAGTTTTGTCCCTCTGAAAAAGAGATCTCTTTTACTATTCAAAACCGATGCAGGCTTTACACTTTTAATTCGGTCTTAAAATTTTCTGAATAGCAATAATAATTTTCTAATCCTTTATGGAGAATAAAGTTTCCTTTACTTTTACAAAATAATAAAAGAAAGATACTACGACCACAAATTGATTAAAACAAGATCATATTATCATCGGACAAAAATTGAATTGAACAACGATTTATAGAATTCTAAAAATAAATGTAGATTGATAATATATTATATCTAGTTTAATTAAAACAATTTATTAGAATTAGGTGTAATCAAGAAGGTTAATGTACCGGCTCTATTAGATCTACCACATCAACACCATTAACAATTTGCACTTGACTCCTTGAAAGGTGAGACAGGTACCACGACAGTGAAATCCGTCCTTTAATGACCAACCCTATTGCTTATCTTTCTACCTACCCTCAACCTGAATACACTAGAAAATCAATTAACTTCAGTCTTAAGACTGCAAAATTTAAATATTTCATAGAACTATGTTTGTTAGCAATAGCATCAATGCTATGAAATGGAACTAATTTTCTAGAGTGTGTTAATAGTTATAGTCAGATGGCCGGTGCTTTTTCAAAACTAGTAGAAATAATTAAAAAGATAGAATTACCATAAATACAGTTTCAAATTAATATTACTATTACTGTTACTAAAAAAATATACAAATTTAACCCTTGAAAACAACACTATTTAAATTCTTAATTGAAAAAAACAAAACAGGAAAACTATAGGAAGAGAAACTAATATTCTTAAGTACGTTTTCAGGTATAATACCAAGTCAAAATTTATGTGAATAGTCTAAAGAAAAATAGGTATGAACTAGGAGGTATATACCCCTTGGGCATTACCCTAGATACAGACAAAGTGCATATAGATAATTAATTAAATGGAGACCAACTCTTGTATACTTTTTTTTTTTTTTTTTATAATTTTTTAATAGCCTTAAACAGCTTTTAAAAAAGCTACAAGTTAAGCGCTATAGAGAAGTTGTTTGAAGTTAAGAGTAAAAAAATCAAAGATTAAGTATCATGAGAAAAAATATGATGACTGTCAATTGAAGGAACACATGAGAACTAGGATTGATTTAAGGTTGGACAGAGTGGTAATGGAAATGTCATTATTGCAGTGGAATAAATTATTAATTTGATAGACAGAGCGGACAAGAGGGCTGATATTGGATAACTCCTTAATGTAAGCAAATCTGCTGGCACGTTTTCCTAAAGGAAGGACAATAACATGAGACTTAACCTCGTGACAGCAGTAGTCACCTATTAGAGCCTTGGATAGATACAAAATTTCAAAAGCCCTTCTTCTATCGTATAAGGTGTAAAGACCCACTTTAAGGAACTATCAATATATATACATATATATATATATATATATATATATATATATATATATATATATATATATATATATATCTTTGATATAGACAACATTTTATAAGAAAAATTACCGAATGAAATTGGGGAAATGGCAAACTTCAAAATACCAATCAGATATTTGGCCACAATCAGATAAATTTAGTCCTTTATAAATTATTGTTAATAATATGTAAAGGGATGAATTGGCTAACTCAACGTCGAGAAGGCTTGAAAAATTCCAAAGAAAAAATACATTCCATTTCAGTCTGGAGAAGTCGCTAGTGAAAGAAAAGATGAAAATAGATTTTAATCATAGATGTTCTTTCAACAATCAAGGAAAGAAAAGATAAAAATTAGATTTTAATCATAGACGTTCTTTCAACAATCAAGGAAAGAAATGATGAAAATTAGATTTTAATCATAGAAGATTCTTTTCAACAATCAAGGAAAGAAAAGATAAAAATTAGATTTTAATCATAGGTGTTCTTTCAACAATCAAGGAAAGAAATGATGAAAATTAGATTTTAATCATAGAAGATTCTTTTCAACAATCAAGGAAAGAAAAGATAAAAATTATATTTTAATCATAGAAGATTCTTTTCAACAATCAAGGAAAGAAGAAATGAAAATTATATTTTAATCATAGAAGATTCTTTTCAACAATCAAGGAAAGAAAAGATGAAAATTAGATTTTAATTATAGATGTTCATTCATCAATATCAAGGAAAAAAGATTATATTAGATTTTTATCATAGATGTTCTTTCAACAATCAAGGAAAGAAAAGATTAAATTAGATTTTAATCATAGATGTTCTTTCGACAATTAAGGAAAGAAAATATGAAATTAAATTTTAATCATAGATGAAATTTGATTTTAATCATAGATGTTTTTTAAACAATCAAGGAAAAAAAAATTGTTCCATTCTAAATCTTTAAGGTTTACACAGTATAAGTCAAAGAATAGGAAGTGTAAAGGAGAGAGGGTTGAAAATAATTTTAAGACCATTAAAAGGTCGGAGAGTTTCTTGCAACTATTGTTTTATTTTAAAAAAGATTTTTTATTTTCAAGGGGCTGCTAATTTTTTTGGTTTTTAAGGAGACAAACACGGGTCCATAATAGAGATGGCTACTCAGGCCTTAAAGCAATATTTGTACTAAAAACCGACCAAAAGATCGAGGGGGGGGGACCGGGGGGGGGGGGCAACCTCCCTAGTCCACAATTAAACAAACCTTCGGGGTTTCACTTGGGAAAACACACATACCGTATTCACAACGGAGATCTCTCGAAATAATTTTATTTGAACAACTGCCAGTACACGTGAAAACATTTGCTCGCATCCGATATGTAATTCATCAAAGAGAGTTTCGCTATGTTTAGTTTATATATAATGTAACAGGGCGAAGAATACAGTAAATAAGAAAAAACAACAATGCAAAAGCAAATGATGAAAATGGCTTAATTGCTTTGAAGACAGGTTCAAAGAAGATATTTTTAATTTTATTACAATTTTAATTAGTTGGCCTTGTTATTCTAAAATTTAAAAGCCGCTGTGTTAATGCAGAACAACTGCATTGTCATTTTCGAAATAATATCATCAAAAGAATATATCCCATGGAAGAAAAAAACTTTTCTTTTTATTAAATTACCGCGTATACCGTTCGCAACAACATTCGAGCTTCTGGCAGCCCAATAAAGTTTTGACATCGGGGCGGCACTGTCTACATTATCTCCATTATTTATGTCGTTCGCGCCGACATCCGCCAATCCAATGCAACTGAGAGTTGCAGGCAATCCATATCACCTTCTTGGCATAGGCGACACACTAGGCGCTCTCCACTACACCTATCCTGGACAGGTGTCGTTGAAGATCATCATGCCCCATCATTAATCTAAATCTTGCCACTGCTTCTCTTCTGCTAGCTGTATGTGCTATTGGTTTCTCCACCATTCTGCCACATTTTACCGACTGCATGTCCCATCTTTAATCTAAATCCTGCCACTGCTTCTCTTCTGCTAGCTTTATGTGCTATTATTGGCTTCTCCACCATTCTGCCACATTTTACCGACTGCATGTCCCATCTATCTAAATCCTGCCACTGCTTCTCTTCTGCTAGCTGTATGTGGTATAGGCTTCTCCACCATTCTGCCACATTTTACCGACTGCATGTCCCATCATTAATCTAAATCATGTCACTGCTTCTCTTCTGCTAGCTGTATGTGGTATTAGCTTTTCCGCCATTCTGCCACATTTTACCGACTGCATGTCCCATCATTAATCTAAATCATGTCACTGCTTCTCTTCTGCTAGCTGTATGTGGTATTAGCTTTTCCGCCATTCTGCCACATTTTACCGACTGCATGTCCCCATCATTAATCTAAATCTTGCCACTGCTTCTCTTCTGCTAGCTGTATGTGCTATTGGTTTCTCCACCATTCTGCCACATTTTACCGACTGCATGTCCCATCATTAATCTAAATCATGTCACTGCTTCTCTTCTGCTAGCTGTATGTGGTATTAGCTTTTCCGCCATTCTGCCACATTTTACCGACTGCATGTCCCCATCTTTAATCTAAATCCTGCCACTGCTTCTCTTCTGCTAGCTGTATGTGCTATTGGCTTCTCCACCATTCTGCCACATTTTACCGACTGCATGTCCCATCTTTAATCTAAATCCTGCCACTGCTTCTCTTCTGCTAGCTGTATGTGGTATTGGCTTCTCCACCATTCTGCCACATTTTACCGACTGCATGTCCCATCTTTAATCTAAATCCTGCCACTGCTTCTCTTCTGCTAGCTGTATGTGGTATTGGCTTCTCCACCATTCTGCCACATTTTACCGACTGCATGTCCCATTATTAATCTAAATCCTGTCACTGCTTCTCTTCTGCTAGCTGTATGTGGTATTAGCTTTTCCGCCATTCTGCCACATTTTACCGACTACATGTCCCATCATTAATCTAAATCCTGTCACTGCTTCTCTTCTGCTAGCTGTATGTGGTATTGGCTTCTCCGCCATTCTGCCACATTTTACCGACTGCATGTCCCATCTTTAATCAAAATCCTGCCACTGCTTCTCTTCTGCTAGCTGTATGTGGTATTGGCTTCTCCGCCATTCTGCCACGTTTTACCGACTGCATGGTTTACCTGGGACTCCTTAATTTCATCTTTATAATGCCCTTTGATAAGGCGGAAGAAAAGAAAATAACAGAATTTATTAAATGAACAAAAACAGTATTGGATAAAGGTAAACGTGTGGTAAAATTAAAGGATCCAAAAGGTTGATTTGTTACAACTGCAAAAGAAAGGCCATTACTACAAGTATCATGTCAAAACAATCAGTGAAGTTGTACGCTCTTTTGTAAGCATAAACCTCTTACCCCCAAAAAACAGTGAAAATCATTGCAAATTTCACAAGTTCCAAAACCAAGTTAACGGGATTTGTTACAGAAGGGGAAAACAATGTCAACTAAAATAATGCCGGCGGCATTTGAAACTGCGACAATTAAAGCGAAGAAACTAACAGCTAACAACAGTTAAATCCAAACTTAATCGCATTTATCACTTTTCCCCTCTCCTTTCTCCATCTTCGGGGGGACCCGAGAAAGTCAAAACAAATAAAGGGAATCGGGTAATATTCCCATCCTAAGACTTATTCTAGCTCCCCTTGAATTTCACTTAACTTATTTATTATTTTTTTTTTTTTTTTGAAAAAAAGTCGAATCAATTTCTCATTTTATACAATGAAGCGAAAACTAATAGTTATTTCACCTTTTGAAAATAAGTTTATATGGCTGAAATCAATCACTTAACTCTGCCTTTACATTATTAAACTTATATATAATGGATAATAGATGCTATTAAGTCAGTTGATTGCAATTTGAAAGTATGGTAGAAGTGGAGAGAAAACGGAATTTTGTTTCAATTGACTTAACCACTAACCTTTAAGAAACTAGTCTTAATTAAATTATTGTGTCTAGAAATACTTTGAAAATATCTAAGAAGTTCAAAGAAAACTACACTAGCTAATTTAATTGAACTAAACTAAACTAATAGCTAACTACTTCAACGATAAACTAGGGGTAAAACCCATAGAACTGGACAAGTATTTATTGGCCGTATATGTATACCATTCTCAGCACTTAAATAAAAAATTCATGTACAACAAAAAGTCAGAAAAGAATATTTACCTCCAGAAGGGAGAAAAAAATATTCTTCGTAAATATTCGCGTTTACTTCTTGTACGATATCATCAGGAATGTTTGAAAACAGTTCATCAAGGTCCATTAAGTTATCTTCCATGATCATTCCTTATTTATCTATTTTACGTAACTTTATATTTAAATAAAAACGAGCAGTTTAAAAAAAAAAAAAAAACTAATAAATTTAAGTAGAAACAACACAATTCATAGGACATTTACTCAAAACACGGAGCGTTTTAAAACAAAACAAAGTAATGTTTAAAAACAGCTGATTGCGAGTCATGTTTGGAATAAACAGTGTTACCAACTTAAATTTTTGTAAAATCCGTTTAAACGCAGTTCTTTTACTAGAGTTAAGTTGGCTGCACTGAATTTACAGGGAGTTATGCCATAACTCCCTGTGGCTCGGCCAGGCAGTTAAAACACTTAACACCCTAAAAACCAGGCAGTTAAGTTAACTTCTTCTCCAGCCTGGAGGTAAAGAATATTTAAAAACCTTTGTCACACTTGTGATCATTTCCATATTCATGTCCTTGATCGATCCACAAAGTTGTAACAGTGAGTAATTTACACAGTGTAGTGCTTTGTTACGTCTAATCTACGAGACGAGTAAGCATTTAACTGAGAAAAACAAGTATTTAAAGTTCGAGGTTAGAAGTTTGAGGGCACCAACCAAGTTTTAAGTGCAAACCTTACGGAGGGTGGGGTGGGGGTGTGTCAGGCAGTAAAAGGACCTTAAAAATGATAAGATATGGATGTGGAGTATATAAACTGATATGCATGACCTGCAAAGGTGTATACCTAGGAAAATAAGTACATTCATTGAGCACCACAAATCTTGGCAGGAAATATCACAATAACAGACATCAAAAACATGTTAACGCATCTAGTTTTTCCAACCATGTTCTAGAAACCGATCATATTTTTGATGTTGATAATTATGAACTTCTACATTCGAGCCAAAAAAAAAAATAGGAAATTAGACTTCGTAGAAAACTTGGAAATTAATATAAGCAAATCTTAGGCGAAATGATGGAATTTGTCCAAAATATTGATAAAATCTCAAAATAATCTAGATTAGTTTGTAATTTCAGCAAATGAAAATTTTCAGTGAATAATTAACACAGCGATAATTAGCAAAAAGTGATTATTTATTAATCTGTTGTGCTAATGTAAAGGTGTTATAAAATGAGAAACTGCTTTAAAAAAAGAAGAAAATAGAAAGCACTTTACTTAAATTCGTTAAAAAAATATTATCTCAACATGAACATTTTTTTAATTAATGAATACAGGACCTTAAACAAAAAAAATACTAGCCTATGATCTCTGATTAAAGGTCCGCTTTTGCTTCGACCAATGGAAAAAGAGCATTCACTCGCAGATATTCTACAGAGAGATAATCAGATGGGGTCTCTTTTCAGGGAAAGTATTCGGAGAAAAGGCATAAAAAGATAAGAAACAGATAATTTGTAGGGGGGTAAGAAGGAGATATAAAGTAAGGAATAATTAAGACGGAAAATGTCTTCTCTTCTTTCCTTGATTAGAGCCGGTTAATCAAAGCTCGGATTCATATTGATCAAAGAACATCTTCCGAGAAAATTTCTTCATTAAAGAGTCAACGGGAATGAAATTCAAACATTTAAATACCTTTCAAAATAAGATACTATGAGGAGAAATAGTATCTTATCATAAAATAACCTGTTTAATCAAAAGAGAAAACCAATATAGATTTGAAACAAGATGATAAAAAAGAAACAAATTGTACAGATGAAAACAACATTTTTATAATTTAACAAACTAATTAATGATAACATCAAATGATAATCAGCTTTTTTTATTATGGATCAAATATGATGTGCTTCAATAGTTTACTGATAATGACAAATTTCTGCTGGTACCTTAGTAGGTACTAGATTTGAATAAAAATAATGATAAACAGCTTGGGTTTCCAGTGATATACGCAAAATCATGAAGGGGTTGAAGTCTGACGTTTCGCTTCCACTACTGGAAGCATCTTCAGGGGTGCGGTGCATCGTGATGTTTACTTGAAGCAACAACAAGACATCGTAACTACTATTTTGCTTTAAGTAAACATCACGATGCACACCACCACTGAAGATGAATACAGTAGAGGAAGCGAAACGTCGGACTTCATCCCCTTCGTGACGCGAATTTCACCAGAAAACCAAGCTGTTTATTACGGGTCTACCAGCGGAAGCCTAACACCAAGTTAAAATTGATTAAGTGATGTACAGTTTTTAATAAAAACAACATAGTTTACCCAACTAGTTTCGTAAAATGTAATTACATCATTAGGGTTAAAAACTATAAGACTATACTAGACTTATAATCATACGTAACATAGTGAAGTTTAAAATTGGTGAGATCTTGTAATTATCTGTTGAAACAATTCTTTTAAGAGGAAAGGACTCAAGGTGGACAAAATGGAGTTGAGAGGATTAACATTAAGTCACCAGGTAAATGAGAGTACCTTCGGGTAAGGGTAAAACGGCCAACTAACAACATTACTGCAACACTTAAGAACTAAAATAATAAAAAAATATACAAATTATTCCAATGAAGCAACCACAAATCCACCAACAAAAGTGTGATAAAAGGGCCAAAAACAAAAGTTGGACACGTTCATCGAATGAAAGAAGAAAGGGCCGTAAAGGCAGTTTTTTCTTAGAATCCTGGAGGACGTAGGATCCAAGAAAGACCCAGGCAAAGATGGCTCCAAGACATTGAAGATGACTAGCGTCATTTAAGAGTCAGAAGATGGCGATCAGTGGCTCAAGAGCGGAAGATATGGGCTGATAGAAAGGAGGCTCAGCCCTACAAGGGATGTAAGCCATGGAGTAAGTAAGAAAAACAAAACTAAGGCATAAAACAGCAGCATCATGTCGTGTGACATGTGGGTGATGGGAAGGAGAGTACACAGAAGAAAAGAAAAAGTTCTTAACTCAAAAAAAAAAAAAAAAAAAAAAAAAAAAAAAAAAAATGCTGTCCATCAAAGTGTGATATCTACATTCTGGCCAAGTCTGCTCTTTCTTAAATCCATAACCTCACTTCACTCCTGAGCGAAACTGCTCTTTTATTTTGGCTGCTTAACACTTGGCCCGTTTCTGAATGATGATAGGCTGAATTTTTGGTACTTCTTCAGATTGTTACTCCCGTATAATTTTTATAATATAAATAACTTTGACTAAATAACCATTAAGACAAAGGGGTGTTTAGTCCAATGTACTTTGGGACAAAGGAATATCACACTTCTGCTTTTATAAGAGGAGTAACAGTCTAAAGAAGGCCATTCCGTAAACATTCTTTAGATTGTTACTCCCCTCTGTTTTTTATAAGGGGAGTAACAGTCTAAAGAAGGACATTCCGTAAACATTCTTTAGATTGTTACTCCCCTCTGTTTTTTATAAGGGGAGTAACAATCTAATAAAGTTGGGAGGGGGGTCTGAAACTGTTTCCTTTTCTTCTGAGTTCTCTCCTTCCCATCACAAACAAACGTGATAGTGACGTTTTATGCCTCATTGGCTACTTAAGGATAATCTTCGTTTTGAATTTCAAAAGCTTATCTTAAGAGGAAGCAGAGATATGAGGGCCACATGAATAATTGGTTCAAGTAAAAATATAATGCGCATGCTTGCTAGAATGTGGCCTTGCGCACTACCGTGCGCGATAATTTATGAGTCATACTATTAACATTATTTTTACCCTCGTGCAATTGGTAATTAGAACGCGTTTTAAGAATTTCTTTAGGATTAAACTCTAGACTTTATAGAAGAAACTATTTGAAAAATCGAAATTTTTAAAATAAATTCTAAAAATGTAAAAAAGAACAATTTAAAACAAACCCTGATCAAAGTCAGACCATTTGAAAAAGTTTATTTACCTTATATTTTAACATCGGTAATAATTTTTGCAGATCTATAATTATTTTGAATGTAAATAAAGCACCAATATTTTTATATAGGTTCCGAACAGAGAAAGATGATTTTTTTATTGTAAAAAATAAAAATAACAAAAAAAAAAGTAGTAGCAAGAAAAATAGTAAAAACAAAACGTAAACAATATGGGTAAAAAAAAGGTCGAACCAGATGCTAAAAAAAAATAAAGTATTTCAATTTTAAGAGAGAATGCGAGATGAAGGAGTAACCCAAACAATATAAAACTGGAAAAGAATCAAGAAAAGTTGTAAAATTCCAATGAGGTTCTTCTTTTCGTTTAAAACAAAGAGGGAAAGGCTTAAAAGAAATGAAAAACAGAAGGAGAAGTAATAGAGAGTGTTCTGAGGTGAACCAAAAGATCGGAAGGTAGTAAAGTCAGGGAAACCTGTTCAATGTTACGGAAAAATAGGAGTTGGGTCTTGCGTAAGAGTCGAGAGGTTACATTAAGCCTTGTCGAGCAAAACAGAAAACACTAAATGCTCAGGAACATTTTACTCAGATGAGATTAGATGTTTAGTTTTTAACAGAAGTAGATTTTCAGGAGTGGAAAAAAGGACAATGTAAGCTCTTAACTTATTCAAGAGAGACTCTGTGAAACACAGAAGCATGTTGAATGTATTTGAAAAACAACATGGTTGCTCTCACTCTTCAACGGCTTGCGGTAACATACTGTTACCAGAAATTCTCTCCCAGTAAATTTCCGTTTTAAACCTTGCACGAAATTCCCTTAAGTCTATAAAATATGTGAATATAAAGTAATTCAAAACAAATATGCTCACTATAAAACAAAAATATATTTAATAAAATACCTAAATTATTATGTTGTAGTAATTTAAAAACAACCAACTTTTTTTTATAAAAGTAAATTTTATAAAAGTAAATTTTATAAAAATAAAGCGTGTAATATATACACATATGTTTATTGTTTATATTCTAGATAAAGAAAATAATATACATTTGACAATAGGAAAATTCTCCACAGTCATACATTGGTACTTTTTATACTTATGCACCCCCTATATCCCTTTGTTCTAATAGTTATTTAGACAAAGGAACATATACAGAATAGTATATATTCCTTAGTCTAAATTACTATTAAGACAAAGGGATATTTATTCCAAAGTACCTTGGGACAAAGGAATATCACACTTGTGTATATAAATGTGATAATATCCCTTAGTCTAGTTAACCATTAAGATAAAGGAATATTAAATATACGCTAAGAAAACTGTAGAACTCATTGTCCAATACAGTTTTCTGTACAAGATTTGGTCTTACATTTTCACATTTGGTCTTACATCAATTTTAAATAGCATAATAAACCTGCCCTAGGAGGCTCAATGTCTTGGGGAGACAAACACTCAAACCTTTGAAACTTTTATTGGGCAGACTATAGTTTAGAACCTAAAGTAAATAAGTGTCCATAAATAATGCACAGAACGGTATCTTCATGGAAACTTATCATTATATTATTTCTATTAACAATGCGGTTGAAACTCACCTGACTGAGAGATTCAATGGAATTGCTGGATTGCTCGGTGTGAATGGAATGTAAGAAGGCCTCGTACTGCTCCAGTTTAGTTAACCTGTGAAGAAGGTTTTGAAGAAGTAACGAAACTTCCTGTCTTACTGGTCCTTCCACTGAAACGCATCTGTGAGCTACTTCTCTGACGTGGCTCATAACTCGTTCGTCCCTAAAATCGTAAGGGAATGTTTCACTCCATTCGGAAAGAAGTTGAACGAGTCTTGATAATAGAAGCGTCTTCTCCTAAAAACAAAAAACAAATATAATTAGAGAAACGTACACCAATAAATGATAGATAAAATAATTTACTAATTAGTTTGGCACATATTATAGCTTCCTCGAGTCCTATCACGCATACTTTAATGACGTAATGCCTTTGCATCTCATAATTGTTTTGATAGTCTTCCTTAAATGTATCTTTGTGTTTTTTCTTATTCTTTGTATGTATGTGTTGTTTGCGCATGAGGAAGAGAAACAAATGGGCGCAGAAGGTTGAAACTTACAAATGACCAACAATGGGCGAATTATGGCCTGTCATCCAAATTCCATTATAGACGGACAAGCAGTTTTTAAAATATTTTGTTGGTTCGCAAAAATTGAGCGACAGATAGAAATGTTCCCTGACATCTAAAACTGAATTCGGTCTTAGAATTTTTATAATCGAAGACATAAAAATGTTAGGTTCTTCAGAACGATCACATGGCTTCTGTTACCTTCGTTAAGCTCGGAAGCCAAAATAATGATCGTTGAAACAACAGCGGCTAAGAGCGGCTTGGCAAATGGATCACATGGCTTGGTCAAATGGATTTCTCAACTAAATAGAGTCGATGTAACGAAAATCGATGTCTTGACTAACATCGATGTTGGTTCGGTTCGATATCGAACATATTAATTGGGACATCGATGTCGAACAACTCAATTAGGACATCGATGTCGATGTATTAAAAATCGATGTTTTGACTAGCATCGATGTTGCTTCAACTAACATCTTAAATCGATGTTTAGATACTGATGTCCCAACTCAAGTGATGAATGACTCTCCATCTGCTGTATAAGACTAATATGACATCCATGGCAAAAGGATTATGGGTGCCTTATCAATTCTTAAGAGTCAATTTGGAACAATATAGCTTAATAAATATAATTATACTGATCTTCAATAAGTTCATTACCTTAGGAGAAGCGAGTTTTGACTGTGACTCCGACAAGGCCAATATATCCCTCAGGAGTTCGTGTGGTTTGATGAAGAGCCTGGAAGACAGGAGGAAGGCGAAGAGAAAGGCTCTGTCAGGGTAGTATTCCGTCGTGGGTACAACGTGTTGAACTAACGCCTCCAGTCTACCTGACACTAAGTTACCTTCTCGATACACCATTGCCTAGAAAACATAAAAACAAACGATAAATTAAACAGCTGATCGAAAAACAAATACCCGGTTATAATTATAAACTAACCTCTCCAAATAAATGCTAGATATGGGAGCGTCAATGGAGGTCATCTTAAAAGAATACCACAATTAGTCTCTCCACGTAAATTGAAAAAGATGTTTACTGCCAAATCAGCTTTTAGCCTTCAAAAGGTCATCATCAGTGCCTATTGCGGTGGAAAAAATTTACATTAATAAAAAGATTTAGTGAGTGGCGATGATGAAGGAGGTGAACGTGAGACTCACTTCGATCTCCGTCATGAAGTAGACTCACAACTCTTTCTATTAATTATTGAATTAATTAAATCTTTTTATTATTGTAACATTTTTCTTCCGCAATAGGCACTGATGATGGCCTTTTGAAGGCTGAAAGCTGCTTTGGCAGTAAACATCTTTTTCAATTTACGTGGAGAGACTTATTATTTGATTCCTTCTCCAAATAAGTTTAAACATATTATACTCGTATATAATACATATTAACAATATTAATAATATTATACTCGTATTATAATACATATTAACTCAAGCTTCAAATGTAAAGTACCATTAACAGATGTGACACCTATAAGGATAAGATAACAAGCCGAAAGGTTACGTCGTCTTACAATGTAACCTTGCACTTTGTTATTGTTTTAATAATTTATAATCCTATAAAGGTCGCAAAATTGATTTCAAATAAAAAAGGCATTTAATCAAGACAGAGTAGAGGAACAGAAAAAATGTGAAAAAGAAGAATTAAATACCTCATAACTCTCTAATAACCGATAACTACATATCATAACCTACTTTCCAATTAACGGCGCAACATAATTTCAAAGGCAAAGGACTGCAACAATCTTTATTGATTAATAGCACCACAGAAGGTATAAGTGTACCTAACTGTTACGCGACTTCACTGCACCGAGGAAGGTCACACGACACGCGAGTTATATTTGCTCAAATCAGTGATGCTACTTTATGGTTTGGAATCAGAATGTGAATTGACAAGGATGGCTCTAAGTTTAGACGAAGACATACACTATACTATACGTGGAAGAGAGTGAATCAAGGAGGCTACGCTACCACATACACCACACGTGAAGATTTAGGAAAGAACACGTACGAGAAAACTATCTTCAGCAATAAATGATATCAATGGGTAATAAATGAATGGCCGTCGGCACGAAAAGGACATTATCGTACTTTCAAACGGACATTTAAAGAAAGAATCATTTTTATTGTGACAAATCGGCACACCTATATCCTACGTACGAATAAACCTTAAAGCCATCTTCAGTTCAACAGAATCTTCAATTTTGCTTCCGAGCTTACCGAAGGTAACGGAAGCTACGTGATCGTTCTGAAGAACGAAAACTTTTTAGGTCTCCGATTTCAAAAATTCCAAGACATCTTTGGGAACATTTTTGGTTACGTGTCTGTCTGTCGTTCTATTTTTGCGAACCATCATATCATCAAAACTACACGTCCGATTTTAATGAAATTTGGATGGTAGATCAAGATTAGCTCATTGTTGGTCCCATATAAGTTTCAATCTCTTTTGTTTCTCTTCTACATCCACACAAACATACATTTTTTTTTACACCTACAGCTTCATAAGTACTTATCTGATTTGTAAGAAACTTTTATTGTTTATCGAAAGTAACCCGCAGATAGCCCCAGATTAATTTGAACTGTCTGCGCTCTTTAACTTTTGGTAAATTAATACTTTAATGCATGTAAAAAATCAAAACAAATTTTGACAGATTATAAAAACGGGGGAAACAAACAAATTATACAATAATGGCTTGTAAAAGCAGAAAATCAACAAAGTACGTGATAGGATGCGAGGAAGCTATGTGCCACACCAATTGACAGTCTATTTTATTTACTCAATAACTTCAATTAATGATTACTCTTGTTATAATGATTGTAATGAAGTTTTTCAATTTAATGTACTGATTGAACATTTACGAATCTGAAATATTATACTCTGATAAAATGTGTCATGATTTTCTATTAAATTATACGGAGGTAAAAGTAGTCTACCTCAAAACAATTAATGTCTGCGGATAGAGCCAGTATGTAAAGCGGTTAACCCGACGGGAAAACCCTCAGGAATTGCACCATGTAGCAACAATTATGTAAACAATTAAATTTGGAGTTAAGGGTCCTCGGTTCTAGACTAATTTAGTTTTGTTGGGGAAAACAAATAAATAATTTTGCAAACGTTTCCTTTTAGCAAATAGCAAACACAATTCAAATTTAAATTACTCTGAATCGAGTTACAGCGATTAAATAAAATATTATTCTGTTTACTCTAAATCTTTAATGAACTGAAGAGTTATTCATTTTTAGTAAATTAAGTTTATGAAATAAAATTATACATAATTTTATTTAGATAGCAAACCTAATTCTATTATCACGAAACCAAATGTAATCTTTAATATTTGGTTTTAGCGAGCCTTTAATTTTTTAAGTTTTCTTTAAATGTTGTTAATTATGTTATTGCAAGCGTAAAAAAAATTAAATTGTATTTAAAAATATCTGATGCATACCTAAAACCGTTGGAATTGCAAATTTGATTTGATTTATAAAAGTGACAAAATATCAGGTCAAAAACTATAATTTTAATTTTTTATCATACCCACATTTGAATCTACTTATCAAGAGAATTGAAATAAAAATTTGAATTTATAAAATATTCATTTCTTTAGATTGTTACTCTCCTTATAAAAGAAACAGAGCGGATTACACAATCTAAAGAAGGTGTACGGGTTGTTCTTCTTTAGACTGTTACTCCCCTTGTAAAATCAGAAGTGTGATATTCCTTTGTCTAAAACAACATTGGACTAAACATCCCTTTTTCTTTATAGTTATTTAGTCAAGCTCATTTATATTCTTAAAGAACATATAGGGGAGTAACAATCTAAAGAAGTACCGAATTATTAATGTTACGCCTTTATTACATTCTATAAATAGAGAAAAATAGACCCCCGCACCGGGAATTGAACCACGGGTCCTCCTATTAATCCGTTACAGGTGCTCTTACCAACTGAGCTATACGGGAGAATGATTTTTCTCTGTCGTTACCGATACAAATTCCCCGAATCTAAGCTTTCAATCTTTTCTACAAATCTAGTAAGCCAAATATTCACGGCAATAGAACTAGATCGAGAATTAACGTTTATAAGTATAAAGTACTCAATTAGTACCTACCTGTACCTAGTACAATCTATTAGAAATTTAAATTTTTAATTTTTGGTAGTATTCATACTACGGAAAGATTAAATTTTACTTGAAATCAAATTATAATTATCATTAACTACGGGAGACATACAGAGAAAAATAGACCCCCACACAGGGAATTGAACCACGGTAAGAGCACCTGTAACGGATTAATAGGAGGACCCGTGGTTCAATTCCCGATGCGGGGGTCTATTTTTCTCTGTATGTCTCCCGTAGTTATTGGTAATTATAATTTGATTTCAAGTAAAATTTAATCTTAAAAAAAAATTAAAATTTGAAATTATATAAATAGTAGAATACAAATTTCACAGCTGTTCTGTAAATTGACTAATATATGTAACAAGGATCAATTACAAGTGATAACATTGCTTCAGGTTACATGAGCATTACAATGATGTAACTTAAGCCTTTGAATAGTACTAAGGCATAACAGATGATTCAATGGTCTCTACAGATAGAATTTCAATACGTAATTGTATATATGCAATTACGTATGTTTATAATATAGATCTTGTAAAAAATTTAAATAAAAATATAAAATTTATCTGATTCATGTCCATAAAGTAGAATTTATTGTGCCTAGTGGCAAACCAATAGATAAACGAGATCTGTTATTTTGATAATGGCCAGAAGAACTATAAACGTATCGAGATCAGTTTTTGACTTTTATTAAGCCATTCACTTAACGGCTTAACATCGCTTTAAAACATGGTGAATAACAAATAAGTTTAAGGCCTTCCAAAATACTAAAATAAAAGTTAATAAGAGGTTACAAGGGCAATCTTATGGAGTGGAGTTAACTGTCAACGTCCGTACCTAAATAGGCGCTAAGATGCGGTAACATTGAGAAGAGTAACGACCCAATATTTAGAGTAGTAAAACTTTATAACGCTGTAAAACAGTGAAAATTTATTGTTTTCATTTAAGGAATTCAATCTTCATTGGCTGAAAAACAAGATTTTACGAGCTCCTCATCATCACAACCGCAGAAAACAATTTGAAAATATTAGTGCTTGAATCATATTATATGGGGTTATATTAACATAAGGACCAATAATTCATCATTATAATAATGTTGAATTAGTAAATAACATCAAATCTGAAAACACAACAGCTTATCGTAAAATCTAAGATTGATGTTTACGATCCTACCACGAGTTCCAATACAGCTCAACCCTTGTTTTTTCAAACTTATTCTCAATTAGTCTTATTACAGTAAAATCTACAATAACTATTTTATTATTTTATTTCAACCAAATATTTATTAAGCATCTTCTACTGACATAAATAATACTAAAATTGAATAAATATTACCTAACTTCAATAATAAAATATCAATAGTCCGAAATAGATTTAAAATGGTTACAACAAAAAATCGTAGTATGATGAGTCATTTATCATTTATATAAAGGTTATCAATTTATAACTTTAATTTATATCTTTAATCCAAATCAATAGTCGAAATTGGGAAGGGTGGAAGTTAATTTTTATCGTCCACATGAACATTAAAAAGAAAGAATAGGAGATAACTTTCATCGTCCTCCTGAACATTACAAAGAAAGAATAGGAGATAACTTTCATCGTCCACCTGAACATTAAAAAGAAAGGATAGGAGACAACTTTCATAGTCCACCTGAACATTAAAAAGTCCAGTCATGCACCATGACTTAATGAGCGAATTTTCAAAGAAATCTGCGGATTATTGGCTTATGATAATATAGGAAAATTTTGGTTTAGAATTTGCATGGGTGAAAAAAAAAATTGGTACACAGGGGTACGAGGTACAAAAGTCAAAATCGTATTTACCCTTCAAGATGCATGTCGTTGGAAAGCTCTTTAAGAGTACAGTAATTGTTGTTATTTACACTTTTATCATATTTTCACATAAAAGGGGGGTAAAATGGAAAAAACACGTTTTTTGACCCTATATGGTCAAAATTTGACCCCTAAATGGACTCCAAAAATTCTGGCCAAAGAACTCATCCTTTCTTTTGATATTATTGACATTTTTAAGTGCATTCTAAGGGGAGATATCGTCTGGAGTGACACATATATACATACATATATACATACATATATACATACATACATAAAAAAAAGTGTTAAATTTCAGGAATCGATTCAGAATGGTCTAAAACGGATTTCCATGGAAAAAATTTTCAAAAATTCGCATTACAAAAATTTTGAAGCCATTGCAATAGCGTAATTTTCTTTGAAAATTCGCTAAAAGAAAAAATAGGAGATAACATTCATCGTCCACCTGAACATTAAAAAGAAAGGATAGGAGATAACTTTCATCGTCCACCTGAATATTAAAAAGAAAGGATAGGAGATAACTTTCATCGTCCACCTGAATATTAAAAAGAAAGGATAGGAGATAACTTTCATCGTCCACCTGAATATTAAAAAGAAAGGATAGGAGATAACTTTCATCGTCCACCTGAATATTAAAAAGAAAGGATAGGAGATAACTTTCATCGTCCACCTGAATATTAAAAAGAAAGGATAGTAGATAACTTTCATCGTCCACCTGAATATTAAAAAGAAAGGATAGGAGATAACTTTCATCGTCCACCTGAATATTAAAAAGAAAGGATAGGAGATAACTTTCATCGTCCACCTGAATATTAAAAAGAAAGGATAGGAGATAACTTTCATCGTCCACCTGAACATTAAAAAGAAAGGATAGGAGATAACTTTCATAGTACACCTGAATATTAAAAAGAAAGGATAGTAGATAACTTTCATCGTCCACCTGAACATTAAAAAGAAAGGATAGAAGATAACTTTCATCGTCCACCTGAACATTAAAAAGAAAGGATAGTAGATAACTTTCATCGTCCACCTGAACATTAAAAAGAAAGGATAGTAGATAACTTTCAGCGGCCACCTGAACATTAAAAAGAAAGGATAGAAGATAACTTTCATCGTCCACCTGAAAATTAATAAACAGTTCAATTTATTTAGGTCTAGTCAGCACACAGCGAGGGTCCGTAGGCAATCCTCTATAGTTAAAGTAGTACCCTATTGATGGTGTTTTTTAAAATGCTAAAAAGCTTACTTTGAACTATCCTATGGGTCTGATATTCTCAAAACACATAAACAAACTTCTGATAAAGTATTTTTTTGCCACTGAACCGGACTACAACTATATAAATACATCGAAAAGACCATAGTTATAAAAAAAACGTATTTTGTCAATAAAAAATAAAATAATTTTTTTTTCGAAATTTCCAAAAAGTCGTATCTTTACTTTCGGTCGGCAACCACAATGGGTACCTGTTATTTATTTTAGTTAAGTAAATTTAAGACTTTTAGTTGTATTATAGCAGTATGCTACTACGCATATTTCCTGATTATAGCATTAGCCAAAATTCTATAATTACCTTGGCCTCGCAAACCTTATATCTCCATTCTCCAGAGACTATTCAACAAACCTACATAATCCGCTTAACCCTCTCAATTCCACCTTCTAATCATTTACATAAAATAATATATATTTTATGGAAAACTATTATCGGCTTACAGATGAATTAGTCGAAACCACTCCGTACCGATTATACTATTAATATAGTATAATACTATTTTCATTGCAAACTAATCATTATAATGTCAAAAATCCCATCCTGTTTACAATAAAAATAGACTGCCAATTAGTGTGGCACATAGCTTCCTCGCATCCTATCATGTACTTTATTGTTATATTAACATTAAAATTATTGTTATATTGTTTATTGTGTAAAAACTATTAATAGTTTTAGCGATTTTTTACACTTCATAGCGGTGTCGCTGTTGGTTTTACTAAAACATTGTATTTGAAAAAAATGTTTGTCTCATTGAATAGATGAAGTTAGATTTTTTTCCCGACCTAAAATTCCAATTTTAAATTTGAAGTTCACGTTTACGCAAGCGTTGCTCGTGAACGCTTGGACTGATAACGTTGTCCAACGAACTCGTCCTGGGCATTGGTAAAATAAACATGTATACCGAATTTCATCAAAATCGGTTGACATTTACTCAAGTTATCGTCACACGTTTCATAATTCGCGGACACACAGACCGACAGACAGACAAGAGACCAAAAATGTTCCCTGATGACGGATTTCTGTCTTGGAATTTTGAAAATCGGAGGCATAAAAGTTTTTCGTTCTCAAAAGTGAACACAATGCTTCCGTTACCTTCGGTAAGCTCGGAAGCAAAACACAGAACATTTTTATTCATCGAGTTTTATAAATTATTCAATTATAATTAAGATTTTTAATTTTGAATGACATCGTTTATTTTTGAAATGCTCTAAAACTCAAGAGCACGTCATTCATGTTGTTAATGTTCATTCGCGTTGTTAATTGTTTATTCGTGTTGTTAATGTTCATTCGTGTTATTAAATATTCATTCATCTTGTTAAGGTTCATTCGTGTAGTTAATGTTCATTCGTGTTATTTAATATTCATTCGTCTTGTTAAGGTTCATTCGTTTTGTCAATGTTCATTCGTGTTGTTAAAGTTCATTCGTGTTGTTAATGTTCATTGGTGTTGTCAATGTTCATTCGCGTTGTCAATGTTCATTCGTGTTGTTAATGTTCATTCGTGTTGTTAATGTTCATTCTTTTTGTAAATGCTCATTCGTATTGTTAATGTTCATTCGTGTTGTTAATGTTCATTCGTGTTGTCAATGTTCATTCGCGTCGTCAATGTTCATTTGTGTTGTTAATGTTCATTCGTTTTGTCAATGTTCATTCGTGTTGTAAATGTTCATTCGTGTTGTTAAAGTTCATTCGTATTGTTAATGTTCATTCGTGTTGTTAATGTTCATTCGTGTTGTCAATGTTCATTCGCGTCGTCAATGTTCATTTGTGTTGTTAATGTTCATTCGTTTTGTCAATGTTCATTCGTGTTGTAAATGTTCATTCGTGTTGTTAAAGTTCATTCGTATTGTTTATGTTCATTCGTGAATTTTTTCTCCACCACTATTCTGAAGAAACGTAATTTCAAACGTAATTGATATAATAAAAAATCCGTAATGTAATTAATTTTAATAATGAACAATTATTATATTTATAAATTTAAATTTTCACGGGCATATTATTTTTGTGTGTTTGTTTTTGATTTTATAATTTATACAAAAGAGTATTAGAATGAATAAAAAGTTGTTTATAGATGAATTTTCCCTCCCAGGTATAATGCCCTATTTTTCTCACACAAAATATTTGGCTGTATTGGTTTCAGTAAGTCTTCTGTGAAATGCTTGATAAGAAGTTTGGGTAAAAGAGTGGGGGCCAGGGGGGAGGAGGGGGGGAGCTTTTCCCTTTCGTATATTGAAAATAAAAGAGTCTCTATTATTCTGTGTGGAATGAGATAAAAATAATTCTATATGATGGATAGGTTTTTACCTTCCAAATGCATTATTTATTACTCTCTATTTATTCATATCTTTACTATATAGATTGTTGTTTTCTTTTATATTTCTGTATTTGACAAACAACTGAAATTGAGCCAATAAAATAATATTTTGGAAAAGGATGAAAGAATACAGTTAAATCAACTTTAAAATAAAGGAAATAGACGATCCATGTGACAAATTGATTTTTCAATTCATCATGTATGCAAACACGTCAAATTTAAGCTGCAATGATGATGTTAAAAATCAGCTAAATGTATTTATGTATTTAATAAATTAAATAAATGATCTGTGATGCAAAAGCCCATGGAAGGTTAAGGTCTGTCAAAGGACTAATACAACTATAAGTATAATGATTGTCAGGAGGTTGGCGTGATCGCTCCATCAGCGTCACTTAAAACTCATCATCTACATCTATATCGCAACACTTCGGGGAATAAACCCAGGATCTTAATCTGATTCCAAAGCAAAAATGATAATAATATAATAAGCTACCAGAACCAACGCAAGAATGATAATAATATAATAAGCTACCAGAACCAACGCAAGAATGATAATAATAAAATAAGCTACCAGAACCAACGCAAGAATGATAATAATATAATAAGCTACCAGAACGAACGCAAGAATTATAATAATATAATAAGCTACCGGAACCAACGCAATTTACGCAATTTATGTCTTTAGCCTTTACCTAGTAATTAATTTTTATTAAATTATAAAAAATATATTTGTAGTGCGTTAAGTTTCACGTAAAAAGGGTTTCGTTGGTATTGTAAACAAGAAATTAGTATAGGGGAGGGGGGGGGGAATCCACACATGTTATATATTTTTGTATTCTACACTTCAATAACTTTTATTTTATACATCACACAAAATTAAAAAAAAAAAAAATCCCGTGACAGGAAATAGCTACCATCCTGGATTTTCAGTTAATCAGATCGAATAATTGCTATTCTTATTTTTTTTTATGGCCCAGCAGAACGCACATTTTGCATAATTTTTTATATTTGTAGTAACAGCGGAAATATAGTTTTAGAGGGGGGGGGGGGGGACGCAAAATTTTGATGTTCTTTGACAAACTGGCGTGGAAAATTAAACGCTTTCCACAAGTGTGATATATTTTTGTATTCTACTCTTCAATACCTTTCATTTTAAACCCCTTTCAAAATTAAAAAAAAAAAAAAATTCCGCGTGACGTGAGTTATCCACCATTTTGGATTTGAACAGCTGATAATTTTGACTTCACTAAATTTTTCCTGTGTGCGCGTCAAAACGATCTTTAATATTGGAAAGTTTCATGTTTTTATCTCTTTTGACTCAAAAGTTATTGGAAATAAGTACGTACAGAGTGACAGACAGACACATGAACGAAACTGTAAGGGTTTCATTTTTTGGATTTACCAACGAAACCCCTAAACATATATATTCATATGAGTCTGCTCAATTATAGTTTTACATTTTATTTTTTATTATTATTTATTTCTTTTACGTTTATAGAGGAGTTAAATTGGCTAACTTATTTAACTCTTCTATTCCTTTTTATTTCGTCGCATACTAAACCACAATTTATACAACAAGAATACATACACCAGCAACCAGATAATATATTGTCACATAAAAATATATTACACACATATGTATAAAAATACGCAAAACCCCTAGGTTTCCTATTCCATTTTCATAAAATGTGTTTTTAATGTTAAAAGCCGTTTTCTGGTTTTTATTAGAGGACTGTAAAGAAGAGAGGGGAGGGAAGGAAGTGCTTTTTGATTGGTGTATCGGTAGAATGGTGCGCCCCACGGTATCGTTAAAAACAGGGGCGGCCGCGGGGCCCCTTTTCACAAAATTTACGGCTATGGTCTTCAAAGAGCTATCAGGGACATAGAGTTCGGACCCCTAACCCTTTTTTACAACTATCTTTATTCGCTTTTATGAATTACTCGTCTCATGGGGAAGCTTAATTCTTCTGAGTGTGATTTAAATGTAACCTAGTTTTAGAAACAAGATAAAGTTGTCAAATAAGAGAAACAAATTTAGTTATAAAAAATAAAACATTTCAGACATTTCTTTGAATTTTATTTCAAATAATAAACTTATGGAAAATTACAATTATTTTATCCACTTCAGTGAGAAAAATAACATAAAAAAAAGAAATAGATAAGAACAAGAGCAGTGTTCAGATAGGGAATGACAATAGTGAAAGAAATGGTGAAAAAATAAAACGGAGGTTTCAAAATCTCATGCAGAGTAACCTTTCTCTTGTATTGAAGTTCAAGTATACAAAATTTCATCAATAAAAAAATAAAATTGTAGATTTGAATAAAAAAAACAAATCCATTGACACTCATTATTTTATATATAACAAGCCGTTAAGACAGTGGCAACGGACATAATTTTATATTTAGAAAAAAAAGAAAAAATTAAGTAAATTAATTTAGATAAGTAATTATATCTATTAGAAGACCAACAAATCAAAACAAACATTTATTTTTATTGGAATAAATGCGGTTGCCTTATCTAGACCTAACAAATCATTTCGAAATGAGTTTCTCGATTATATAAATGATATATTTATATAAAATATAAAAAACATTTTTTATACAAAATCTACATTTCTATTCCGATCTAGAAATATATGGAATGAAATTAATTTGACAAAAGTATGGATATACAGAGTGTAACAGAATAACTATTCCTAATCTTTGGAAATGATAAGAGGACACTTAAATAAATATTTTTAATTGATAAAAAAATACGTCCCCTTCCCGAGAAAGTACAAGTTTAATCATAGCAACCTTTTGAAAAACAACAAAACAATTTTCGTAAGCCTACGTAGCAGGCTTACGGTAATGCTAACGAAGCAAGGCGAATTTATGCGGAGTAGCATCCTCAGCGTCACATTCCCTGTCATAGATCATTTTCAAGATTGGATCAGCGTATTTGGGATACTAAAGAATTAATATTCTAAGAAATATTGTTTTCCAGCATGATGATACACCAGCAAACTTTTGATTAAATTACCGAAATTATCAAAATGCTCAATGTCCAAATGGATGGACGTTCAGTAGATATGACTCCATTTGATTTTTGTATTTGGGGTCATATTAAATCACTGATTTATGAGACACCCGTTAGTACAGAAGGTGAGTTAGGGGCTCGAATTATTGTAGCGTTTTATGACATTCGTCATGAACGTCCGCAGCTATTTCGAAGAATTCGGCAGTCGATTACATATCGTTACAACATGCGTGTATCGAAAATGGTGGTCGTAACTTCAAACAATTTTTATAAAGTTTATTGAAGTATTATTTCTAATTAAATGTTCCTTAACTTAACTGGTTCCTTTTATTGAGTAACTACTCATTCCTTTTGTATTTAAGATTGTTTTTAAAGATTTGTCTAGTTTATCTTGACGCCGAGAAATTTTTGGACACTAGTTTATTAATATTTATTGCGTAGCTTAGTGAAAATTGAGTGTCGGAATCGGCCTCTTGCCGGAGGCAAGATTCAGAACTATTATTATACCATTGGTAAGCTCGGAAGCTAAAATAAAAGCTATTTTTTTCTATTTAAATTAAATAAAAATTAAAGCTATTGAATGTAGTATACATATTATAAATATTATACATATTACCACATTATATAATCCATTACGAAGTGATGCAAACTATTTAACTATTTGTTTTAAAGACAAAGGGATATTCAGTCCAATACGCAGTCCAGTATGCTTTGGGACAATGGAATATCACACTTTTGCATAAAAAAAGTGTGTATTCGGTTGTCAGAAGGTATATTAGATTAAAAAAAAATGGGGGGCCCTTTTCTATAAAAGTGCAATTGGTATTTATATTGGAATAAAGCTTAAGCCGACACTATCTTTATGGGAGACACCTTAAAAGATAAATCACAGTATTTGAACATACCTTTTGGTACAAGTACAAAGAATTTTAAAGAACGATACATAAATAAGAAATAATATTGAACATAACTAATTTAAGATCAATTTTTCAGAATATTTTGTCCTATGGAGTTCCATGACCACTATTCAGACTGTAATGCAGAGAAGTACTGCGGGTCAGTATACTTTTAACGAAATAAAACTTTGGTTATAACTCTTAGTGTATCGTTTTACACCTTCTATAGGTTCGCCCTTTAGAATTAAGTTTCTAGAGGCTTTTAGTAACTCTTTCAGCTACAAGATTTCATGGGCATTGTATTTGAAATATATCTGATTGAGACAATAGATTGTAACAATAAGAATAGAAGAGATACCATTTTCTTTTTCTATTGTCCCTCTAGATTCTTTTACACGTACTCTGGTTTCCTTACAGCCGGTAATGGTATCTACACAGTCAGAGTCTGAGGGTTTTTATACTTTTATACAGTTATATTATACTTGTCCACATATTTCAAGTCATATGCGTCTTTATAACAATCACATATATACATCAATAACTCAAGTTATCAATAACTTAGTTGACTGAGGAAAAATTTATACTAGTTGTTCGGGCTTTTTTCATTTTTTCCGCGAGAGCTTTTGCACCCCAAGACGCAGGCCACTTAGGTGGGTTCATTGAACAAACCCGCTTTGACACTGGAATGCTAATGGTAGTCGAATCGACGAGCACAGTTTGAACCTTAACCTTTTACGCCCGTATGCGATGGTGATGGGTACCCCATCCTTCTGCAGTGCTTGCACTGGTTAGTAACACACCACCTAGTGTAGCGGTAGAAGTCCTTTTGAGCATACACTCGTTTTCTGGCAAATTCCCGTCAAAGGTACTTCGTCTATTCGACTAACGTTTAGTAATAAAAGTAGGGGATTAATTGGTCGTCGAATAAGCCTATAGCCTGGGAAAATGGGCGTGGGGTAAGGGGCAATGGGCCTAGGGTAATTGGCCTTGGGCCAGAGACCAATGGCCGTTAATCTGGGGCCCGGAGCACTTAGCAAAGGGCCTAGGGCGTTTGGCCTGGGGCATGGGACCTGGTGCATTAATGTTCACTCAATTTGAGATTCTTCTGATGTTCCTACAACTTATTTGTCATCAAATGTTTGTATATCTTACTAAAAGATTTAATAATGAGTTCCTAATAGTTTTCTCTTTATAAAAGTGTAGTTTCAACCCAAAAAATGTATTTTCTGCATATGTTAGTCGAATCGACGAAGGTTTAGTAATACCAGCCATCCAATTACCATTAGTATTTAAGGGTTAAGAACCAAACATCACATTTGTGTGAAGTGTATGGTCGTTTACCATGTATCCACATCTCGATATCGTATCGAACCGAGAGTGTCGATCATGGTTTCCATGCCGAAACCTGGTGGCGCTGCTCTTTAAAGCAGCTACAAATTTGTTTAATTTAAGCAATACTGGGTAAACATTGAGCGGAGGTCCCGGTCCAGGAATTGAAACCAAAGCCCTACGGACAAGAGGACATCCATCCATCTACTGACCACGCCCGATGATGCTTAACTTGACTGAAGTAAAGTCAATCGCTCTATCCTACGAGCTGCCCAGGCCCTGTGTTTCGGACATAGTTCCAGGGACATGATCCCAACTGTTTCTGCGGTGAAATGTATCATTTTTACATTATAGAAAAAGCAGAAATTCGTTTCAGATATGCATGAGCATTGAATAACTTACGTCTTTATTAAGGGACATCACAAATAACATTTGTACCATAATAAACATCATATTCGATCGTAATTAATTAAACTTTGTTCATTTATTCGTACAGCAAATAACAAAAATGATTGATCCAAGAACGTTTGCCAACTCAAGAAAAATAAGCACAACAATTGAAGTTTGTACTTTTTCTCTGAATTGTGAAACTTCTTAAAAAATTATATGACTTCGACACTACACTCTATCCATTATATTATTTACACGAGTATAAATTCTATGAAATATATTCTTATCAGGACATATTATCATTGGAATTTACTTGTTATTTTACTCGGATTCTATTGCGTTAACTTTTTGTGTAAAAGTTTGAAACCCTTGTTAAATATTTAAATCTAGTTTTACAAACTACTGCTGTCCGTTCTAGATACCCCTGTCCTCTTCTATTCCCAAGATGTCCACCTCTTTCTTGTTTATTTATTCATTTTATGTGTGTCTTTTATCTTGCTCAAGTATAGGACAGTATTAAGTGGAGTATAAAGTCTGAGGGGGAAAAAAAAGATTTTCCCTTCTTTTTTTCAACGTAAAAACCTTAAAACTTTACTTTTTCAGAGTTTTATCTTCATTTTTTTATTCGTCTCCAATTTTTGTCATTTTTTTTAAGTTTATACAAGCCATTTTAATGGAAAAAGGCCCGAAGTTAAAAAAAATTAGTTATTTTATTATAGGTTCATAAAATGAGAATTAAATTGCTTTAACTTCTAGAATTTAAAACTTTCCCCTTTTTCTTATAAATAAATGGTTCTTTTTATGTATATTTTTTATAATATTATGTCTTTTGCATTACACTATGTATTTTCCTTACTACAGATAGTATATTATAAAGGTACTTTATTGGAACGAAGTTCCTTACGGCACGTTCTGGAGCCCAGGAGTGAATCCGAAAAAAACTACCAAAATCACCGTCACGCTAAAAGCGTCACGAAATCTACGGATGACGATAACTTGGGTAAAAGTTGACCGACTTAGTTGAAATTTGGTACACATCTACAGCGCTCATAGTGGCAAGCTTAAACCGTTTATATCATCAGGCATGCTTAAACTTATATATCCAAATTACTTTCTTAAAGTAATTTGGATATATATATATATATATATATATATATATATATATATATATATATATATATATATATATATATATATATATATATATATATCCAAATTACTTTTTTAAAGGTTATGGGTCCTAAATAAGAGAAAAAATATAGACAAAGATTTACGAATTAAAACATTTCCAGATGCTTCATGTCTGTCGGGATTTGTTAGTCTGTGGATGGGTGTAAAGATTTGGAGATACTAAGGCTTTTAATATCCTACCGTCCGGAAAGGAAAATTTCCTTCTAAACTCAAGGGGAAAAAACAAACGCTTTTGTGCCTTCAACAACAGAAAAAGAAACGGGAATCGAAACGATCTTTTAGAGAAAATAACGAAGGAAGCAGAAAAAAAAAATCAAGGGGCGGAAAAGGGAAGAAAAAAAAAATCCGCAAGAGCGGAAAGCAAACGACAAAAAAAACCTCAACACTAAAAGACTTAAGAAGAGAAAAACAAGCACGAAAAAAAAAGACAGTAAGTAAAGAAAGAATATCCGCATTCAAGGATCGCACAACAAAAAGAATGAAAATAAAAACAATAAAACAACAGATGCACTGAAGACTTCTCAAGAAAAACAAGGAGAAATTAGGAGAGGAAGTTTTAATGAAATCAACACCCGGGGTCCAACAATAAACTCGAAGAGCTAGCTCGAAATATAGCTTAGCTCTGACTCTCCCCTAAACTACACTAAAGAACCTAATACACCGAAATATACTTGATCCGTATTTCGAGGGTTTATATCCTTTATCTCCGGAAGAACCTATTAAAATTGAATTAAGGGTTTAAAGAGAGAGAAATACGATCATTTTAAGAAGATAAACAATAACAGAAGTTATGAACCATTTCCCCCACAGATTATAAGAAAATATTAACTGCAAGCAAAATAAATTGAACATAGAAATATATAGCATATTACTATAAATAAGCAGACAAAATTGAAAAAGGGATAATAATTTTCTATGCAAAATGTCAATTTGTTCGAAAGTAATGTCTGAATTCAATGAATGATATTACTCATCATAAGTATTGGACCGGGCTGTCTTGGAACAGGCCACAAGACCCAAAAGTGGTCTTGCCAGAGCTATATCAAGACTTTTAATATACAGTAGAGCGTCGATTATCCGAACGTCAGTTATCCGAACGTTCAATTATCCGAACTAGCTTCATGGAAGAAAAAAAAAATCAAAAGCCACCGCTAAATTAATTTCTAGAAAGAGCGGTGTTAGCTGTATAAAGGGATACCAGATTTCGATGAATTCAGTTTGACGGGGCAGACAGTAACATTTGTTTACTAAGAACTAACTTTTGTTTTTCTATGTAATTTTTGGAATTATTTGCAGCATTTTTCCATTTAATACCTTTCTGTTCTGTTGGTGGGTTATCTTAATGCTCTCAGTTTCAAATCATTCATTGTGAGGTATATATTTTTTAATTAATTAGTGGTTAGATATTTTAAGTAAAACTTACAACATGTCGACAAAAAGGAAACGGGTAGTGCTTTCATTAAAAGATAAAATGGAAATTATTACACGGCTGAAGAAAGGTGAAAGCCAAGGCATTGGCTATCAAGTTCGGTGTTGGTAAATCAACGATTACGGAAATAAAAATAATTCTGATTCAATCACTTGGTCAATATTAAGTGCACTTAATCTTGACATTGAGGAGGACAGTTTAAATTGGAAAACTATAAAAAAAAAAGAAATCCAAATTGTTGGAAGATGCTGCCTGCATTTACTTGGTTTTTGCAAAAACGGGCCTCTGGACAGCCCATATCCCATATCTGGACCCATATTGTGTGATAAAGCAGTGGAATTAAACATGAAGCTTGGTGGTGACTCTTTATTCATCCTCAGTTCTGAGTGGCTGAAAAATGTCAAATTACGTCATGGGATTCGACTAATCGAGATTCATAGTGAAAAATTAAGCAGACGAGTAATACAACCTTCTTTATGCCAAATTAATCTTAGGTGATACACAACTTATATATTTTTTCACTATGGACTAAACAAATAAAACAAATATGCTTTTGCATAAGCGCGGTTGATTATTTTTGCATCTTCCCTTTTAAATTTCTAGTGAATTTCGATTATCCGAATTTTTGATAATCCGAACCACCCCAAAAAACATTAGTTCGGATAATCGACGCTCTACTGTAGCTCTATAATACTAGCGACTACAATACTTTCGTGCGATTGAAAATCATTACAATTATACATGGTGATTGACGATATATATGTGACAAAATAAAGTAGATTGTTGTACGCCTCAGGGGCTACAAGAAACACTATATAAACCATGGGTCAAATATTAACCGTTCTCCCACAAGGTTAAATTTCATGATTTTTCTAAGATCGCATACCTTTGTTCATAAAAACACATATTCGACCAAAAGTATAAAAGCTAGAACAAAATGTTTGGTATCTTTGTAAAGCTGGCAAAATTTCCAACTAGAAAAGAGTTTAGTTTTCTCAACTAAAAAAGAATTTTAATTTTCATGCCCTTAAAGTACATGACAAAGAATGTATAACAATTTTATTTTTAAGAAAAAAATTAAAAAATCAATATCTTTGCGGTTCCATAACTTGGTAAAGAATCGAGCTTAAACTTTTCGGACTTCAGGAAAAACTTCCCTATTTACTAATGTTTCGATCAAAATTAATATTATTACCCATTCATAAGGTGGGATTTTTAGTAAACTTCCTTAGAAAGTAAAAAAGAAACATGTTTATTGTTGCTATTGTTGACTTACAGGTGAGTATAAATAATTAAAATAATATTAAAAAAAGCAAGAGTGGTTTAGTAGTAGTTTGTAGCCCTGAGGCGTAAAATAACCTACTTAATTTTTTCACTTATATATCGCCCCAGTCATCGTATATATCTAACTTTATAAACAAAAACAGTTATGTTTCGAGATACACGAACATCGATTAAAGGAAATATGCGAAATGCTATTCAAGTACTATTCATTTTTATTTAAGTATAAAGGTGGAGTAGCTTTCATAACTGAGAGACTAGAGGAAAGCCCACCCTAATTATGAAGCGCCCTAAGAGAGAAAATTCCACCGACTTAATTATATAAGACTCAGGAGAGAGGTTTTAATACAATGCGTTAAGCGTTAATGACGTTTACGAATTAATTTGGACTGGGTCCCAAAAAACAAGAGAAAGAAAAGGAGAGCGAATTCAGCAAAATAAAGTTGAACGGAGGAGAAGCAATGAGGACCCCCCTTAAGAGGAAAGGGGGGAAGCTTAAGGGGGGGGGAGCTTAAGAGGGGGTTCTCATTTAATAACGCCTAGACCCTAATTTAAACAAGTCTCTCATCCGAAGCCTTAAGGGAACCGAGAGTCGAGTTATTCTGGCAAAAAGAAACACTCTGGTTAGGTAAGGACTATAAAGGCTAGCGAGTCAGCTCTTATAAACAAGGCTAAGCTAAGAAGGTGGCTAATTTAAATCTCAAGTGCATAAACACAAGAATGATATTAAATGAAAAAAAAAGGAAAAATACAAAGATAAAAGTTATAAAAACCCTAATTAAAAATTAATAATAAAAGGTAAAAATTTAAGTTAAAATTGAATATTAAGAAAATGATAAATAATAGTTAAAAAGGATTATTGTAATAAAAACCGTGAAGAACATACGTACATTTAAAAATTAATTAAAACTTAGAAAGAGTAATAATTAATATAATCTAGTTTTTAATAAAAAAAAAATTTCTTCCGTTCAGAAAATTGTATTTGATCTTTTAATATAATATTGTTGAGAACTGAAGTTGATTAAAAAAAAATTGTTTTAAATGATTATATATATATATATATATATATATATATATATATATATATATATATATATATATATATATATATATATATATATATATATATATATATATATATGTTTATATATATAACAAGAGACAATTGATTTAAAGAAAATTGATTGATTTTTTTTTAGGAATTTCTGTCGAATTCATTTCAACAAGCTTGGACCAATCTCTGGTCTTCTATCTGACTAAATTCTGTCAATTTATTGTGAAAGCAGATATCTTCTCGAGAAAAATAATCAAAATAGAAAATAGAAGAAGAAAATATAAAAATAATAAGACTGACATGGGAGAAAGTAAGTATTTGCAAATTGAAGTTTGAAAACTAGGGAGAAAAAAAGGATACAAATATAGAAAGAGTGAAAGAGAATTCATTTGCGATAATTATATATAAAATGTTTATAAAAATGTTAAATACAAAAAAAAAATTAAACATGGAGTGTAGAGTTTTTAGAGTGGAGAAAAAAATATTTATAAAAAAAAACTTTTTTCAATTTAAGTGTAAAAAATATAAATTCTAAAAATGCATAATAGGTAGAGTAGAATTTCTACTCTAATAGGTAATAATACGTAGAGTAGAATTTCTTTTATACGAAAAATATTGGTTGAAATAAATAAGGGTGAAAGAAAATTTAGGAATTAATTTTACACAAGTGGATTCAAGAGAGTAATAAATGTAAAGAGGGAAGACTTCTTAGAGATCTATTTTATGTATTGTCTAATTTATATTTTATATTTATGTATGACAAAGGGTTTGAATAATGTAATAATGCAAAGAGAAGGGAACCATATAATCATAAAAGCTGAAGGTAATTCGGTTAATTATAGTAGTACAGGGTGGCACAGCGCGGATTATCACATTTTAAATGGTGTTATAGTAAACACATTATACTTTTTAACTCTGACAGCTTAGGAAAATCGAGAAAAAAAATGGGAGGAGAGTGTGTGAGAGCTTGAGATTTTGGCGGGTAATAGGTCGGGCAATGACCTATTACCCGCCAAAATCTCAAGCTCTCATTCACTCTCCTCCCATTTTTTTTTTTTTTTTTTTTTCGATTTTCCCAAGCTGTCAGGGTTAAAAAGTATAATGTGTTTACTATATGTGCTTAATAATAGAGCTAGGAGATTGAAATAAAGCAAATGTTTTAGCAACAATGTGGAAGTTTATTGGACATGAGTCAAATTTTCAAGTGTGGAAGATAATGTCCGATAAATGACGTTCTTGTCGATTTACATATTCTTAGAGGCGCTCGGCAAAGTTGCTCATAACATTCTCTAACATCTCGTCAGGGAATCCGATTTATTTATCCCCTATTCAAAGGATAACGAAATGGATACTGACCACATATGGTTCCGACAATATGGAGGCACAGCACCATGGATCGCGTCCGTCAAATTTATCTCGGTCGCGTGATGGAATGGTGTCATTCCATGGCCAACCTCAGCCCGTGTGATTTTATCTTATGGGGATATCTAAAGGCCTATCTAAAAGTTTATGTCGACAAACTACGTACCTTTGCCGAGTTGAAGGACGCTATCTGCCGTGAAATCGCTCGGATTCCTGTCAAGATGTTAGAGAACGTGATGGGCAACTTCGCTGTGCGCCTCTAAGAATGTGTAAACCGACAAGGACGTAATTTATCGGACATTATCTTCCACACTTGAAAATTTGATTTATGTCCAATAAACTTCCAAATTTTTGCTAGAAAATTTGCTTTATTTCAATCTCCTAGCTCTAGTATTAAGCACATGGTAACCATTTAAAATGTGGTCATCCGCGCTGCGCCACCCTATATTATAACATATAATAAGAAAAATTGAATGACGGGCTTAATTTTTGTTTAATGCAATTAAAGCTGTAAGTGTAAAATCGCATATAATGATGTTAAATTACTGTATCAATGATACAGTGAACAGTGAACAGTAATTAATTATTTATTTATAACTGTTATACAGTAACGTATAAAGAAGTAGATACTGTTAAGAATTGATTGATATCTGTCAAAGTTTTGTTTAAAAAGCGAATAATAATTAGAAAACAATAGACTTGGGGAAATCAATGAAGCGTATCCCTCTGTTTAGAGCGGTTTCCAACAGTTTTCCAGAGCTCAGATGAAAAAGAGATGGGGAAAATGTCAGGCGAGAGGAAATTAGATCTGTTTCGACTGACAGGAGACAACCGAAAGGGGATGGAGAAATAGTATCACCCTAGAAACGACAGAACAACATAACATCCATTGGCTCTCTACAAATAAACAATATATATCAGACAGAACAGCTTATACTTAGATCCAATGCTTCAATACAAAGGTGGTGGAAGTTTTTTAAGAAAATATAATGTCAAACAGATGTGGGGAGACGAGTTGCTAATAATTGCAGCAATTATGGACAATTTTGGACAAAAACATCACCTTGGTTTTTCCACAATGAACTAGCTTGCTTCAATGTCATACGCGGTAAGCTAAGAATATCTATTGTGAGGAGTAGAAACAAATAATGCTTATTTCTACAAAATTCTCAGGGTTTCTAAGCATAAACAGTGACCATGTAACAAAAATAATGATCAAGTAATTTTGATCGCATATTAATAATTTTAGTAATAGTTATTCTATTCTTATAAGCGATAAGTCACATAATTATAATTTAACAAATTATTTATAAATACAATGAAACAGTCTCTCCACGGAAAATTTGTTTATTTATAAAAGCAGCTTTCGGCTTTTATAAAGCTATCATCAGTGTTTAAGGACAAACACAAAGCGTTAGAACTTACTAACATATATAAATAAACTGAAATTAAAAGAAAACAAATAAAAGCTAATAACAAAACTTACAGAAATAAGAGAATACATAAAAACTAATAAGCTAAGAGACCAACGATTAACAAGAGATTAATTAAGACAATAATAAATCAAAATTGAATTAAAGAAATAACAAATCAAAAAACAATTAATAAAACAAAGAAACAGTTAAAAAAAATACATTAAAATAATTATACATGTTAAAAATTAGGTGATAAAAAATGCAGTCCAGAAAAAAGTAAAATAGCATACGGATTTCGGTAGAACTTGAGTACAAGCTCTTGCTAATCGTTGGTCTCTTAGCTTATTAGTTTTTATGTATTCTCTTATTTCTGTAAGTTTTGTTATTAGCTTTTATTTGATTTCTTTTAATTTCAGTTTATTTATATGTTAGTAAGTTCTCACGCTTTGTGTTTGTCCTTAGGCACTGATGGTGGCTTTATAAAAGCCTAAAGCTGCTTTAATAAACAAATTTTCCGAGGAGAGTTTCATTGTATTTATTAAGATGACCTCCATCAACGCTCTCATTTCTCAAATGATTTATACATATTATAATTATAATATAATATCATGTTCTTAGCTATAACTCGGAATCAAAGCAGAAGGAAAATAAAACTTACATTATCCTGGCTGGGGTCATGCGATGGGTGATCAGATCCATTGGCTAAACCAGGTGGAGTTGTCTGTGGAAGCGCCTGTAACATAAAATAAATCCAATATTAGTTTTAGAAATTAGATTTTGAAGTTACAAATGAAGAAATTGTAAAGTAAACATTTAGAATATCCAAACAAAAATAGAGTTGGAGGTTCCATTTTTCAATAATTTCTCTGTAAAATAATTTTAAAAATGATCTCACAACATCTGTGTAATATCTATAAGACTAGGCTTGAAGGAAACTCTATACTCTAAGACAAAAGGATAAAACTAATTGGCTAAGAATAATTGGTTTAACAATAATAGGGTTAGGTCAGTTTAATTGAGAAAGGTAATAACTTGGAAACTATTAGCCGTGTAAACCTCTAAAATTACATATCAATTATTAACTGGAATAGAAAGTTATTTATCAGTGAAATACTATATTCATATTGAACCTTCTGCATTGAGTAAAAAAATAATTACTTTTAACACAAAGTAATAATATTTAAATACTAAGATAACAATTACAAATAATAATTTGATAAAAATATAGTAGTATTATTTAGATATCTTGAGTCAATTATTTTGATTGGATATTTCACATTATACAAATTTACAGGGAAAAAAAATGCAATAATGCATAATTTCTTTGAATAAAAATTCTAAGTTAGATTATTGGCTTAATTTAATGTTTTGGAGGTTAGATTAGAAAGATGTAGAGTTAAAATAAGTTTCGCTAGGTTATTTTAACATTTAAAAATGAGTGATTATTTCGGCAAAATAAGTAATAAACACACAAGAATGAAATTCCTACTTTCAGAGAACGCGCTTACATGTGTGTGTTGTTATAGGCACTTCTTTAGATTGTTACTTCCCTTATAAAAAAATAGAGGGGAGTAACAATCTAAAGAAGGTGTACGGGATGTTCTTCTTTAGACTGTTACTTCCCTTATAAAACAGAAGTGTAATATTCCTTTGTCCCAAAGTACTTTGGACAAACATCCCTTTGTTTTAATAGTTATTTAGTCATAGTCATTTATATTATAAAACAACATAGGAGAGTAACAATCTAAAGAAGTACCCATATGTATATACATGTGAGAGTTGTTATACATATGTATATACATGTGTCTTGTTTACATATTATGTATATACATACTTGTGTTGTTATGCATATGTGTATACATACGTGTGTTGCTATTACATATGTGTATTGTTATATAAATGTAGCACTTCTTTAGATTGTTGCTTCCCTTATAAATAAAACAGAGGGGAGTAACAATCTAAAGAATGTGAATGGAATGTTTTTCTTTAAACTGTTACTCCCCTTATAAAAACAGAAGTGTTATATTCCTTTGTCCCAAAGTACTTTGGACAAACATCCCTTTGTTTTAATAGTTATTTAGTCATAGTCATTTATATTATAAAACAACATAGGAGAGTAACAATCTAAAGAAGTACCCATATGTATATACATGTGAGAGTTGTTATACATATGTATATACATGTGTCTTGTTTACATATTATGTATATACATACTTGTGTTGTTATGCATATGTGTATACATACGTGTGTTGCTATTACATATGTGTATTGTTATATAAATGTAGCACTTCTTTAGATTGTTGCTTCCCTTATAAATAAAACAGAGGGGAGTAACAATCTAAAGAATGTGAATGGAATGTTTTTCTTTAAACTGTTACTCCCCTTATAAAAACAGAAGTGTTATATTCCTTTGTCCCAAAGTACTTTGGACAAACATCCCTTTGTTTTAATAGTTATTTAGTCATAGTCATTTATATTATAAAACAACATAGGAGAGTAACAATCTAAAGAAGTACCCATATGTATATACATGTGAGAGTTGTTATACATATGTATATACATGTGTCTTGTTTACATATTATGTATATACATACTTGTGTTGTTATGCATATGTGTATACATACGTGTGTTGCTATTACATATGTGTATTGTTATATAAATGTAGCACTTCTTTAGATTGTTGCTTCCCTTATAAATAAAACAGAGGGGAGTAACAATCTAAAGAATGTGAATGGAATGTTTTTCTTTAAACTGTTACTCCCCTTATAAAAACAGAAGTGTTATATTCCTTTGTCCCAAAGTACTTTGGACAAACATCCCTTTGTTTTAATAGTTATTTAGTCATAGTCATTTATATTATAAAACAACATAGGAGAGTAACAATCTAAAGAAGTACCCATATGTATATACATGTGAGAGTTGTTATACATATGTATATACATGTGTCTTGTTTACATATTATGTATATACATACTTGTGTTGTTATGCATATGTGTATACATACGTGTGTTGCTATTACATATGTGTATTGTTATATAAATGTAGCACTTCTTTAGATTGTTGCTTCCCTTATAAATAAAACAGAGGGGAGTAACAATCTAAAGAATGTGAATGGAATGTTTTTCTTTAAACTGTTACTCCCCTTATAAAAACAGAAGTGTTATATTCCTTTGTCCTAAAGTACATTAGACTAAACATCCCTTTGTCTTAATAGTTGTTTAGTCAGTCATTTACATTCTAAAAAATCACAGAGGAGTAACAATCTAAAGAAGAACCACATGGTACGTTTACGTAAAACAACACAACAAATAAAATACAAGAAGTAAAAGTAGATTGTGATGAGGTAGGAAAAAAATAAGAGTTAAAATAGAAGAATGTGTTCAAGCAGTGAAAGTTACGTGATCCGGAATTTAAAAAAGAGGGGAGTCTAAGCCTTTAAGACATGGTACAGTTCATCCTATGTAGAGCCTAAGAATGGCGGAAGTTTGGTAGTGAAATGGACTACGAAGGAAGTAACCCCAGTACTCCCTTCTCTTGTTGTTTATCTGTTTTTCTCAACACTCTTTATCGACCACGGATTTTCACTTGTGTAGTTTCAAAAAGCCCTCCGTAACTTAACCCCAAGGTAGAAGGATTTAAAATGAATTTTACCTACAGATTTCTACATCGAAATAGAATGTCAAACTTTTTTTTCTTACATTAAAGCTTTACTTCACAAATAAAGTGTAAAATCGATGAATTTATTTGAAGCATATAGATTTTGCTACGGAGCTTACTCAAGGTAACGGAAGCTATGTGATCATTTTTGGTTCAATCAATTTTTGCGAATCAGCTTATTTTTGCGAATATCTTAAAAACTACTCGTCCGATTTTATTGAAATTTGGATGGTAGGTCATAATTTACCCACTGTAGATCCCATATCAATTTAAACCTTCTTTTTCACATTAAAAAATACTCATCTGATTATTATGAAATTTGGACGGTTTATCGGAAAAAACCCGCAGATAGCTCCAGATTAATTTCAACCGTCTGCGCTCGTTACATTTTTCTAAATTGATACTCAATTCATGTAAAAACTCTAAACTAGTCTAAACTAGACAGAAATCCGTTTCAGCCATCGGGGAAAAGATTTGGTCCCGTATCTGTCTGTAGAGGTCTGTCGTTCATTTTTTGCGAACGAATATATCTTAAAAATTACTCGTCTGATTTAGATGAAATTTGGATAGTAGGTCATAATTAGCCCATTGTTGGTCCCATATAAGTACTAACCTTCTGCGCCCATTTGTTTTACTGCCACATGTGCACAAACATACATTTATTTACAGGTATATCTTCAAAAGTACTTATCTGAATTTATGAAAATAGAATGGTTTGTCAAAAGTAGCCTGCTGATAGCCTCAGATTATTGCAACCGACTGCGCTCTTTACATTTTGTAAAATTGATACTTTAATTCATGTAAAAAAACTCTAAACTAGTTTGGCAGACTTCTAAAAAAAACTGGAGGAAATTAAATAATTTTAACAATAATATGTTGTAAAACATAAAATCATCAAAATATACGAATTAGGAAGTGAGGAAGCTATGTCCCACACTTAAACTTAAATCCAATTAGTTCATAATCAACGATTTAAGAATAACGGTCAGTTGATCTGTTGTAAATATGATGATAAATCTATAAATTCATTCCCTTTATTGTTTTTTTAAAAAGTAAATTACACATTAACTAGATTATTTAACAAACATTTAAGGTCTTTGGATAAAAAAAAAATTAACACATTAGCAAAGTTAATAAAACCAGGGGGGGGGGGAGAGAAAAAAAATGGAGCACAAAACGTTTAACACATAATTTATTTAGAATGATGAATAGTCAAAGAGAAAAGGGATCTGATTTAATGTTAAATTAAACGGCGAGAGGTTACGCTTACCCCCCTTGTGGAAGGTTAATTTCCATGTTATGCAGCGAGTAAAAGCCAGAGGGGGGTATTTCAAAGTAAAACTCACCACCATTTAAAATTCATGGATATTTTAAAGCTAACGCTACCGTAATTAGTGGTTGAAGAAAAACAAGAAAGATTATAATAATATGCAGAGTTATTTTTGCTCTCTTAACAAGGCTCTGGTTCAGGCAAAACCGCAAATTTCATCTCATAATTTTTAGAATATTTAAAGCCACCATTGTTATCATTTTTTAAAAATATGCTAAACTAAGATTTAAATATTTTTGGTAATAGTCTAGTAAATGCAGAGATATGCTATTATCAAAAAAAATAGTTAATGAATTAAGTATAATTAAACTTTTTTTCCACTTTATTGTTTAATATAGTTTATTCACATGTAAAAGGAAGTGTTCCAGTGACTACCTCTTATTTTAGCGTAAGGATTACACAGTACAGAATTAACCCTTACTAAGTTAACACACACTGAAGAAGATGTTATTTGTCGAAACGCGTTTGTGAGTTTATGTGTAATAAAAATTGTGGTGACAATATTGTTGTGTAACTTTCTACCAACCTCTCTAGTCATAATTATGAAGTGGTACCACAAAATCTCAGTCAAAACAACTAATTATTTCTAAGGATTACACATAGAGGATTACAAAATAAATAAATAAATAATATTAATTAATTAAATAAATAGATACTAATTAATTAAATAAATAATTAATTAGTATATCGTTTGACCTCTCTTAAACTTTTGCTTAATTGGTATTAAGCAAAAGTTAAAGAGCGTAGATGGTTGTATGGGGGTCCTTTATAGGGCACACCCAAATATATAAATAACGATAAATTAGAAATAAATTTAACTGTCGATGAATTAAGAATATATATTTCTTTTTAGTTGACAAGAACGACTAAGTCAAAAATATAACAGAACAAATTAAATATAAAATAAAATTTAAACAAAACATAACCCAGGTTAAGGGAGCAAGGCCATTCCAGGTCCGCCACAGTACTCCCCTCCTAAAGAAAAGCGTCTAGCCAGTATAATAGTCCGGAAAACGAACCCTACGCCCTGAACGAGTGTAGGTATCCTTGCGCATGAGAGAGCGAAGAGGAGAGCATGGTGGTGGAGCGGGAATGGACAACCCATATAACTGGTGACCCCGATTAGAACAAGAAACCTTCAGGAAATCCGTAAGTCAAAATTCAGTTTTATTCTTTTTAAATTTGGAAATTTCAGAATTTCCGCCACAGTTGAAATTAATCTGGTGCTATCTGCGGTCTACTTCCACAAACCATCCAAATTTCATAAAAATTAGATGAGTACTTTTGAAGATAACTGATAAATTGCATTTTAGTTTCTTACATTATCCATTTTTTGGCCAGCTGCCTCTTAAGTTTAGGACCTTTATTTTTTTACAGTGCTCTACACCTTCTAAACTTTTGAGAATAGCGGACGAGATAATTTAAATATATTACCATTCAAATTTATCATTAAAGAGAGGAAAAATGTTTTTCTCTGAAATAAGTTAAAAATAGGTGTAAACCAGAAATCTTTTAGAAAAAAAAGGGAGAAATTTCCTCCAACCATTAAAAGTCAGTAAATCATTTTAAAAGCGAAAAGATTTAACTGTAGAACAAAGAAATGTCTTTTCCCTCTAATTCCATCCCTTGAAGTTATAAAAGTTTCAGAAGGACACTGATGAAAGGAAAAACAGGACGGACTAAATAACTAAGAGAGGCTACATTTATAAGAGCAAGTCTGCTAATGAAATAGAAGGACTATCAAGTTAACATCGAGTTTCATTGTAAATGGATTCGGGCGTAAGAGTTAACATGGCGACGAGTAAAAATTTAACAGGTAAATTAAATTAGCAGAGGCCTTCCGTAGCTGAGGAGAGAATAAGCTCGCTTTTAGTAGTCTGTTCTTGTATAAAAGGAAGCAAAGAAGGAATGGAAACTACTGGAGGCTGACACTCACATCGATCTCACTAACTCACTTGGCACTGAAAATGGACATTACATCTTTACCTTCATTCAGTTCTTTATTAAGTTACAGTATTTCTATGTTATAATTGCAAATGAAACAAGTACGTAAAGCTCTTATTTTCTGTTTTTAATGAAACATAAATTAATTGTGGAACAAAGTCAAGAAGAAGATGCAGGATTTTAAAAATTGAAGGACTCGCTCTAATAAAAAAAAATAGTCTGCCAATTTGTGACATATAGTTTCCTCACATCCTATTTCGTACACTTTAATAATTGTATACTTAAGTTGCCTTAAATTCTAAGTATACTTGAGTTGCCTTAAATTCTAAATTTTAGATCTAAAATCTAGGCAACCATAGATTAAACCAACTTTTTGATAAGGCAACCTAAATAAGGTTGGATTGGGAATAAAATTACCTTTCATTTGATATAATAACTGATGAGGGTATATTAATTACGTTTACTCACCTGTTTATATCTGGCAACTCCATAGTTGGCCAGAAGGGAAAGTAGGCAACCCTCATTTTTTGAATTCCTTGGAGTGAATTCTCTCAGCTAATGTTCGATTTTCATAAATAATACATCGGGGAAGTTGAAGTACGGGGGAAGTTAAGTAAACATTTTATTATTTAACATCATCGGTACGCGATTTAGCTAGGCAACCTATTTGCGATGTATCAATCTATAAATTCTCTATCATATATTATTTATTATTATTATTAAATAACAGATGAGGGTATATATTTCTTATACCGGATCTTAGACTAGTATTGAATTAGAAAAAAATTTAAAGAGCGTAGACGGTTAAAAGTAATCTAGAGCTATCTGGGGACTATTTCCGACAAACCATCCAAATTTCATCAAAATCATATCAGTATATTTGAAGATAAAGGGGTAAATAAATGTGGGTTAGTGCGCATATAGAAGAGAAGGTTAAAACTTATATGGGACCAAAAATTTGGGCTAATTGTGACCTACTATCCAAATTTCATTAAAATCGGACGAGGAGTTTTTAAGATATGTTGGTTCGCAAACATTGAGCGACAGACACGGAACCAAAAATGTGCTCTGATGTCTGAAAAGGATTTGTCTTGGGATTAATGAAATCTGAGGCATAAAATAATTTCGTTCTTTAGAACTGTCATATAGCATCCGTTACCTCCGGTAAGCTCGGAAGTAATAAAGGCGGAAATACACATTCTAGTAAAAAAGCATGCCAGTGGCGAGTAACTAACACGTCAGTAGCTGGCATGCTGCAGACGCTGTGTACATTTGCCAGTGAAAAAGCATGCTAGTATCATCCGGATGATAGGTCTTGTGCGAGCTATTAGCACATGACAATACACATTCCAGTCACAGTTCTAGTTTTGAAACAGGCACACGTTTCTTGCCTTCTCTTAGCAGGAATAAATTATTAAATAATTGTATTTGATTTAATTAATTCTGATAGTTTTATTAATTGTGTTTTAATTTACATTATGAATCTAACGGTGCGGAATGAAATTAACCAGATTGTTCAGTTACTTGCAAAGAACTGTTTTAAAACATTTGAAAAATAATAAAAAGACACGAAGAATGTGGGTAAAAGATTGGATAGCTAGAAGGAAATTAAGGAGATGGAGCGAGTCAGTGCCTACTAAATGAAATGCGGTACGGGGACGTCAATGGTTTTAGGAATCAATTGCGAATTCTTCCAGAGAAAGTTGATGAGTTGTTGTCAGATACCCGCGAAAGGAAGGAACGCAACTGAAGACTGAAGGGCTGAGGGAGACTCGCGGTGCTAGCTACTAGCAACCTTGCGGCCTTGCGCTGGCACGCCTGTTTACACATGCCTTATCAGTTCCCCCTCCCCTCGACTTGTGCCACTGGCAAGACAAAAATCAAACCTCGTGCGAGTTACTCGCATGCTTTTCACTCGCATGCTATTTGATATATACACATGCCAGTAGCACTCCTCTCCTCCTCGAGCTACTCATACGTTTTTGTGCGAGTAACTAGCATGTGTATTTCCGCCTTAATAAAGAGCTAACAGAAGAAATTAGCCTTCTATACCTACATCATTCTGGACTTACATCCTTACATCGAACGAAAATAATAAATGCATTTTTTTAAGTTTTAGGTAGTGTTCATACTACGGAATGTTTAAATTTTAATTTAAATCAAATTATAATTATTATTAACAATGTGAGACAGACTGAGAAAAATAGACTCCAGCGCCGTGACTTGAACCACGGGCCCTCTATATTTCCAGTATAGCGCTCTACCAAAAAATAATAAACTAAAATCAGTAGCTACTATTACAATAAATTGCCACTAGTTAAGAGACAATTTATGACAATATCAAGTTATTAAATGAGTAGTAGGTTATTTTTTACCACTTGTAGCGATGAGGTTATTATTATACTGCATTATACACATTACCTTATAAACACATTCCATCCCTTCTATACTCATATACTTTATTACAATATTATTTTCCAATAAACTAGAGAAGTTAAGAAAGAAAAAAATGTTGGAGGTGAGAATTTATACGGTGTTATCGACATTTTTTTTTTTTTTATTTATAAAAGAAGATCGTCAGATGCAGGAATAAAGAAAAGTGGACGGTTATAGAAGAGGAGAAGAAGAGAAGGGTAAAAAAAAAACCACTAGTTTAAGTCCTTCGAACCTGGCATGGAACCAATGCTAGGTTGGCACCCCTGTGTCCCTTTAAGGGTGCTTCAAGTTGGCAAGTTGTGGCAGTACGGAGTTTGTAAAGTGTAAATGGAGGTAAACCTTGGGAACAAGAAACGGACATGTATTTCTTTCTTATAGCTCTCAGACTAGAGAACCAGGCAAACACCATAATATTAAAAAAAAATCTCCAGAAATATCTCATAAAAAAGTTTATCTCTATAGAAATATTTAAGAAGGATGAAATGCTTGAGAACCACATAAAGCTTTACTATTCAACAAATAATACCAAATCAGTTGAATCTACTGAGAATATATGTGTAACATACTCAGAGTAAATAAAACAAAACTTAAAGAGAAAAGTTGTATAGTTTACTGCATACAGATTTTGACTTCGTTGAAGATAAAAAATATTAATTTAAAAATAAAATAATAAGTAACTAGGGGGCTCCGCCCCCTACTCGCTTCGCTCGTCAACCCCCCAAAAGCGGCCGCTGCCTAGCATAGAGTAATAGAATTATTTTTTCTATTTACTATGAGAACCGAGGACAGTTTTAAAAGTTTAAGTCCGCGACCGCTTTAATTGTTTTTGCACTTAATTAAAATAAAGATGTTACCTCGGAACAAAAATATCCACTCAGTAAAACCGGGGACCGTGCGCCCATGGCGCTCTAAAGGAAGAGCGATTTTTTTTTTTTTTTAAATAAATCGCTAATCGGTAAATTATTAAAAGTATGATGATTAGGGTTTAGTTATCCAATATAAATATAAAAACCAAAGGTTTGAAATTAAATTTGTGTAACGGAATGTCGTTATTATATCTATTTAAAGACCAGGAAATCAAAACAAACATATATTTTTATTGGAATAAATGTGGTTGTCTTAGCGTAGCAATAACAAATCATTTCGAGGTAGGTCGGCCATGTCGGGACACTACTCGATTATATAAATGATAATATAATAATATATAATATAAACAATTGTTTTCATTTTTTTCCAATTTTCCATAACCATTTCTTAATCCTGAAATAATAAATTCGTCAAAAAATGAAAGAGAGCAATGCATCTAGAACTTAAGTTTCTCTCCTAATGCGTGAGAGCCTCACACATATTTTTTTATTTGTTACCAACAAAAATAATGGTTTGTTTTGATTTGATGGAGTTGAAAAAAATATAATAACTTAACTAAATAGTGACCGATAATTTTATCAAAACTAAACGTTATAATTAATATTAATAAGATTACATTTTTTAATTTGCTACCAATAAAAGTATAGGCTTGTTTTGATTTGTTGGTCTTCAAATAGATATATAAAAAATTATCAAAATAGTAGCCGACATTTTATTAAAATTATATTTTTGATTTGTTTTGTATTGAAAGCAGTCACTTTTTGATTAAGGCATGTAAACAAACAATGCGCTTTCTTTATTACACTGAGCTAACCGCCCCGTGTTTTGTTAATTGCCTCGGGAATGACGTCACAGTTTACAGTTCCCCGTCATTCCGCTCAACACAGTCTATTTACTCTGAGAACCTCCCCTTTCTCCCCCCGAGGACCTCCCCCTAACCCCTCTTATCTCCTATCGCACTCTTACAAACAGTTAAGTATATATCACTCTCAATGAACTTGTTTGTTTACAAAACTTTTTTAATAATATAGATAGATAAAATATTTCAACTACATTTTAATAATAATTACAAGATAAAATGAACTTTTTAAATTTTCTGTTGAATCATATGTAATGCTGATAATATAATTGTTATTGTTATATTATAATGTTAGTGAAAAAAAAATAGTTCCGAATTCATTTACTTCACATAAATGACACCCATCTAGAGAGCAGATCTTAAACCTATAAAGGACAAATCTTTGTACAACTGATCTCGTCAACACCTAACAGTGTAAACAGTAAAAAGAATGTTAACAGTGCCATTGATATGCCCCCGTGTAGGGACAGTAAGAGAAGAAAAAGAAAAATGTGTACAAGTAAAGAAGTACAGATGCAGAAAAATTAAATCCTATACCTAGGACATAAGTGTAAACAAACTTGGTTGTCACACGTCAATTAATTTATTTCTTTGTTTACTTTTCCTTTTTCGCTGTCATTCAATGTTAATTTCTTAATAACAAATCACAAATTTGAAACCCGTCAAAATGAAGATTGTAAATATGGGACATGTCAAAACATATAAAATAACTTGCGGATTTTTTTCCGAACTTACTTTCCATACAGCAAAATTTGCTGAAAACGAATTAAATTCAGCTGAAAGATGGCTAAAAGTATTAAAATATTGCATTGTCATCGTGTTCTGAGCTATTTTAAAAGTTTCAAATGTCTAGCTATTCGGGAAGTTAGTTAAAAATCGATTGCAAGATTTGTACTGGACAAACAAACAAACTAACAAACAAGAAAGCAAACTAATAAAAACTTAGTAAAAACTAATCTCTATTTCTTTTACTATTCATCTCTACTTTTTGCTCTTATAGTTTTTTTTAATTTAAAAAAACAATATACCTATTTTTGCTTCCGTGCTTACCGAAGGTAACGGAAGGTACGCTATCGTTCTGAATAACGAAAAATATTTAGGACTCCGATTTCAAAAATTCTAAGACAGACACCGGTTTCAGACATCAGGGAATATTTTTGGTTCCGTGTCTGTCTATCGCTCAATTTTTGCGAACCAACATATCTTAAAAACTACACGTCCAATTTTAATGAAATTTCAATGGTAGGTCATATATAACGCATTGTTGGTCCCATATAAGTTTTAACATTCTGCGCTCATTTGTTTCTCTTTCACATGCGCACATACATACATTTATCGTACACCTATAGCTTCAAAAGTACTTATCTGATTTTGCATAATTTTCATAGTTTATTGAAAGTAACCCGCAGATAGCCTCAGATTAATTTGAAACCTCTACGCTCTTTAACTTTTGCTAAATTAATGCTTTGATTCGTGTAAAAAATCAAAAATATTCCCTTGTGCCTGAAAAGCATTTTTTTTTTAATCATTGTTTAATATTATCACAATTCTTTTGTAACTGTCGTTAAGCTCGGAAGCCAAAATAAAACTTCGTAATAATTAACATCATTGTATTATTTATTTATTAATACAGTTCCTTTATTCAATTACGCATGTGTAGGAATATAAAATATATTTCTAATTATGAAATTTAATAAATACATTTTCCACATTATTCATCCTATTTTTATACATTATTGATTGTAATTTATTTATTTATTTTATTATTCTTTTATTTTTCAATTTCCCCGCTATTAATCAAATCAAACTTTATGAAATGAAAAAAAAAAAAAAAATTGGGAGAAAATGTAATTAAAAAAAAGTTTATTGTTTTACACGATGGATACTAATAGGATTTATTTCGTTGGAGCAAAAAAATGTCAAACTTTATTTTCCAACTGGTTTCACAGTGAAAAAGTCTTTTTTTATCAATTAAAAGTACGGTTTAAACAAATGTGTATTATATTTAAATCAATTTTTTATCTCGTTACTTGTAACACTTAATTTAATTATCGGATCAAATATGGGCGTTCGCATATATATGTTGACTGTATACATCTAATACATCAAATATATTTATTAATATTTTTGTTACTTAAATATGTCATTGTTCAGAATCTCCACAATACTTTCGATAAGCTCGAATATTTTCTATAATAATAAACATTTTTACTAGAATATTTTATTCTAAACAAGTAAATCATGAAATTAAAATGTATTTAATGAACCATTACAATTATAATATACTTTTATTTTATCCTACTAAGTTTTTATTTTAAAATTGAAGATATAAGTTAAAATAAAATAGGTAAAAATTAATTTATATCAAAAGAGTAAGAGTTAATTTATATCGAGAGAATAATTATTTTAGGTAGGCATAATTAGTACATTATAAGAAGAGAGGAAAGTATAATAAATAGTAGGCATGGTTCAATTACGTTGTTCACATAGCATAAAATAGTGTTAGCATCAATAGTGTTCATAGCATCAATAATGTTCACATAGCATCAAAAGTTCAATAGCGTTACCAGAGCACCAACGCCAACATAAAAAAAAAATCGGTCCGAGACAACTCAGACTAACTTTCTCACCTACAAGTTTATAATTACTTAGCCCAGTGTTTTCCGTTGATTAGTTTTCGATTCTTCGTTAGTACATTTAATTATTGTTGAACATTTTATTAAAATGTATCATAAAAATAACAATTTATCATAAACATAACTTCTCCTCGGCGGGGAATCGAACCCGGCCTCTCTTCGTCCGCGTTTAAACCTATATTCTCAGGAAATAGATTTTTCACGGGAAAACTGCTTATATCGTTAGATTCATAATTAAATGGCCTTCATTTTAGAATTTTTTAATCAAAATCGTTGAAACCGTTTTTGAGAAATACTTTTATCTCACGTTATTTAATAGTTTTTGGGGGGTAGCACCCTCAAATTTGGAGCTAAAATTTATTTCTCGATTTAGCCTCGGGGTATGATGTTTCTTAACATGTATGCCAAATTTCGTCAAAATCGGCCCAGTAGTTTAGGCTCCACGCGTTTGCACAGACGACAGATATACATTTTTTTAAAAAAAAACCACTTCTTTGGATCCAGGAGACCTCAAAACGTGTAAATCCATCAAAATCTCAAATAGCATTTTTGCGCTATCACAATACTTCCTCTTTATCTTTATATGAGAAAGTAAAAATTCCCTCTCTCTCCCTGAAATTGTATTAGGGGCAAGTATCCAAGTTACGAGAATCTCCTCTTTAGTAAAGTACTTAAAATAGAGTAAAGTACTTACATAGAGTAAAGAACTTACATAAGTGAGTAAGTACATGTGAGTATTGTACTAAAGACGTGAAGGGATTTGTAATTTTTCGAATTGGAAAGGTTGGAAGGTTAGTGGATTTCAATGGGATAAGAAAACGTCTACGAACTGATGGGTATCTTAAGAATAGGAGTTGAGCATTCCTAAAAGACAGAAGCATGTTAGAGAATAACAAAACACTGTTGATAAAGAATTTAAAAATCGCTGACAACTGCAACTCATGAAGAAAGAGGAAGGTTTAGTTTTTTTGGAATTAAATGTTCAGTAGAATCTAATAAAGATTCAAGATATCAGAAAAGAACTAAATTTCGTTTAAACAAAACACTACTTGCTTCATCTTTGATTGGAATCCCTTCTATTACACCATGTTGGAGTCGCGTCTATAACAGCATGTTGGAATCGCTTCTATTACACCATGTTAGAATCGTTTCTATTACACCATGTTAGATGCGCTTCTATTACACCATGTTAAAAGCGCTTCTATTACACCATGTTAGAATCGTTTCTATTATACACCATGTTAGAAGCACTTCTATTACACCATGTTAGAATCGCTTCTATTACACCATGTTAGAATCGCTTCTATTGCACCATGATAGAATCGCTTCTATTACACCATGTTAGATGCGCTTCTATTACACCATGTTAGAAGCGCTTCTATTACACCATGTTAGAATCGCTTCTATTATACACCATGTTAGAAGCGCTTCTATTACACCATGTTAGAATCGCTTCTATTACACCATGTTAGAATCGCTTCTATTGCACCATGTTAGAATCGCTTCTATTTCACCATGTTAGAATCGCTTCTATTGCACCATGTTAGAAGCGCTCTATTACACCGTGTTGGAATCGCTTCTATTACACCATGTTAGAATTGCTTCTATTACACCATGTTAGAATCGCTTCTATTACACCATGTTAGAATCGCTTCTATTACACCATGTTGGGATCGCTTCTATTACACTATGTTGGGATCGCTTCTATTACACCATGTTGGGATCGCTTCTATTACACCATGTTGGGATCGCTTCTATCACATCATGTTTGGATCGCATCTATAGTACATTATGTTGGAGTCGCTTCTATTACACCATGTTGGAGTTGCTTCTATTAAACCATGTTGGAGTTGCTTCTATTACACCATATTGGAATCGCTTTTATTACACCATATTGGGATCTCTTCTATTACACCATATTGGAATCTCTTCTATTACACCATGTTGGAGTCGCTTCTATTACACCATGTTGGAGTTGCTACTATTAAACCATGTTGGAGTTGCTTCTATTAAACCATGTTGGAGTTGCTTCTATTAAACCATGTTGGAATCGCTTTTATTACACCATGTTGGAGTTGCTTCTATTACATCATGTTGGAGTTGCTTCTATTACACCAGGTTGGGATCGCTTCTATTACACCATGGAGTTGCTTCTATTACACAATGTTAGAGTTGCTTCTATTACACCATGTTGGAGTTGCTTGTTGTTTAAGGTAAATTAACTTTTGGGATTTATATCGCAGAAGCGTTCTCTTCAAGAAAGCCTATTATTTCTGAAAATAGACCATCTGACACTAACATTAATAATATAGCAGCGAATTTATTTCATTTTTCTGTATAACAAGCAAAAGAGAAATAACAGAAAAAAAATGTATAAATTAAAATGCTTCGAAGATAATTTAATGATAATAAGAAGTCTAAAAAATAAAAATATATAGTAAAAATCCACACTTGTTTTCCACTGAAAAAAATCCCAGAAAAGCCACAAAGTAAACAATTTCTGTAAAAAGAATTTAGCACGTTACAATGTTTACTTTGGGGTTTTCCCCCGACACAATTTTGTAAAATAAACAGCGAACAAGTTGTTGATTTTTTAAAGTCTTTAATGATTTTCAGAGTTAAAATGTAAAATTAACATATTTATTTAAAAAATAACTTATGCATACAATTATATACAAAGTAAAAGTTAATAAACTAAAGAAAAAAAAATTACAAACATAAATAAATAAATAAAGTTATTTTAATAAAATATTTTTTCGTTTAAAGATTATTCAAGCTTAAAGAGTTAAAATTTATATTAAATATTTTAATTAAAGAATTCCAAAATTAATAATACATGAGTAAATAAAACTAAAATATTTTATAACAGATCCGTTTGATCCACTTAATATAATGTTTTAATTTTAATAGCACTTTTCTTAAATTTTGCAAAATCATAGATATTTACACAACATCTTAGAAGACTTATTCTTTGTATACTTAGGTTAACTAAAAGAGCAAACAGATTAAACAGGACTAAAAGAACCCAAAAGATTAAACATCATTATTTTTAAAAACCACCAAATAGTGCATTTGATGCACCATTAGTGATTTGATAATTTTCTAATTAAAAGCGGACTGTATAAAATATACTATTGAGAGTTTATGGTAATAAACTGGTATAGCCTGTCCTTTAAGGCTCTACCGCCCTTTAAGGTTAGGAAAAACATTAAAATTAAAATTATACTGGTTCTAAGCAAGATATCAAAAATCTAATCACAGGTTTCATTCCTAATTTTAATTCTGCACAATTTGAGCCCTATTTCAACTTCCTATGATAAATAGTACAGGCGCCATTTTAATACAACGAGTTTTATCGTTGTTTTTAAAAAACAATTAGTCTAGGATGTACATTGTAAATAATATTGTACATTAAAATGGATAAACCTAGGGAAACTTATAATAGCAATTTTTTAAAGATCTCTACTAGTGGTTGAAACATTAAAGTTATTTTATAGAGGAGAGACGTCCTTCAATTCTTCATAATAGCAACTTAAATTATAATAGCAACTTCATCATAATAGCAACTTCATCCTAATAGCAACTTAAGTTTTAATAGCATTTTCATCGTAATAGCAACTTCTTCCAATCTTCATAATACCAACTTAAGTTATAATAGCAATTTCTTCCATTCTTCATAATAGCAACTTAAGTTATAATAGCATTTTCATCGTTACAGCAACTTCTTCAATTCTTCATAATATCAGCTTAAGTTATAATAGCAACTTTATCATAAAAACAACCTCCTCCATTCTTCACAATAGCAGCTTAAGTTATAATAGCAACTTAAGTTCTAATAGAAACCACCATAATAGCAACTTCTTCCATTCTTAATAATAGCAACTTCATCCTTATAGCAACTTAAGTTATAATAGCATTTTCATCGTTATAGCAACTTCTTCAATTCTTCATAATATCAGCTTATGTTATAATAGCAACTTTATCATAATAACAACCTCCTCCATTCTTCACAATAGCAGCTTAAGTTATAATTGCAACTTAAGTTCAAATAGAAACCACCATAATAGCAACTTCTTCCATTCTTAATAATAGCAACTTCTCCCATTCTTCATAATAGCAACTTAAGTTATAATAGCATTTTCATCGTAATAGCAACTTCTTCCATTCTTCATAATAGCAGCTTAAGTTATAATAGCAACTTCATCATAATAGCAACCTCCTCCATTCTTCTTTATAATAGCAACTTAGGCGTTCGAAACCAGTCTGTGTTAATACAATTTAAAATTTGATTTGACTAACCTGGACATTGGACATTATGACATTTTGAGTTATTATATTAATGAAAGAAAATGCGTATAACCAATCAAATGAAATTTAAATCAAACAAAAGTTCGATCCGAATTATTTCATTATTAAAACAATTCAAAGCTATTTCCCCGCAACTCATAAAGGTTTGCTCTTAATATATCTCTTTTGTTCGTTCAAAATGCTTTAGATTGTCAAAAGTAAAACTAATCAAGGTTTATAATAAATTTTCTATTCACTTTGTATCAGTATTGTGTAATATTAATCTCAAAGCGAATTTACCTTTTATGAAAATAAATTTGAATTATGTTAATATAATATTACAAATTATTTCAATCGTTTCGGCAAAGTAATACAATGTATTAACGTAACACTAAACTGCCTAAAATTTAAACAAAATTTTCTCTGCAGAACAATTTCCAACGTTTGTCAAACAAGCGACTCTGGTTATGATTATCCACACATTTGATTTAATTGATTCTTGCTTTTACCTCTCTAAAGGTCATCGTCGGATCTACCTTTAATCTTTAACAACTGACCTTTTAATTCATTGCGTATTTCTAAATCGGTAAGTGGTGGTTTACATTAGGATATGAAATAAAGTTTCATTAACGTAAATGTTCTTCCTAGATTTGAACGCAGATAACATTTTGCTGTGTCTCATGTGGGCTTTTTTAATTAATTGTTAAAATTGTCATGAAATAATTTAACATTTTATGTAGGAGGTGAAAACCATTATATTTTGATAAATTAATTTTTATTTTTATTCTTCGTTGGACAAATTACACTTATTTGCATAGCCAGTAGGACGAATAACAGAAATAAATTATGCTTTGTTGAATATATGTTAGTTAATGAACCGATATTTTTGTCGGCTGGTACCGAAGTGCGCCAGCCCCCCTTCGGATTAGAAAAAGGTTACGGTCGAAGTGCGCCAGCCTCTTAGTCTAAAGGGTGAGGGTCAGGTAATCCCGGGTTATACCTCTTGCACCCTGTCTAAACCCAAAGAACTTTATAGTGGACTTCGGAATTGGAATCCAACAAGCCTTTCGAAATGTCTTCCGTAGCACTTTGGAAAAATTCAGGATTTAGGATTTACTGAGGACTACCGATGTTCTACCAACGATGGCCAACTAATTAAGTTTATCTTCGAACTACCCTATATAGACCCTGAAGAAGTTTAAGAATGTTATATTGAAGATTAAATAAGCCATCGCAATGATCGATTTTGGGACTATATCACCGAGAACTATATTGATCTGTCCACGGCTAAATTCCCAATACCAATGTGGGATTCAAGCCGCCTAGCGTTGGTTGTTTATAATAATAAAGTATCTAGATTTGAAATGTGAAAGTAATTTCTAATTTATTTAGGAGTATGTACATAAATAAATTACACCTTTCAACATGTACTTTGTATTATATTTATTGAATATCGACTCAATTGTATTATAATGCGTTTAAAGTTAAGTTAATCTAAACCCTTCTAATAAATATTAGCACTTACTTATAAGTGAGTGTAATTTATATAAGAAACATTTCTTTAATTTTTTATTATTAACAAAATAAATTTATTTTTCTCTCGTATTTTTTATTATTTTCTTAAATTTCCTATGTTTAATGATAATTAATTTTGATTTTGTAAGTTAGTTTTTTTTTCATTTTGAATATTCACAAATTAAAGTGTATCTTCAGACTAAATTTGGATTTTGTTCTTACGAGAACATTCCACAGATTCTCCTGTGCACTGAGATTTGCTAATGATCGCCATATCTCTCTGAGCAGTTTGTTCAAAGTAACTTGAAATCGCTTTATATTGAGTATATGCGAATATTGACAACGATTAGTTCTTTAGATTAGAGGATCCGTGTCCGAGGTGGGTGGACTACCTGGGTCGAGAGGTAGGATTAACCCGGCGCACTTCGACCGTACCCTTCAAAAAGGGGCTGGCGCACTTCCCCCGTGACCCTACCTTTCCCGGCGCACTTGGTGTACAGCCATTTTTGTCGAACAATCAAATACTACGTTCACACATCGTTTTAAAAACGATCCGCTAGTTCAAAACGCTTTGTGAACGGAGAATAACGGATCGTATCGGTTTAAATCCGCTCCACCGAAAATACGTGATCGGATCAGGCGATCGAATTCAAAACGCCCGTATGAACAGGTCATGGAGGGGATCGAGATATCAGGTTATTTTACTCTTGTCCTCGTTTTTAGTTGTTAGTTTTCGTGAGCTTCTGTTTCTTTTTTTTAAACTGCAAAATAGTTTTTAAATCAAAGTTAATACTATAAAGGATCTGTAAAAACTTTTATCTACGATTGTTACGAAATATAAACATTGTATCTCTGTTTAGATGCGTAGAAAGTGATTCTTTACGTACTTGTATTCATTGCGCATGCGCGTCTCATAATTCTGAAGAATCTCTTCTTTTTACCGCCCTAGGGTGGTAAAAAAGAAGATTTTTTTCACCTTAACGCACGATTAGCGAGTTTGTTTACATTTAATAAAACTAATTTGATGATTTTTTTAATAAAAGTAACTGTATTTATCGAGTTTTTTGTGAAAATCAATGCCTGATTTAAGTGATTATGACGAATATGAGGGGAACAATACGCCTCCCGAAATAATTAATTCGGCTCAAAATACAACTAATGAATTAATGTCATATTTATCGAAAGAGAAATACGAACTTACATACAGGAAGTTTATAATTTTTTCTGTATTTATTATTAAAATCTAACAATCGTAGATAAAGTACGGTACGCAACTCGTCCGAAAACGGCACTTTGCATTGCTCGTATGGTTTTACTACCCTCGCTATCACTCGGGTGCAAACTCCACACTCGCAAGCAAAATGCTACTTTTTGCACTCGACGCGTAATATACTATTAACAATTTGTAAATAAAATGTAAAAATTCGCGGACATATTAGGAAACAAGAATGAAGAATTTACTGGTGACATCACCGTTATAAGATATCGAAAACAAATATTTCGATCACCTATATTTTTTGTTGTGTGAACATGTATCGTATTAAAAACGAATCGGATCCGAAACACTTTCATAACGATGTGTGGACGTAGTAAAAGTTACTTTGGTTTATAAACTCAAAACCACAGTTTTGTAATTAATATACTCAAACCAGTAGATTTTATGGTAAATATATACTCAACACAGTTTTGTGGTTAATATACTCGAAGCAGTAGATTTTGTGGTAAATATATACTTAAACCACAGTTTTGTGGTTAATATACTCGAAGCAGTAGATTTTGTGGTTAATATATACTTAAAAGACAGTTTTTATGGACAATAAATTGATTATGTTTACATTAAGGTGTATTCAAAAATAATAAAATTTGCCATAAACAAGCTACATCATTTAGTTTAGTTGCTTAATTGAAGTTTAGTAATAATTTAATAAAATTGCATAGGCTTAGTAAACATTAATAGAGCAGAAACACACAATTGAATAATAGAAACTCATGGAAGTGCTCAAAAGGAAAGACAAGTTCAAACTCACAGCAAATGTTAGCATAAGGTCTCAAAACAAGAAAACCGAGTTAAAGAGGGGGGACACCGATTCTCTCAGAGATCTAATTTTGTCCTAGAAGCGAAACCCGTGGACGAACTAATGCAAAACTATAGATGGACGGACGGAATAGAGGACAACATTTACCAGTATCCAAGAGAATGGACAAAGTTTCATCAAGCGATCTCTCCCAAATCTAAATAACTTATTACGAACAAGAGGATTTACAATAACAGAAAATGTGATTCCTAGTGAGAGACCCAAGGTAGAATAATGATCTCGTTAGTCTTTGTGAGTGAATAATAATGGGAACTTTATAATAATAAACCACTCGAAGGTTCATCTCATGACACCTGACCACTATTTTCTTTTAAAGAAATTAATTACGTGGGTGCAAACGTATGAAATATTTCTTTTACAAAATAATTTGTCTGCATTATCACCAGAGAAACAGTTTTAATTAAACAATAAAGAATGTGAAAGAGGTTGGTCCGTAAACAGAGGAAATAATACATTTGTTAACCCAATTTTCATCCATTTCAAAAAGCTGTTCATTTGTCAGCCATATCAAGGCTATTATGCAAATTTATCATAATTTAAATACTAAAAATTATTCGTTAGAATTCATTATGGATTAAAAGGGCGGTTCTTTCAAGTCTAAAACTAAAGCACGTTGAAAACACCTTTTTAGGTTGAATTTGTAACTATGGAGGATGGACGATAAGGTGTAAACAGGTCAAGAGTGTGCTAGTCAGCACACAGCGAGGGTCCGTAGGCAACCCTGTATAGTTTAAGTAGTACCCTATTGATGTGTTTTTTAAAATGCTAAGAATCTTACTTTGAACTATTCTATGGGTCTGATATTCTCAAAACACATAAAAATACTTCTGATAAAGTATTTTTTTGCCACAGAACCGGACTACAACCATATAAATACATCGAAAAAACCAAAGTTATAAAAAACGTATTTTGTCAAAAAATAAAATAATATTTTTTTTAAACTTGCCTACGCTCGCCCTATCAAAGTTATAACCAAAGAATTATTTTTTGTAATCAGCTCCACGTACCCTTTCATATGATACCCCTCACGGTGTCGAAAAAAAAAAAAAAAAATATATTAACCCTTAAGTTTTTTTACCCTAATTTTTTTGAAAAATATTTTTTTTAAGTCGGTATATCGAAATTTCGAAAAAGCGGTATCTTTACTTTTGGTCGAAGAATGTTCAGGAATATTTTCAGATTTTTTGCACTTCACATAAGCGAGATAGAGGGGGAGGGGGGACACGTTTCACACCCACTTCAAACTTGCCTACGCTCGCCCTATCAAATTTATATCCAAAGAATTATATATTTTTGTAATCAGCTCGACGAACCCTTTCATATGATACCCCTCACGGTTTTTTGAAAAAGATTTTTTTTAAGTCGCTATATATTTTTAAAATATGTGGGCAGGTACAAGACACATACATGCCAAATTTCAAAGTGATCGGACGAAAAGTGTAGCCGTGAGAGCAGGCGACAGGACGGACGGACAGACACACGCAGGAAAATATAAGGGTCCTTGGTTTTGCTTACGGACCCTAAAAAGAACGATTTAATCCATTTTTCTCGAGATGTTTCGACCCTTCTTAAGGTCATCCTTAGTCTTTATTTATATAGCGTAGTGTTATGCAGAATCAAAGTTAAAAAAAATATGTAAAAACAATTTCAAATTCTGTCTCCATAAGAGAGCGTCAACACTGATCTAACAATTTTACTATAACTAATATCTACACAGACAACAATTTAGATAACTACACATTACACATTAACTTGTATAAATATAAAATTTTAAAATATAACATTATAAACTTGCCCCTAAACTTACACTACGCTATAATTTACACTACGTGAGTGGATCCAAATTATCAGCACAAGGTAGTAAAATTTGGTTGACTTTTTTCATAAATATATCACATTAATTTGATAAACAAAGAAACAAATGTTCCTGGCAACAAACGGGTTTTGCAGCACATACTTTGCTTTAGTCCTTGCTAACCACTTATCCCCTTTGGGCTCTCAAGCTTGGGATAAAAACTAAGAATTTTGGAGGCCTACCAAAAAGCTTATACATATAATGAATGACACAGGAATGGTACGTCACTCCATCTTGTGTAACCCTATTAATTGGCTCTCGCATCCAGTTTGACACTACTTTTTACAGCGAATAAAAGCTAAAAATCTATATTTTATTTAAAGCTTCAAAGGTTTTGAGGAGAATTTAGGAAAGAGAAGGGAGCTAGCGTGGCCGCGTGGGTTAAACCACGTCTGCTCAGCCATCAATGGATCAGGAGGTCGGGGTTCAATCCTTTGCCGTGATACTCTGATTTACATGGCTCACTAATGATCACATCATACTCGTTTCGGCGGTACAAAGTACAGAGGTAATGATGGTGTGAAGTGGCTGGAACTCTCTATCAAGGGGCTAGTAAAAAGGGCCCGAATGAAGGCCTAATTGCAAATGTAGTAATGACGAAAGTGGTTCGCCCTAACCGTACCTTACTACTACTACTACTAGGAAAGAGATGTGAGGAGGGTTCAATATTTAAACGTTAGGAAGCTCGTGGATGTCAATATTTACATCGAATAGTGTGAGTACATAGTGTGCTTTGAGCCCTACAACAACCTTTATTCATAAAATCAACTAATGGCTTCAAGAAACCAAACTTATATAAATAATATTTAATTTGAAAAGGGCGTGCGTTAATTGTGATGAGCATTTAAAATGTCTTTTACGTAATTACTTAATAAAAACCGTAAAAGCTATATTTAGGATCGACATCATGAATATCTGAAGAATTATACATGAGAAAAATTTTGTCCTGTTTGTTCATGTTCACTTGCCAACTTCCTGTCCAATATCCATTCGCATATATTCGTCGTCAACCGAATTATTCTGTTAACAAAAAAATTTCTCTTCGCACCCCCGACAAATTCTAAATCGAAAAAAACAACCTGAAAACATCGAATATATATCTCTCCTCTACCCTATCAACTCTTAGCATTCTAGTCGGTTCTTCGGGGATTTCGATTATTCCATATTCCTCCCTTATATTTGTGTACCTATGTTTGTATGCCTATCACTTTGATTTCCAAGGTCTCCCTATCGTTGCCGATGTCGTCCCCATTCTATGTCACTTGAAGGTACGTTATTTATATCGGCGATACCCGGAGCCCAGTTCGTTCCCAATATCTGCCAAACCGATGGCTCATCTAAAATTCTATTAAATTTCCTCTACCCTATATATCCGATCCGTGGACTTATTTTCCACGTTACCTCGGTCTCCAGCGCTTCCTCTCGTATTCATCTATAGAGAAGTACCGTGTCAATATAGATCGCCTATTTTCTATCATATTCCTTGAACAATTCCAGAAGTATTTCCGACAAACATGCGGAAAAAATATATATTTTTTTGTCGCAGAAAGAAATAAGCGAAGAAAATGTATGTGCGAGCAGACTAACGTGAATTTTATTTATGCCCTCCTTCTACCTTTTCACTTATTCAACAACTTAAATGCTTATCTATGCTCGCTTGTTATACAACTTCAATTTATTTTCATACAATTTTTAGAAAACGCGCATGACGTCAGTGGCGTAAAAACAAATTTGACTGTCACCCATTTTATATTCCATCAAAGTATACACCATATGAGTTAAACGGTAGTAATTTTAACATGTATAATACAAAATTTAAGTTAAATATACTTATTTGCGTTTTCGAGTGCTAGATATACGAAGAAACGACAAAATAGAAAAAGGGGACTAACAAAGACGAATAGATGCCACTATAATACACTTTGTGTTTGCAAAACACCGAATGCAATCAAAGACGTTTCGGCAACTATTTTAATGTTACCATCTTCAGGACAAACCTTTGCAAAAGCAAAAGTAAGACATATTAGGAGAGAGTAAGGCGCACAAAAAGTAGAAATATATAAGAAGAAATAAATTAAATAAAGCACCGTGACAAGATCACCTACGGTAGAGCTATATATATATATATATATATATATATATATATATATATATATATATATATATATATATATATATATATATATATATATATATATATATATATATATATATTCATATTAAAATAAATTTCTTTTAATACATTATATTAACAATTGCTATCATTTCTTTCTCGTCTTATCTTAGTCATTATTTACTTAACTTTGTATTTATGTCAAATGTAATTTTCATGTAATTTATTTCGATATATATATATTTACAGAATTCTAAAATTTCTTTAATTTAATACACACTTACAATTTAAAGCTTAGCTCAGTAAAAAAAAAAAGTTTTTAATCTTTCTCGCTGTTCATAATTTGTTTTGTTTGTTCGTATTTGAATTCATATTTGATTTATACTTATCGTATATCATTTTCATATTAAAAACCCGTCTGAAGTTTGAAATATTATTCTAAAATAATGGTAAAAAAAAAAATATTCTTTTGTGTATTATATTTATTTTAATTTAAAACTCTGCGTTTAGGATTTTCTTTTTTCTTTTTTTTTTCAGTTTCGCATATATATTATTTCTCTTTCCCCGCATTCAAAGAGGAGAGAAGAATTGCCGTGGAATTCGTTATTATTGAAATGGCTTGTTGTACAATTTTGTTAGTATTTATTTTAAACAATCAAATCTAATTCCATACTATAAATATATGAGATAAAGCATAATTAATTGAAATTTTTATTTTTTTAACTTTAATAGAATTTGCGAAAGCTTTTTTCATTACACTCAAACACTTACACTATATACATATTTTCTCCTGTTATATATATATATATATATATATATATATATATATATATATATATATATATATATATATATATATATATATATATATATATATATATATATATGTATATACACAATTTGCGAGAGACACCAAGGGATGTGCCACACAAGCGTGACACATAGGAACTGTTCCAACATCAGACATAACGTCATTAAGATGTTGGCTCGGCATTACGCCATGTCCTGCATCGTTTCGTCGCGTCCGACTCATCAGGGGCCCGACGATGTCTATGTAGCCTATTGCAGTGAGCAAATAACAAGGTATCACTCTGCTGATGTGTTTTGCCAGCCAAGCAAGAATGGCGGTATGAGAGCACGCTCGTCTCTGATAAGTCCTATATCTGATCTTCTTGATCTAGTATAGGTCCAGAGTTAGGTGGGCATCGTCGGGCCCCTGATGAGTCGGACGCGACGAAACGATGCAGGACATGGCGTAATGCCGAGCCAACATCTTAATGAAGTTATGTCTGATGTTGGAACAGTTCCTACGTGTCACGCTTGCGTGGCACATCCCTTGGTGTCTCTCGCAAATTGTGTAGCCTATTGCAGTATGCAAATAACACGGTATCACTCTGCTGATATATATATATATATATATATATATATATATATATATATATATATATATATATATATATATATATATATATATATATATATATGTATATATATATATATATATATATATATATATATATATATATATATATATATATATATATATATATATATATTCGCAGGGGCAGGATATTCTTTAAAGCTTTATTCTATAAGTCAATTTTAAATATTGTATCAAATGAAAGCTTTAAAAAATAAAAATGGATACCAAGATTTTTTTTTTTTTATAATAAATTTGCATTATACTGCTAGTAAAGGACACTAAACATTTATTGTTCAAAAAACAATATTATAGCTAATGTTTAATACAGACTAATTTTGACCAATTCAGGTGGTCATAAGTTAATTCAATTATAATAATAGTACTTTGTTTAAACTTTTTTACTTAACAAAACAGCTTTCAGCCTTCAAAAGGCCAATATCAATGCCTATGAACAAATAAAAGGTGATAAACTGGGTAAAAATAGTAAAAAAAAAACAAGTAAGGCAGGCTTCACGTAAGTAAGTGAGGCGATAATCGCCGGTTTCTCAATGATTAAGTAAAAATTATAAGTGTAAAATTTTAATAGTTGCATATATTTTTCTAGAATTCAAGACTTTTAAATTTATGTATAAGATGTCTTGGTGACTAAAAACTTTTTTATTCACCCACTATATTGGCCGCCATCTTGAAAATATTAAGTGTAAAATTTGAATAGTTGCATATTCATTTTCTACACTTCAAGACCTTTAAATGGATGTATAACATGACATGGTGACTAAAAAAGTTCTTTTAGTTGCCCGCCATATTGAAAATATTAAGTGTGAAAACTCATAAAAAAGTGTACAGTTGTGTCAAATGCTGAGATGCACCTGTGTGCCGAATTCCATTTTCCTAGCTATAGTAGTATATGAATTGAAACAAGCCAACGGACAGACAGACAGAACCGTTATATAAGGTTTCTTTTTACCTTCGTACAGAAACTTAAAATTAAATAATGTCTGTTTATTTCTGTTTTCAAAATAATTAAAAGTGACAGTAGTGATTATTATTTTTCTATTTTTTGGTTTGTTTTTGACAGAATAAAGTTCAGTTTTATTTTGAGTTCAAAATAGTTAAATTTATTTATTATATTGTTGAAAGTAGTTTACCTACAAATGAACTCAAAATACAGCTGAACTATATTCTGTCAAAAACAAACAAAAACATACTAAAATAATAATCAGTGTTGTCACTTTTAATTATTTTGAAAACAGAAATAAACAGACATGACAATGTCTAATCATTTTTTTTTCCTTATTCACTATAAACTTAATTTCATTAATTCTCGGGAAGAAACAATTTATTTTATACACCTTCTCCAGAGTGATCTGCAAATGTCCCCATACACGGTCAAAATGTTTGCGCAAACATTTTGACCGCTGTTTGATGTTTGCGCAAACATGTTTGACGTGCATGGCGTAAATTTGCCATCAGGTTTGCACACTCATTTTGCGCAACATTTTTGATAGTGTATGGGGGCCTTTAACGCTATCTATAGTGTATAATTTTGAGACTTAATCGGTTATTATTGATCCTTTTCCAAAAAGCAGGAGCTTGCTTATTTAGCAACATTATCATTTAATGTACGACACGTGACTCTGTACTACACAGCTAATTACCTTTAAATAATTTAGATACACGTACCCGATGAATTGGGTTAATAATTTAGTAACATTAGTCTTGCTTCTGTAGTCAAGAGATAATACCTTCATCATTATCACCAGCTGACTTTAAAGATGGTGATAATCATTGATGGAATTGATAGAAAGCGGAAACGAAAAAGTAGTTAAGCGGTAAATAAAAACTCACAGAACAAAACTAACGAGTTTTTATCCACACTTCTTTATTTGGTTATTATACCAGTTTACAGATGGCCCATATATAAATATAGCTTTTATCCACACTTCTTCATTTGGTTATTATATACCAGGTATAACTGATGGCCTATATATAAATAGCTTTTATCCACACTTCTTCATTTGGTTATTATATACCAGGTATAACTGATGGCCCATATATAAATATAGTTCTTATCCACACTTCTTTATTTGGTTATTATACCAGTTTACTGATGTCCCATATATAAATATAGTTTTTATTCACACTTCTTCATTTGGTTATTATATGCCAGGTATAACTGATGGCCCATATATAAATATAGCTTTCATCCACACTTCTTTATTTGATTGTTATACCAGTTTACTGATGGCTCGTATATAAATATAGTTTTTATCCACACTTCTTCATTTGGTTATTATATACCAGGTATAACTAACTGATGGCCCATATATAAATATAGCTTTTATCCACACTTCTTTATTTGATTATTATACCAGTTTACTGATGGCCTATATATAAATATAGCTTTTATCCACACTTCTTCATTTGGTTATTATATACCAGGTATAACTGATGGCCTATATATAAATATAGCTTTTATCCACACTTCTTCATTTGGTTATTATATACCAGGTATAACTGATGGCCCATATATAAATATAGCTTTTATCCACACATCTTTATTTGGTTATTATACCAGTTTACTGATGGCCCATATATAAATATAGCTTTTATCCACACTTCTTCATTTGGTTATTATATACCAGGTATAACTGATGGCCCATATATAAATATAGCTTTTATCCACACTTCTTTATTTGATTATTATAACAGTTTACTGATGGCCTATATATGAATATAGTTTTTATCCACACTTCTTTATTTGATTATTATACAAGTTTACTGATGGCCTATATATGAATATAGTTTTTATCCACACTTCTTTATTTGATTATTATACAAGTTTACTGATGGCCTATATATGAATATAGTTTTTATCCACACTTCTTTATTTGGTTATTATACCAGTTTACTGATGGCCTATATATGAATATAGTTTTTATCAACACTTCTTTATTTGGTTATTATACCAGTATACTGATTGCCCATATATAAACAAATATATTTATGTTTATACCACTATTTTACATTACAAATATGTTCAGACCACTATTAATGAACATCAAGAAAACTGATATCTTAACCAAATAAAAACATATTAACAAAAACGTCATGATAAAATAAATTACGTTCACGATAATATAATATAATTGCCATGAAAAATATGAAAACTAAAAAAAAAAAAAAAAAAAAATGGTCCAGGATTTCATTTTCAGCATCGCCTACGTAAGGTGCTGCAAAAAGTGAAACACCGTCCGTAACGGTGTGTTAGGGATGGAAACTCCAGGGAAAGCAAGCTGGTGCCACAAAAAACATGCCTGCCACAGATCCCCTCCCTTCCTACAGGCTCAGCAAGTAAATTATGGTAGACGAGGATTTTATGAGAGTTTTTGTGGAGGGGAGATACTTCGAGGGAGACTAGTTTGCTTATAAATTAATTCTGTAACCAGTTTACCCTTCTTTAAAAAAAAAAATGGGGCACTGAAGATGCAAGGGAAGTTCCACCCTCAAAAAATCCAATATCTAAAAAAACTGTTTTCATATTTTTACACATAAAGCGGATTTCTAAGGCATATGACTTGACAAGCCTCTCGTGCCCTAAGGCTCGTGCTCGTAGGCATGTGGTCTGTCAAATCCTAAAAAGAAAGGTCTAGCCACCACGAGCCATATCAAGTCAAGTAAGTTCCCACGACTCCAAGTACAACACACTTTAAGTCAAGAAGGGCCGAGTCTCAGGCCGTGGGAACTCAGCTTAAAATAAGTTGGTTCGCGTCCTGAAACGGAATCATGTACAGGGATTATCGAAATAGGGGACATAAAAAAATCTTGTTCTTCAATATAGCTTGCGTTACCTTCGGCAAACTCGGAAACCAATCATTAACAATAGAATTGGTTGTCTATATAGCACATTTTCCAAGAGCAAAACAAGGGTTTAGAACCCTAACCTTCGCGTAAATTCAATGGAAGTTTCCAAAGGACACTTTCCAAAGGACAAGACATTAAAAAAACATTTCAAGAATTTAATAATAATAAAAACAAATTGCAAGCAGTTTAATAGGCTTGCTGGATTTATAATTATTTAACTGGTTAATTTGGAAATATATACCTATGGTTTAGAGATTAAATATTTCATTTAATCGACAGTATCATTAAGAGATCTATCCTGAGCAAAACTTATCTGAGATTATATAAACTTTAACTTTAACTGGTAGAGCGCTATACTGGAAGTATAGAGGCCCGTGGTTCAAATCCCGGCGCTGGAGTGTTTTTCTCTGTCTGTTTCCCGTAGTTAATAATAATTATAATTTGATTTAAATTAAAATTTGATTTTTCTGTAGTATCAATACTACCAAAATGGGAAAATATGAATTTCTAATTGATTGTACTAGGTACAGGTACTAATGGGGTACTTTATAATTATAAGCGTTATTTCTCGGTCTAGTTCTATGTCATTAATGTTGACTTCTAAGACTTATGTGGAAAATTGAAAGCTTAAATTCGGGACAAGTTATCATTAACGTCAGAGAAACTCATTCTCCTGCGTAGCTTAGTTGATAGAGCGCTATACTGGAAATATAGAGGCCCGTGGTTCAAATCCCGGCGCTGGAGTGTATTTTTCTCTGTCTGTTACCCGTAGTTAATAATAATTATAATTTGATTTAAAATAAACTTTAACGTTAATGATCTTTAATTGATGGTCATGATCCCGCAAGAGAACGCTATAATGCAGTTAAATTTTTAACCGCATACATCTAGAATTTTGTTTTCCAACCTAAACTTCTGACTAAAAAGAGAAGAAGAACTGAAGACTAGAAAAGACAATCATAAGAATTGATGACTAAACTAAAGAAGTCTAATAAGAATTGATGACTAAAATAAAGAAGCCAATAAGAATTGATGACTAAAATAAAGAAGCCTAATAAGAATTGATGACTAAAATAAAGAAGCCAATAAGAATTGATGACTAAGAAGAAGAAGAAGGCTAATAAGAATTGATGACTAAGAAGAAGAAGTCTAATGAGAATTGATGACTAAGAAGAAGAAGTCTAATAAGAATTGATGACTAAGAAGAAGTCTAATAAGAATTGATGACTAAGAAGAAGAAGTCTAATAAGAATTGATGACTAAGAAGAAGAAGTCTAATAAGAATTGATGACTAAGAAGAAGAAGTCTAATAAGAATTGATGACTAAGAAGAAGGCTAATAAGAATAGCATACTATATAGAAGAAGACTAATCAGAATTGAAGGAAAATAAATTTTTTTCTAAAAGAAGTTTTAAAGTTTTTTACCTCGAGCCCCAAGTCTAAATAGCAACTAATCTTAACCGAAGCCAATAATACTTGATCTGTCCGCTTTGTTAATAAGATGATTTCTATCGACTGGGATTAAAGGAACGACAAAAAATAATAATATAATTGAATATTGTCAATTTAAAATGTAGTACAAACTACGATATTTATAAAATAATAGTTAAAATTATATGGATATAATAATTCACAAATAATTTAACTTACATTTGTGAGATAGTATAGCAAAACAGTGTAGTTTATATAAAATAAAGGTTTTTTAAAAAAAAAAAAATAGTATTTTATCAAAATGATGAATAAAATTTAAATTTCCAGCTTAGATTATTTGCTATCTTAAAACAGAGTTATAATACAGATATTTTACAGATTATGTAAAATAAATTCTGATAAAAAAATAGCATCTAATATTTAAAAAAAAAAAAAAAGGAGAACAATTTTCAACAAAAAGTAATTTACAACACCAAAATACATTTATATAGTTATTCACTTCAACTAACAGTATGATTTCCATGAATATATAAATGAAAATACTGTAGGTGAAATATCTACCTTTTTAAACAACAAAAACATAAGACAATTCAATTTGTTTCAACTTACAACAAACGTGATATAAGAAAGAAAATTACGAAAAATATTATTAAATAAAAAGATCAAAAATATTCAATTTCCAAAAAAAAAAAAACCGTATTCTTTAAAAGCATTCGATATTTTAATAGAGTTAGAGTATAAAGTTTCCGTGCAGAACATTAATTTATCACTGACTAGAGTAATTTAGCAGACGGTTTTGCCTGCATCTACAAAGTTTAGTATTGCGTCAAAAATATCAAATATTTTCCTGACAAAATTATTATAAACTGTTAAATTACACTATAACTTAATATTAATTTACATATTTTATAATTAATAGACATAATTTGCTTTCTTAAACGTATAATTAAAGTTAAGGTAGTCTTAAAGAAGGAAAATAATTACATCTATACAAGAGTATTAATGTCATATATTTTAACCAATTAAAAATGACATAAAGAGCTTCATTAAAAATTATCTTTATTTTTATTATTATTATAACGTTTTTTTGTTTAGTTCATATTATATAATTATTTTGTGCTTTAATAGAAATAGGGAGGGGGGGCACTGCTGAGTTCATAAATTTCTGAAAAAGGGGAGCCCTCACTATCCTGCCGAACTCTAATGTAATGTAGGTTAGCATATTAATCCTTGTCCCCATTTTCAATATCTTATTTTCATACGAAATAAAAAATAGACTGTCAATTGGTGTGGCACATAGCTTCCTCGCATACTATTACATACTTTATTGATTTTATTCTTCTAGAAGCTGTTATTGTCTATTTTGTTTAATAGTTTCCCCCGTTTAATCTGTCAAAATTGTTTTAATTTTTTACATAAATTAAAGTATCAATTTAGAAATTAATAAAGAGCACAGACGTTTCAAATTAATCTGGGGCTATCTGCACTACTTTCGATAAACTATAAAAGTTCCATACAAATCAGATAAGTAATTTCAAGGCTATAAGTGTAAATAAATGTATGTTTGTGCGTATGTGGAAGAGAAACGACTGGACCCAGAAGGTTGAAACTTATATGGGACCAACAATAGGCTAATCATGACCTAACATCCAAATTTCATTAAAATCGGACGTTCAGTTTTTAGGATATGCTGGTTCGCAAGAATTGAGCAACAGACCCATAGACAGACACGGAACCAAACATTTTTCCTAATGTCTGAAATGGATTTCTGTCTTGGAATGTTTTGAAATCGGACACACAAAATATTTCCGTTCTTCAGAACGATCACATAGCTTCCGTTACCATCGGTATAAGCTCGGAAGCAAGTCAATCAATTAGTGTGGCACATAGCATCCTTCTAAACTATTATTAGACGAATGGTTGTATGTAAATAAAATAATAAGATCCCACTAGGTAGGTTGTTTGGACCCGTATCGATTTTTAGTGCATATAACATTGCAATTAATAATATGAGATTTTCAATGGATTACTTTCGACGAACGATTCAAAATCAGATGAGTACTTCAAAAGCTATAAATGGTTCTCTGTAATATTTTAAGCGAATGCGAAAGAGAATTAATGGGTGCAAAAGTAATACGAAAATATACGATGAAAATAATAAATATGAGACCAAAAGTAGAGTAAATATGAACAACTCAAATTTGATTAAAATCGGACAAACAGTTTTTATTTTAAAAATATGGTGTTTCAAAGAAATAGTTGACTGACAGACAGTCAGACTCAAGACCGAAAAACTCTCTGATGTCTGAAACAGATTTAGGTCAAGGAATTTTTGAATTAGAAATCACAGAAATGTCATTTCTAAAAATGATCACAATACTTTCGTTACCTTGAGATATTGATAAGGACCTTTTTAAAAGATCAAAAAGACCTCGAGTCATAAATATAGGACGTTAAAATACAATACTTAATCACATATAAACCTTTATAAGAGAGGGGGTTTAGAGATAAGTATTTTTGGAATTTTATGAATGAAAAATGCTTAGAATCTAAATATCGACGAAAATTCAATTGAGAAGGGGAAAAAAAGAGGGATCTTTTCACTTTACTTAAAAATCAACGAGAAAAAAAAAAAAGGAGAAAGTTTTTAAAAGGCAGCGACAAAAAATGAGGTAAAGAATAAAAAAAAAAAAAATAGAAATAGGGAGGGGCGGACTTTGATGAAGAGAGGAGCAAAAAATGGAAGAGAGAAAAATCTTTGAAAAAGTGGGTAAATGGAAAGAATGACTAGAAGAAGGGGAAGTTAGGGAAAGAGCAAGGAGGAGGGTTAAATGGAGTTCCGTCAAAATGAAAACAAATTCCTATAAGAAGGGGGGTAAGGTATGACCTAAAGTTTCTAGGGTAAAAATGGGGTAAGAATAGAAGCAGGAGTAGGAGAAGACCTCACCGAAATTTCAATCTATTGTGGGGTAAAGAAAAAAAAGAAACTAAAGTTGGTGAAGAAAGAACACGAGGGAAAGTTACAAAAAAATCAGTAACAGGTTTCATTTACAGCCTCCTCTTCATTCCATCTACAGACCCCCCCCCCCCCCCCAAACCCCCCTCAGGTATACAATAAACTGAAATGAGAAATGATAACCTAACTCAAGTTTACAGACAATGATTCTGCCCAAAGAAAACAAAAAAATGGAATGGAAATAATCATAAAAAGAAAGAAAGTTAGTTAAAAAAAAAAAGGAAAGAGCCACTTTTCTTAGTCGCTGAAAAAGCAATATATATATATATATAAATATATATATATATATATATATATATTTACTGTGGGGAGAAAACAGAAGTAGCTCTTCATTTTATATACATTACCTTTCATTAAATAATTTTTTCGAAAAAGAAAAATGGTTTAATTTAACGAAACAAATAAATCTATAAAACCATAATAACCATAAATTATAGCAGATAAACTCCAATTAAACCTAGCTTCGAGACTAAATTAGTTGTTTTTAATAAGATTTTACTGAACTTACTATAAGTTAATAAAACACAAATTGATCAGTAATTTGACAAAATTAGCAATTGTATTTTATTTTTATGTAATAAACTATTATATTTCTTAATTATTAACTTACTTTATTAAGTCAATTAAATAAGGAATTCACGAATAAAATTATAGATAATAAATTATTTGAATTAGGAATTATATACATTTTAATATTAATAGATGCAATAGTATTAAGGATCGAAGATATCGAACTTACAAGTTAGATTTAATAATCTCATTCTAGTTTCTGGATTAATAATGAAGTTGGTGATTGCTCTTGCAATGGTTAAGTTCTTCAATTAGAATAATTTATTATAAATAAGTTTATATTGGCAATATGTGATTACCATTCTTGTATCGAGGGTATACTAAAACGAAGCACTTGATTTTATCTCGAGAAACTTTACCGCTAAAACGGAGCGTTATGATAAATGACTTTAATTGCTTAAATGAGTTAAAAATATAAATTCACAATCTCGCTTCTTTAAAAAACCGTAAACACGTTTGGGGTAAGATAAGAAATTTTGAATAACACTGTTCTGAAAAATTTAACGAACTTGCCCAAAGAAAATCTTATCTGATCTTTATGTTTTCGAGGTTGCTGAATCCGAATCTGAAGTCAAAATGTCTCAAATACGTACAGTTTTCCCGAAAAATGCGCCTAAAGTTCGGAAAAATTGTGATTTTGGGGTTTTTCGACCCAATTTTTCGTTCAAAAAAAGTTCGTAAAAAAAATAAATATTGGGCGTTTGAATATCTTCAAACCACGAAGAACACGAAACTAAAGTAAAAAAATATGTGTGAGGCTCTCACGTATTAGAAGTGAAACTTAAGTTCTAGAATGCATTGCTCTCTTTCATATTTTGACGAATTTATTATTTCAGTATTAAGAAATGGTTATGGGAAATTTAATTGAAAAAAATATTGCTACGCTAAGGCAATCACATTTATTCCAATAAAAATAAATGTTTGTTTTGATTTGTTGGTCTTTAACTAGATATAATACAATTAATCTGTAAAAATGTTACACTTGGACGAGTCTCGAATCGCATACTTCGGTACACGATTTCACTATATGAAAAAATTCACTCTACCGCCGCCAAAGAAGTTTCACTTCAAAAAAAAAATTGCTGACCTTACTTCCTCTTTTCCTTATGTTGAGTCCTTGTATTTCTATTACTTTTTTTAAAATATATAACAAATATTTTATGACTTTTTTCTGATATTATTCTATAGAATTGCAATATATCATGTGACCGGGAGGGGGGGGGGGGGGGTTTGGATAGTAATTCCTACTCATCCAAATAAGTATATGGCATGAACACTTGAATAGGTGTAAAGAAAATACATTTTTAGTTTTTGCCCCCCCCCCCCCCCCCAAATTTGTCTTGTGCACCCTTCCCCTCGGTCACATAAATTGTAAAAATCAGAAAAATTACAAAACATTGGTTATATTACTAAAAAAGAAGAAATACAAACACTCAATATGAGGAAAAATCGATTATTTCATTTTCTTTTTCAATTTTCTTAAAAAAAGTAAGTTTGAAGATATTCAAAAGCCCAATATTTATTTTTCTTACGAAATTTTTTTGGGCGAAAACGTGGGTCGAAAAACCTCAAAAACCCAATTTTTCCGAACTTCAGGCGCATTTTCGGGAAAACTGTACGTATAGGAGAAATTTTGACTTCAGATTCGGATTCAGCACACAAAAATACTTCAGAAAAGGACATTTTCATTCTGAAGCTTTTTTTCAGAACAGTGAAATTGAAGTATAACAAAGGGAAAATTCTCCGTGAAAAACCAATATTCATATGAGATCATTTATTCATCATTAGAGCCATTATTTTGTCAGGAACATGGACAAAATAATCTGTGAGGCACTAACATGGACAGTACAAAGTTGCGTTGGAACATTTCCTAACCCAAAAGGCCCCAAAATTAATTCCTTAGAGACTACAGATTCGGAGGAACCTGACTAACAGGGGAGACTTGTCCCTTAATGAAAGGGAGATCCTCTCTCTCTCTCTTTTATATATATATATATATGTGTGTGTGTGCCCAACTCGCTTCGTTATATCCCCAATCCCCCCCCCCCCCCCCGCTCCAGTCCGTTATGTGCCTTTCGCGTGACTCCACGAAGGGTTTTTTTTATTTTATTTACCTTAGCCTCTATTTATTAATTTTATTCTATTTTACTATATTTCAATTATTTGACTATTTTAAAGTATCCTACAATATAGTTGTTACATTATTCTATTTTACTATATTCCAATTATTTTACTATTTTAAAGTATCCTACAATATGGTTGTTACATTATTCTATTTTTATTTTTATTTTTATTAATTCATTTAATTTACCTATTTCATTTTCAATTATATTATATTATTTAATTCTATCTATTGTTTTATTTTATTTTAATAACATCTTATATTTATTATATCCCTTTATTTTTCTTATGTATCCTTATTCCTTTTATTATTCTTAGTTTATGGTTTTCTATTTATTTTTTATTTTTATTGAAATTATTGTTAGGATATAACAAGTTATTTTTAACCTCTGTAGATTCGTTTTTGACTTTTCTTAACTTTTTAATTTCTATTGTACACTTTTTATTATCTAGTACTTGTACACGTAATTTCATTGTAGGCACTTGTAAATAAAATAGCCTTCCTCGCATCCTATCACATACTTAATTTATTTTATGCTTTTACAAGCCATTACTGTCATGTATTTTTACATAAATTTAAGCAAAAGTTAAAAGAGCGCAGATGGTTCAAATTTATCTGGTGTTATATGCGGTTTACTTCCGACAAGCCATCCAAATTGCATAAAAACCAGATGAGTACTTTTAGAGATGTAGGTGTATTTAAATATATGATTGTGCGCATGTTGAAGAGAAAATGGGCGCAGAAAGATGAAACTTATATGGGACCAATAATGGGCTAATTATGAATTATCAGGGTGGCCACTAATATAGCTTGACAAAATTCCCTGACTTTTCCCTGACATTTCCCTGACCTACTTCAGGTTTTCCCTGACCATTATCGATATTTAGTTTACAAGATTTACCTTTAAAAAGTTAAAGATCGTCAAGCTAAAATAGAATACAATGTTTTTCATATATTAGTTTTCGTGTTTTCATAGAATTAATTAATTATTATTGAACATTTCATCAAAAGTTGTCATAAAAATAACTTCGCCTCGGCGGGGAATCGAACCCGGGCTTTCCCCGTCCACGTTTAAAGCTATTTTTCCCATGAAAACGGCTTAAATTGTTAGATTTGTATTTATTATATGGACTACATTTTTTTTTTTTTTTTTTTTTTTTTTTTTTTTTTTTTTTTTTTTTTTAATCTAAACGATTTCGAGAAATAATTCTTGTTCACGTTTTTTCAGAGTTTTTTGGGGGGTAGCGCCCCCAAATTTCAAGCTAAAATTCATTTCTCGACTTCACCATGGGGTATGATTATTCTTATATCTAGTATTTTGTCGGGTCCACACCGATTTTTCCTGTTCAACGCTAAAAAGTATAAACTAATCGTAACCTTTCCTTATTATCTTAGAAAGTAACAATTCTCGTATTTTTACTTTCCCATGTAAAAGAGAAAGTATTGTGATGGCGCAAAAATTCGATTTTGATTTTATTTTTGAGGTCCCCTGAGTCCAAAAAAGTGGTTTTTAAAAAATGTTTGTCTGTGCAGACGCCTGGTTTAGGCTCCAGGCACCTGCTGGGCCGATTTTGACGAAATTTGGCACATGTTTAGAAAAATCATATGCCGAGGCGAAATCGAGAAATGAATCTTAGCTCTAAATTTGGGGGCGCTACCGCCCAAAAACTCTGAAAAAAAATTATTTCTCGAAAACGGTTCCGACGATTTTGATAAAAAAAAATTTTAAATTTAGTCTATTTAAATACGAATCTACAATAAAAGCCGTTTTCCTGGGAAAAATCTAGTTCCTGAGAAAAAAGCATAAAACGCGGACGGAGAGAGCCCGGGTTCGATTCCCTGCCCAGGAGAAGTTATTTTAATGATAAATTTTGATAAAATGTTCAATAATAATTAAATGCACATACGAAAACTATTAAATGGAAAAAACTGGGCTAAGTAATTATGAACTCGTTTATAAGAAAGTTTGTCTGAGTTGTCACAGACCGATTTTTAGGGTTTCGAGGTCGCCCTAGAAACCCTTATGCTTTTGGTAGTTCGTCCGTCCTACCGTCCGTCGCATCTTGGAGTATATCTCCCGACCTACGGAAGCTGTAGACTTGAAATTTGGTATACAAGTTAAACTTTTTTGCCCAAAAACAGAAAAACTATTGCGGACTTAAACACTCCAAATTTCTACGATCTGCGATCAATTGCGAGTATATCGCAATATTTTATATTTTTTGTAATTTTCAAGTTGGGCATCATTTCAAAGGTATTGAAATGTAGATTAGAAATATATATTGCGTTTCCAAAATGGCGGCCATTTTACCCCCCAAAAAATTAGGACAAACCCAAAATGTACCCCCCCCCTGCACTACCCCATTAGGAAAGGTACTAAATAAGGTATAAATATAGGTACTAATTCGTTCACAAAAATATATCGTGTTTCCAAAATGGCAGCTATTTTACCCCCCCCCCCCCCCCCCCAAAAAAAAAAATTAAAACCTAACACAAAAAATTGTCCCCCCCCCGCTACCCCATAAGCTCCAGAAGCTACAAATAAGGCAAAAATATGCATCTCAGTAGTCCAATGATATTTCCGGGAGTTGATATAAAAAAGTCAAGTTTTAAAAATTTTAGGGGGCCGTAACTCGGGAGCCCCAAAATTTTTGTCATTTGAAAATTCGAAGTTGGGTATTATTTTAAAGGTATTGAAATTTGGCTCAAAAAAATAAATCGTTTTTCAAAATGGCGGCCATTTTACCCCTAAAATAACTAAATTAGTGCATACTACCGAAGATAGTAATGGATAATATGCACTCCTCGTTTATTAAAAGTGAATTTTTATACATATTTTTGATGAATGTTTCAATGAAGGATAATTTAGGTGTAAGAAAAGCGACATATTACATATTTTTGTTAAAAAAAATATAAATAAATAATAATAATGTACTTATGAATTCTTATGACCGAAGAAACCCTTTTAGTAACTTGCTGGTAAGTACTTGACGGGATTTTTTGATATAATTTCTAAGTATAGAGGTCGTTAATCCTTCTGCCTTTGTTCCAAATACAGCATTTTTTATTTTTATTAGAAATTTCGAGAAAGTTAAGGTTTCTGTGCTTTAAAATGATGAAATAAGGATTTTAATTGCCGGTAGATTTTCCCTGACCTATGACAAAATTCCCTGACTTTTCCCTGACTATTCCCTGTCGGCCGAAATTCCCTGACTTTTCCCGGTATTCCCGGTTTTCCCGGTCTGTGGCCACCCTGATTATGACCTACCATATAAATATCATTAAAATCGAACGTATAGTTTTTAAGATATGTTGGAACGCAAAAATTGAGTAACAGACATACAAAGAAATAAAAATATTCCCTGAAGTCTAGGAATTTGTGAAATCGAAAACGTCAAATATTTTCGTTCTTCAGAACGATCACATAGCTTCCATTAACTTCGGTAAGCTCGTAATTTATAACGATTGAAATAAAAATGCAAATATTTAAATATAATATCATAAAATAAAGATGTTTTTCTAGAATCCCTATAGAAAATATACTTAGTTTAATAAACTAAAATAAACCCGTTTGAAAACAGGCTTAAAACCAATTCGTTTGAAACGCTTTTGCGAAATTAACTAGGAGAAATGACTGATAAAGAAAAGTGATGTTTCTAAAGATGAATTTGAAAGAGAAACGATCTTAAAGGCTTAGAAATAAGTGAAGCAGATTTCTAAGTCTAAGGTTTCTAAGTCAACAGGAGGGTATTAGAGGAAAATATAAAGGCAAATAGAAGCGAGCATATTCACTTTGATTTATAAATACTTGTTGAAAGACATAACAAGAATCTTTACCAAACTCTTCAACTGAATTATGTTTAAGAGAGGGACGATTAAAATGTGGGTGTCAAACTACGTTCTAAACTTGACTAGAAAAGAAAACAACTTCTTGGTTTTACTAGTTCGATTTAAGCTTCAATTGTTCATTTTGATCGAGACATAATGCTGAAATTAACTGTGAGAGCAGTTAAAACTTGAAGGTCGATTAATTAGGAAATTAGTACTTCATTTAAACAATAAACATACGATAACGAAGTTAAACCAACTTTAAGATCAATGATAATAGGTCGAATGCAAACGAGGAGAATTCAATTAAAATCACCACTAAAAGTTTTTAAACTAAACGATTGAAGTTAAGGGTTTAAGTTGTTTTAAAATTATAAATTAAAGTAATTAAACCTGAATAATATTTATCGTATAAATTAGTAGAGAACAAGATTTTAACTATATGAATTGGTTCGTTCATCGCCACGAACAATAGCTCATAAATCTAAATATTCCGGTTGAGACCGCGATTAAATTTGTATGGTAGGTCATAATTAGCTCATTGTTGGTCCCATATAAGTTTCAACCTACTGCACCTATTTGTTTCTCATCCACATGCGCACAAACATACATTTATTTACACCTATATCTTCCAAAGTGCTTATCTGATTTGAATGAAACTTTACAGTTTATCGAAAGTAACTCGCAGATAGCCCCCACATTAATTTGAACCGTGTGCGCTCTTTAACTTTTGCTAAATTGATACTTTAATTCATGAAAATTAAAATGATAAATAAATCAAAAATCAAAAATAATTTTAACAAATAAAAATACTCTGCCAATTAATGTGGCACATAGCTTCCTCGCAAATAAAAGACCAAATTAAGAAAAATACCTCGATAATCATAATCAAAAAGTTGGAACGGCGCATCACTGTTCCAGTAAATATTTAATAAAGAAATTTAAACATTTGTTGGAGAAACAAAGCCTCCAACAAGCACCAAAAGTTAGCGCACATAATATAATTAATTTAATGAACAAATATAAAACTGAAACCAAATCGTAGAAACCGCTGTATAAACAGTTTTTTTAAATTTACCCCCTCAAAACTAAAAATAACACAATATAGAATACAACAAAAATTAATCTACTATGCAAGAGCTTTTCAACGATATACATCATATTATAAAAGATTAACTTTAACATTTGTACCCCTGTACTCTGAGGTACTAAAGTTATATTTTTAAAAAACAAACAATACAAAAGGGCATTCATTTAACTAATAAATGCATATAAATAAAAAACCTAATATCAAAAAAGTATTTAAACCCTTTAACCTACAACAAAATTATAAATCGGTACAAAAGTATATGTACCAAATTTTCAAAAAATAAACAAATAAAATAGCTTTAATGTACATATCAAGGCCTTTAAAATGATATACGACACAATATTAAAAACAAAAAAAAATGGTCACGTGACACGGCGCACGGGAAAAAGTTTACTCTCATGTTCTCAGCAAGTAGGATGAACTAATGAAATAAAATATACTCAATTTAAAGAACATTAGTGTGAGATTTAATCGCAGCAATCAGAAATAAAATCGGCCAACTATTATAGAAACTATGGCCATTCAAAGACAAAAATGGAAAAAAATAAAACCAAAAAATAACAAAATTATCACCATCTAGGGTACAACCGATGATGATACGACAAAAACTCATAGGACTAAAGTTGTAGATCTTTTTACATCAGTCACCACTTGTGCTATCCATTTTCTAATAAGACTTACCGTTTAGCCGCAATAAGCCCCCAAACCAGCTTAAAAATCAAGTCACCCATTTTTATTTTTTTAAGGGGGGAAGGAGGGGGAAAAGTGAACTTTGTATAATTATTTTGGTGCACAATATGGACGTTGCGCGTCGAATGGCGCAAACCACAAGTCTCTAGCTCTTCTGGAAGTGGGTAAACATTAATGTCAGTCAGTGAGTCAGTTAGCCATGCGGCTTTATAATATAAGACTCGCCGGTCTTGGCTGGCCTACGGCCAGCCTTCGCCCGTCGAGTGGCCAGGCACTTGTATAGTAGTTGGTACTTGTAAGATCTGGTAATGTTTTAGGAGGTGGGTTAATAATACAGTAATAATTATTCGCAGTCTAAAAATGACTAAATAAACTAACAGTGCAAAGTTAGAAAGCGATTGAGTGTGGAGTTATACAGGGGATTGAGTAATGTGAGATGACAGGAGTGACGGGAGGGGATGGGAAGGTCGGACATAATTTAATAAACAAATAACACAGCAAACAACACGTAAAAACCGCTATGTAAACAGTTTTTAAAATTTACCCCCCCCCCCCCAAAAAAAACCCCACAGAATTGAACGAACAGAAATTAATCTACTATTCAAGAGCTTTACAACGATATACATCATATTATATTATAAACGATTAAATTTTGTCATTTGTACTCTTGTACTCTAAGGGTACTAAAATTATATTTTTAAAAAACAAACAATACAAAAGGGCATTCATTTTACTAATAAATAAATAAAAATAAAATAACCTAATAACAAAAAATTATTTAAACCCTTTAACCTACAACAAAATTATAAATCGGTACAAAAGTACGTGTACAAAATTTTTAAAAAATAAACAAATAAAATAGCTTTAATGTACAAATCAAGGCCTTTCAAATGATATACGACACAATATTAAAAACCAAAAAAAGTGGTCACGTGACACGGCACACGGGAAAAAGTTTACTCTCAAGTTCTAAGCAAGTAGGATGAAGTAATGAAATAAAATATACTCAATTTAAAGAGCATTAGTGTGAGATTCAAGCGCCTCAATCAGAAATAAAATCGGTCAATAATTATAGAAACTATGACCATTCAAAGACAAAAATGGAAAAAAATAAAAATATAAAAATACCAAAATTATCACCATTTAGGGTACAATCGATAGAGGTACGACAAAAAGTCATAGGACCAATGTTGTAGATTTTTTAAAATCAGTTACCGCTGGTGCGTTCCGTTTTCCAATACGACTTACCGTTTAGCTGCAATTAGCCCCAAAACAGCTTAAAAATCAAGTCGGCCATTTTTATTTTTTTAGGGGGGGAAGGAGTGGAAAAAGTAAACTTTTTATAATTATTTTGGTTCACAATATGGACATTGCGCGTCGAATGGCGCAAACCTCAAGTCTCTAGCTCTTCTGGAAGTGGGTAAACATTAATGTCAGTGAGTGAGTCAGTCAGTTAGCCATGCGGCTTTATAGTATATATAGACATATTAATTTAGCAGGATTTAAAGTGCGCAGAAAGTTGAAATTAGGCAGGTGTTATCTGCAGGCTACTATCGACAAACCATAAAAATTTCATAAAAATCAGATGATTACTCTTAAAGATATGGCTGTAAATAAATGTATGTTTGTGAGCATGTGGCTGACAAACAAATAAGTGCAGAAGGTTGAAACTTATATGGGACCAACAATGGGCTAATTATGACCTACCAACCAAATTTCATTAAAATTGGACGTGTAGTTTTTAAGATATGGCGGTTCGCAAATATTGAACGACAGACCGACAGACCGACAGACCGACAGACCGACAGACCGACAGACCGACAGACCGACAGACAGACACGGAACCAAAAATGTTCCCTGATGTCTGAAACGGATTTCTGTCTTGGAATTTTTGAAATCGGAGACCTAAAATTTTTTCGTTCTTCAGAACGATCACATAGCTTCCGTTACCTTCGGTAAGCTCGGAAGCAAAAGGGGGAAACAATTAAACAAATTAGACAATAATGGCTTGTAAAAGTAAACAATCAATAAAGTACTTGATAGGATACGAGGAAGCAATGAGCCACACCAATTGGCAGTCATTTTTTTTTATTTATACCAAAATACTACCAATGATAGAAAATACTAATTTTCTCCATTTCATGGAAAATCGTCGAATCATGGATATTTTTTGGGTATTGAATCCACATATCGACATTTCAATGTTTCCCCATGAAGAGGAGAACATCAGTATACATTTGTGTAATTGATATAGTGGATGGATAGGACTTCTTTAGATTGTTACTCCTCTCATAAAAAAAATAGAGGGAAGTAACAATCAAAAGAAGGTACAGGGAATGGTCTTCTTTAGACTGTTACTCCCCTTATAAAAAAACAGAAGGGAGTAACAATCTAAAGAAGGTGCAAATTGTTCATCTTTAGACAGTTACTCCCCTTATAAAATCAGAAGTGTGATATTCCTTAGTCCCAAAGTACATTCGACTAAACATCCCTTTGTCTTAATAGTTATTTAGTCAAAGTTATTTACATTCTAAAAAAAATAGGGGAGTAACAATCTAAAGAAGTACCTGTGGATCTTAAGGTGTGAAATTATAAAACAATAATCCATTATGATTACCATTTGGTTCACAAGGGCTCTGAAATCATTTTTTTTATAAAATTAAGAATGAATATAAAGTGCTGAAGTAAACATTAGCACTTTCTATCGGCGAAATATAGTACTACAATGAATACAAGTGAAAAACCAATCTACCTCCTATTATATTCTAACTTCCTGGCACAATATTAATAAGAGTAACATTTTTCATGTCTTTTTTGTGTGTGTGTCCCGGAGTTAAAACAAATCCATGTAAAAATGATCAATACTAAAGGTCGACCAAGAAGTGATGAACACGGGAGAAACTGAAAGCGTAGCTTCGTTTAAAGTCGGAACTTCCGAGGATTGCCGAAGTCAGTACAGTCGGGTGCTAACACAATACCCATTTCTAGTTTGTATGACATGCGCAGTTATGTCAAATCTCACGAATAACAACAGGAAGGTTTCCAATCTGTTAGGTTTCATGTTTTGTTTGTTATTATACAGTTACTGTAAGAATTATAGTCGCAACTGTCCTAAACGATGTTTGTACGATAATATGTATTTGTTATTATAAAAATGATTGCTCTCCATGACAATTAATCAAAATAATATTAGCGAATTTCTAGTTTGCTTTTCCCCATTATATTTTTTATAAATAAAATAACCAGTGAAACTTATCTTAGAATCTCATTATTGTTGTAACGGAATTTTAAAGTTATACAATAGATATTAATTTTATTGTAATACAAAGCAACTTTTACTACTATAGGACTAGATATAATTTACAAACAGAAATAAAAAAATAACAAATCTAACTCAGAAATTAAGAAGGAGAAAAAAATATATTAAGAAAGAAGAAAATCGATTTAGATTTAAAGAATAATATATGAATAATCAATAAATAATAATATAAGATATTCTCGTATATTATTAGTGATTTCTTATCATGCACAGTGTTGCCTGTTGCAAAAAACATTAAAAAAATATAGAAGTTATCAAAAATAAAATTATTAATAACAATAGAACAACACTGCGTTTTTTGACAGTGGTCTATTTTATTAAAAACTGACTATACATGGCACCAAAACATACGACACTAGCGCACTCCTCAGATTTCCATGACTTCTTGGACGACCATTAGTATTATTAATATCAAAATTAAGAAAATGCAGCACATATTCATTTTTAGTGAACATCAACACTGATCATTCACTGATTTAAATCAGTAGAAACCAATTTCAAACATTTCCTACTTTTGGTTTGATAATAAACAAGTCTCAGTTTTATACACTATAACTGAACACTATGTCATTGGTATTCCTCTTTAGAAAGCAAAAAAAAATAAAAATAAAGGTAATAATCTCCTTAAAATATTACATATATTCCAACAGACTAAAGTAACTTTATGAATTTAATATAACGGTGTTATGACTATATAACGACGGTTGTCGTAGGTAGATGTGGCCCCATTCATTCGACTTTCTTTCGAGGTGGGTAGGAATTTAATTTGTTTGAGTCAAACGTGTCTTCAGCAAATGTTTTCAAAAAGGCAGGTTTTCCGATATGGAGAAGTAATGGAAATGTTATGTTTAAAATATGTCCTAGAAGAAAAGGGTCGAAACATAGCCCACCTCCTACTCACCCTTCTGTATCCATATCCATTGAAAATGGTCGCTTTCAATTTCTTTTCTAGATTTTGTTTCATGAATGTGGAAAGTGTCATCTCCTTGTACTTTCCGCCGTAGTTATCTTTCCACAGTGACGTCTAGAGAGAAATCCAAACTGTCAAACCCTTCAACATTTTGAAGAGGGAATGATAATACGAAACAATATTAAAGATGATAACGTTAAAATATATTATATTAATAATATTATGTTTTCCATAAGACGTGCAAAATGTTTAAAGATGACAACTGAATTAAATTTTAATATTACAAAAATGAAGGAATGAAATATTCCTAATAAACCTAAATGAAGTCTACACCTAATACAACAAATAAATAAATATGGATGCGGACTGTGTGCATTTATCAATAATGAAGGGTACTTCAAAAGAGCCACCTTATATGGGAAAAGTTTGTTATTTGAAAAAAAATAGACAGTCAATTAGTGTGGCACATAGCTTCATCGCATTGTTATATTGTTTATTGTGTAAAAACTATTAGTTTTTAGCGATCTTTGAGACTTCATAGCGGTGTCGCTGTTGGTTTTACTAAAAAATTATATTTAAAAAAAAATGTTTGTCTCATTGAATAAATGAAGTTTGATTTGTTTCCCGACCTAAAATTCCAATTTTAAATGTGAAGTTCACGTTTGCGCGTGAACCAATGGACGGATAACGTTGTCCAACGAACTCGTCCTGGGCATTGGTAAAATGAACATGTCTACCAAATTTCATCAAAATCGGTTGACATTTACTTAAGTTATCGTCACACGTTTCAGGATTCGCGGACACACAGACCGACAGACAGACAAACACGGAACCAAAAATGTTCCCTGATGTCTGAAACGGATTTCTGTCTTGGAATTTTTAAAATCGGAGACATAAAACTTTTTCGTTCTTAAAAGTGAACACAATGCTTCCGTTACCTTCGGTAAGCTCGGAAGCAATAAATATGATAACTCCAAACAAAACTGTAGCAAAGTTGGGAATTGACAAAATGCATTCACAAGAAGAACCAGATCAAAAATTTGAAGCAAATTATTATATATTATTAGAAGTTAAGGATATGAATGTGTCAAATTTGTTTAACCCTCTGCCCGGAACATTGGTATTTTCACCGCTATAGTTTGCTAAATATTCGCCGGTATATAGCACTTTAAGTGAACGTATATGGCCCGAAGACAGTTTCAGTGGACATCTTACAATATAGGAGAGATGGTTTGCCGCTCCGCTACCTGATTTTTTTCTAGGCATAATCATCAGTATCGTTTAAGTCTGTCGGTAAAATCTAAAGATATTCCAGATTTGGTTAAATTTTGTTCCTGTCCGTAAGATTTACCGTTGTTCTATCACAAAACCCGTAATTTGTAACGTTGTTCCAGCACTCTAATGATAATTTTTACCGCCATGTCAATGATTTTTATAAATGTATAGTTTTAAGGTCTTTAATTATGTTTTCTACTAAGCATGAGTCTTATACTGAACATCTAATGAAAGAATAACCTAAAAATGTAGAAAAAATATGGTGTCGGTAAAAAATACCGATGTTCCGAAACTTGGGAGTGCAAATCATGTTCCGGGCAGAGGTTTAAGGCACTTCCCAAAACTAATTTGGATTAAATTCCTAGAAAGGTGCACGTGCCAAGCAGTAATGCTCTTATAAATAAGTATGTGCTGTAGCCAATTCCTCTAATCGCATTAGCTGCAGTACTTATTTACACTGTACATACTTTACATTTACAAGTACACTACTGAGAGACTCGTGTCACCGCTCTAGGAATATAATCCAAACTTTATTATTTTGGTGAATGTCGATAGTGACTGCGTATGGGTGCAAAATGTGGTACTGTAATGGGCACTAATTGGCGAACCCACGCTCTAGCTAAATATGATATTATAACGTTCCATTTTATCGGTATTTATCTGCTTTTATCTCGATTCAGAGAATTGTGAGCGCCGATTACTATTTTAATTATTAAAAACAAATAAACTTATATTAAAACACCAAGTAAAACCTAACTTGCTACACTGTTGGATGAAATAAATTGCCTTGTTAAGCTAATAAACGAAATCATATTAACTTTAGATAATTTTAGCTTGCTACAATGCTGCAAAAACAAACAAAAGCAAAGTGTGTGAAGTTATTTATTTAAAATAACTATATAAGCTACTGCTAACAGTAATTTTACCAAGACAAATAAAGATTGAAGGACCACAAGCAAAAAGTGTTTTTGAAAGCAAGTGAGTTAACTAACGAAGAAGATAAATTATTATTTTGGATCTGAGTAAATGAATAATGTTAAACTGACAGTCTAAAGTTTAGTTTAGACCAAAAAACTGATTATAAATCCCAAATGCATTTATCTTACCCGCTCTAAAATTATACTGAACAAAAACCACATGAGGATAATCCATTATCCCGTTATAAAACACAGTTGAAGAAAACCTAAACTTGCCTCTGCAAGAGTCGCGAAATTAAAATGCCAAGTAAAACAACGCAGTGCACATTAATCTGGTTTCCAGACTTAAGCCAACATTAACAAAAATTCAACTGCACTAGCTCTTGTACAGGAAGGGTTTAAAACCCTTTACATTACAATGGTACCTTCATGAATTACCAGGACAAATGTTATAGCATGCAGTTGCAGATAAATGGTTGCTAGACAGAAAAACGACATGAAACCAATGTTTTGCAACATAATTGGATTGTTAATTTAGGATTTTTGGACTTTGTAATAATTTAAACTTACTATAAACAGTACAAAGATGGAAAGACATTGAACAAAATGTTCCTTTTTTGAATTGAGTATGGTAATTCAAAATATTAAAATACGTAAAAATTAAATAGACTGCCAATTAGTGTGGCACATAGCTTCCTCGCGTCCTATCATGTACTTTATTGTTAAATTAACATTAAAATTATTGTTATATTACTTTATAGTTATATTGTTTATTGTGTAAAAACTATTAATAATTTTAGCGACCTTTAACACTTCTTAGCGGTGTCGCTGTTGGTTTTACTAAAAAATTGTATTTGAAAAAAAATGTTTGTCTCAATGAATACATGAAGTTACATTTGTTTCCCGACCTAAAATTCCAATTTTAAATTTGAATTTCACGTTTACGCGAGCGTTGCTCGTGAACGCTTGGACGGATAACGTTGTCCAACAAACTCGTCCTGGGCATTGGTAAAATTAACATGTCTACCAAATTTCATCAAAATCGGTCGACATTTACTCAAGTTATCGTCGCACGTTTCATAATTCGCGGACACACAGACCGACAGACAACCAAAAATGTTCCCTGATGTCTGAAACGGATTTCTGTCTTGGAATTTTTGTAATCGGAGGCATAAAAGTTTTTCATTCTTAAAAGTGAACACAATGCTTCCGTTACCTTCGGTAAGCTCGAAAGCAATATGTAAGATACGATCTAAAGATTACACTACATAAGTATAAGTTATACAAATACAAAAAAATATTTACCTTAAACGGCTAATTCGTTAAAATTATCAATCAGGCAGGGAAAAATGTATAAGTTTTATTTTATAAATTATATGAGATCTCTTTATAAATTTCATAACTAATAATCTGAATGAAGGGCTAAAAATCATTATTTTTTGCTTTCAACTTATCGAAAACTATTGTCTTTAAATTCAAAATTTCATCAACTAAATTGTGTTTTAAAATCATGTATTTTAGGGGTAAATATTGTTGCAAATTCGTTTTTTGGGGGGGAAAATGGCTTTACTTGATATATTTTGTATTACGAAAATAAAATTTATTTGAGATGATCAATTTAATTTATTTTTTTATATTTTAGAGAACGACAGTTCCTCAGAAGTGCAGACTTAAATAAACAATTAAACTTTCTTTTTATAAAGGAAATAAAAATAAATTATACGTATTTTTAATTATTTTCTCTCTTTACATGTTAAAACAAAAAAAATATTTTTTATATAATTACACAATAAAAAATAAAAAATAAAAAATTTAAAAAAATATCATTGTGAAATAAAAAATAATTATTTTTGCTTCCGAGCTTACCGAAGGTAACGGAAGCATTGTGTTCACTTTTGAGAACGAAAAACTTTTATGCCTCCGATTTCAAAAATTCCAAGACAGAAATCCGTTTCAGACATCAGGGAACATTTTTGGTCTCGTGTCTGTCTGTCTGTCTGTCTGTCTGTCTGTCTGTCTGTCTGTCTGTCTGTCTGTCTGTCTGTCTGTCGGTCTGTGTGTCCGCGAATTATGAAACGTGCGACGATAACTTGAGTAAATGTCGACCGATTTTGATGAAATTTGGTAGACATGTTCATTTTAGCAATGCTCAGGACAAGTTCGTTGGACAACGTTATCCGTCCAAGCGTTCACGAGCAACGCTCGCGTAAACGTGAACTTTAAATTTAAAATTGGAATTTTAGGTCGGGGAAAAAATCTAACTTCATCTATTTAATGAGACAAACATTTTTTCCAAATACAATTTTTTAGTAAAACCAACAGCGACACCGCTACGAAGTGTTAAAGATCGCTAAAACTATTAATGGTTTTTACAAAATAAACAATATTACAATAAAGTAATATAATAATAATTGTTATAGTACATGATAGGATGCGAGGAAGCTATGTGCCACACTAATTGGCAGTCTATTTTCACATGTGTACCAAGATTATATAAAAATTCATATATAAATGGGAAAAAAAGATGTCAAGAAAATACAACATTCTATCTCAAAGACTATAAAGTCTAATTCAGAGAAAAAAGGATACAATTAAAATAAAATGAAGTAAAAGGTCAAGTTACAATACAACGTCGCTTTCACACAGCGCAGTTATATTATTACCATTTTCGTATATTATACGGTACGAGGAAATGTGTCACTTATACAAACATAGCATTCGAAGTTTATTACTCTTTGTTTAATAACGATTATAATTAGCTGCTAAATTAATTGCATATTTCTTTGGGGAAGATTTTTAATATAAAATTAAATTGAACTTAACATAGCAAGAAGAAATATTCAGGCTGTAAACAACCAACACTGGCTATAAACAGAACAGCTGGTTTAGTTGATATTGTAACACCTTGTACATGTTGATGAATACTCTATTATTACTACGTTTTTATTAGCTTCAATTCTTGTTTGTTTGTTTGTTTGTTAGTCCGGTACAAATCTGGCAATCGATTTCTAACTAACTTCCCGAATAGCTAGACATTTGAAACTTTTAGCATAACTCAGAACACGATGACAATGCATTATTTTAATACTTTTAGCCATCTTTCAGCAGAATTTAATTAGTTTTCAGCAAATTTTGCTGTGCGGAAAGTTAGTTCGGAAAAAATCCGCAAGTTATTTTATTTGTTTTGCCATATCCAATATTTACGCAATCTTCATTTTGACGGGTCTCAAATTTGTGATAGATAAACATTGAATGACAGCAAAACAGGAAATATCGATTATATTATATATCGATTATATTATTTACGGCACGCTTTAGATTTGGTGTTGGGGAGATCCGTTGTTCAAAGATTTATCCTTTTATAGGTTTAAGATCAGCTCTCTGGATGGTTGTCATTTATGTGAAGTAAATAAATTCGGAACTATTTTTTTTCATTAACATTATATATTATATAACAATAACAATTATATTGTCAACACTACATAAGATTCAACAGAAAATTTAAAAACGTAGTATATAAAAAGTTCTATTTATCTTGAAATTATTAACACTTAATTTAATGGTGTTTTGCTGTTACGACTCATTATTGTATCATTTATTTAATTTTGCTGCCATTTTGCTAAAATGTTAGATGTATACGAGTTTTTAAAATATGGTGGTTTGGAATTATATGAACGACACACAGACTGAATGACAGACACGAAACAAATTATGTTTCCTGATGTATGAAACGCATTTATGTCGAGGAATTTTTGAAATCGGAGACGATCACAATGCTTTCGTTACCTTCGGTAAGCTCGGAAGCAAACATTTTTTTAGAAGGTAAAAATATTAGATGCAATGAAATACCCTTATATCTTCCTTATTGAGAAAGCTATTATTTTTTCTGGTTTATATCGGAACAATAATAAGAAATGTTGAACGAGGTAATTCCTTAGTATTTTATTGTTTGGTTATTTTAGTTAAGGGGTGGGAAGAAGCTGCCGGGGGTAGAGACGATTGCTGCCGATATCTCAAGGTTTCCGGAGTAGAGGGGGTTCCTAATAATACCAAGAGACTATCCGGCAGAATGAAAGGTTGCCAGGGATATTGTTTGTGTGCAAGTTTAAGGTTCTCTTTGTCTCTAAGGGCTTTCTCCTTTGCCTTCCATATTGGTTACCCCCTCCCCTCGGGTCTGGTTTGCCCTTGCCTCCTTCCCATTCCAGTTGCCTTAGCCCAATATTTGCCGGCCCCCCTTCTTCCGTTCCCAAGGGCTCCTACTTGAGCATCTTGCTTTGTTCTTGTTTTTATCTTTAAAGTAGAAATATCTCTTCGCTTGCTTTCCGCCTGAGGGAAGGATTTAGAGAACGGAATGACCTGTCTTGCTTCTTTTTTTTCCGACTTCTTGTTTCAACTCCGGAGATCTTTACATCTATCTTCTGACTATTCGTGCGGAGGTAGATTCTTGGCTCGAATTCTAGGAAATACGGGATCTACTAGAATTTAAGACGGCATTATTTCTCTTGTTACATCAAGAAAGAATTGTTTTTTGTGTTTTTGTAAGTTTTTAATCTTGTAACAAGAAGTGTCAACAAAAGTGATTCCTCTCAATGCCAGCTTTAAAAATAAAACACGTTAAAACTTTAGTGAGTAAGTTTAATTAAAACCTTTAATAAACATTCTTAGTTTGTTTTAAGTATGTTCTGACCATAGTTATAAAACTAAGTTAATTTTTCAATAAGTTATGAATTCATCCTTGTTATTCCAATTGATGGATAGTATAAGTGAAACAATAACTCTTTATAGAATCACCTTCTGTCATTATTTTATTTAATAAATTAATGACTAAAGATCTATAAAGACATAAACGTTTCAATATGAAACACTCGTAGATGGTCTACTTAAATCATTAATAAACCAATTTACTATCTGCATCAATTGGTTATATATATCTATATCTAGAATTTTAAGTAAACAAAATAAACTTTAGTAAGTCTTAACATTGACAAAAATATTTAATAAAACAAAAACAACATTTATAAATAGTCCTGTAACTTTGGAATAATAATTTACCAGAGTAAATGGAAAACTCTAGAGTAAATCAAAAATTGCATACTTCAACTATAGATAATTTGTAAGGTTTTTTTTTCACATAAATATCAATTTAAATAAAATAGACTGCCAATTGATGTGGCACATAGCTTCCTTGATTCCTTGCGTTGATTTTATGCTTTTACAAGCCATTATTATTTAATTGGTTTAATTGGTTTTTTTTAATCTATCAAAATTGTTTTGATTTATAACACGAATTAAAGTATCAATTTAGCAAAAGTTAAAGAGCGCAGATGGTTCAGATTAATCTTTGGCTATCTGCGGGTAACATTCAATAAACTATAAAAGTTTCATTCTAATCAGATAAGTACTTTTGAAGCTATAGATGTAAATAAATGTATCTTTGTGCGCATGTGGATGAGAATCAAATAGGCGCAGAAGGTTGAAACTTATATGGGACCAACAATGGGCTAATTATGACCTACCACTTAAAATTGGACGTGAAGTTTTTAAGATATTATGTTGGTTCGCAAAAATTGACCGACCGACATACCGACAGACAGACACGGAACCAAAAATGTCCCCTGATGTCTGAAACGGATATCTGTCTTGGAATTTTTGAAATCGGACCTAAATATTTTTCTTTCTTCAGAACGACCATAGAGCTTCCGTTACCTTCGGTAAGCTCGGAAGCAATAAAACCAAAATAAATAAATATTAAAGAAGAAATAGAATGCTAGAACCTTAAAACACAAATGATTAATTTTTGCAAAGAACCAAAACTTATTATTTCCTAAACAATCGAAATTATTTATAGCTACATAAACCTGAAACACATTAATGTATCACTTTCTAGTACGTCGCATTTTGTCTATTGCTAAATCTAAATGAAATGTATGTTTGTTAAGAAAGCTCAAAAATGCTGCATTTAACTACACCACGTTGTATTTAGAAAGGTACTTTTAATGTTGAAAAATACTTAATTAACTTGCCTATTACTTTTCATTTATCTTCCGAGCTTACCTAATGTGACAGAAGTATTTCCGTATGCAATTATTCCGATATGAAGAACATATTTTTTGATATTTCCGGATTTTTAAAAATTCCAAGGCAGAAATTTGACAATACCCAAAAGGACATAATATAACATTTATGTGACCCTTATATCTTACAATAAGACGCGATGAAGCTAATGTGCCTTATTAATTATAGGAGGATTTTTTTTCTGTTTCTTTTACGTCCTGATCAACCCAAAATTGGCTTACTACAGAATAGGGGTTCAGCCACTTCACTCATCTACTTAATTTTAATCATTAATGTGAAAATACACATTTCACCTTTCTGGGATTTAAACTCACCAAAAAAACAAGTTATATCGGTATTAGATCAAAAGTTTTAGACGTTTTAAGGTTAGGATTACGTATAATTATTGTGATATATTATAATACATTAATAATTAGAGTATAAAAAGAACTTTTTATATACTAAGTTTTTAAATTTTCTGTTGAATCATATGTAATGTTGATAATATAATTGTCATTGTTATAATATAATGTTAGTGAAAAAAAAAGTTCCAAATTTATTTACTTCACATAAATGACAACCATCTAGAGAGCTGATCTTAAACCTATAAAAGAACAAATCTTTGTACAACGGATCTCGCCAACACCGAATCTAAACCGTGCCATTGAAATACCCCCGTGTAGGGACAGTAAGAGAAGAAAAATGTGTACAAGTAAAGAAGTACAGATGCATAAAAATTAAACCGAAACCTAGCACACAAGTGTAAACCAACCTGGTGGTCACACGTCAAAATTTATTTCTTTGTTTACTTTTTCTTGTTCGCTGTCATTCAATGTTTAGCTCTAGAATAAAAAAACACAAATTTGAAACCTGTCAAAATAAAGATTGTAAAATATGGGACAAGGCAAAACAAATAAAATAACTTGCGGACTTCTTGCGAACTAACTTTCCATACAGCAAAATTTGCTGAAAACGAATAAAATTCTGCTGAAAGATGGATAAAAGTATTAAAATATTGCATTGTCATCGTGTTCTGAGCTATTCTAAAAGTTTCAAATGTAGCTACTCGGGAAGTTAGTTAAAAATGGATTGCAAGATTTGTACTGGACAAACAAACAAACAAGAAAGCAAGCTAATAAGGACGTAGTAAAATAGATTTCTTTCGATAATGTTTACATTTAGTGATAGTGATAGGCCTTGAAATACTCGATCACCAACATTGTTTATAATTATTACAATTTTCTTTTAAATATAGTATATATATTTTTTTTTTCATAAAAATTAGAGGAAAAAATCCTTACAATCTGTTAAGTAATTGAGAAAAGCTTTTTAATGCTGATTTTTACCAAATATTTCCAACATTTTTAAGGGATGAAATGACTGGTAAGGTAATAATGTTTAGTAGGTGGCCTGGAGAGCTAAAAGTGAAGGTTTTTAGCTCACTCCAGGGCCGATGTTGACAGTTATGTAATATTCTCCGAACACTTTACCCGCAACCTCCCTCAAGAACGTAATGAAATTTTAAAGGGGGGGGGGGGGGGGGGCACCGTTTTCCTAAACAATGTTATTATACAGTAGGGTATTGGGGGGGGGGGGGGTAAAAGAGCAAGTTTTTTCTCTAACGCCATAAAATGGAATGAGAAAAAAAAAGTTCTTGAAGATGTTTTTTTTTCAGCCTAAAACAACTTCCTAGGGAGTAAAAGAAAATCAGGCATGAAGATTTTATACAAATTGTACGAAGTTAGACCATATTAACATATACAAAAAGTTGGCGATGTTACAAATCTCACGAAAAATTTGTGTTGTAAAAGAAAAAACTATAAGTATATGAATAATAAAAACTCACAAATGACCAAGCTATACATAAAAAACAGAAAATATAGCCAAATTTTTGGTGGAGAAAAAACATTATAAGAGTATACTAGGTAGATTGCCTTATTTTAAGAGTCTTATAGTGAATAAAAAAAAGGCTGTTAAGATATTAGAAAAAAATAGAGATTAAAAATAAAAAAATGAACCATTAAAATTGCTGGAACCGTTCTATAACACACTTTAACTATTGTGGTTTCAATATTCATAATTTTATTTAATAAATAAATAAAATTCAACTGTTGTTGAGTGTTATTCACTAAAGACTTTCATAGTAACTGTTAAAAGAAAATGCAACTATGTGTTCCATAATACATACATAAATATGCAGAGATTAAAATAGTAATAATAATAATTTAAATTGTTACCCAAAGGATAACAATTTACCAATTAAGCGAGAGTTTTTACACTTTTTTAAAGGTTGAGCATTGTTTTAACTATTTGAAATGATCTAGAGTCTAGAGGGAAATCAGATATTTTCTGTTTAAAAGTAAAAGAGTGTCTGATGACAATTTGTAACATGAGATGCAAGAGAACAAGAGTAGGCCCATATCGTAAGCAGTAAAAGCAAGAAACTTTAAGACAATTATATCTAATATTATCCAGTTGCAAGCCGGTTCCAAACTTAAGCCTGAACGTATTTAATGTTCCCTTTTGGAATTGAAACTTGTAAACAAACAGGCGTTTCACCCTTCTCACGAGAAGGAGTTTGGGTGAAATTTCACGTTGGTTCTAGTCAAGGAATAACGGGGGGGGGGGGGAAGATGAGGAGTTAAGTTTAGACGCAAAGCTTTAGCTAACTTGTTAGTGGGAGACCACTTACGATTAGAAGGACCCAAGGGCTTTAGTACTAAGGGCTTAACAGCTCGGCAAAGTCCCGTTAACTAACCCTACACCCCCTTCACAATAATTTCAAGTATAATTGATGCTGAAATTTTAAGATATAAAAACATAATTCAATTTTAAAGGCAAAAATTCGAACAATATTTGTTTAAATAAAATTAATTAAGGACGTAAAATTACAGTAAAAAAAAAAATTTAAGAATTAAATCTTTACCCCAAAAGCTTTTGGCTTAAATGTGGTGCCTTAAAAAAATCTTTTGAATTCAGTGGCGCAATGAAAAAAAAAAGCATACAAAGTAATATAACACTGCAGTATCGAAATAAATAACGATATATGAGAAAAAAAAGGCTAATGATAAATGAAAACTAATTTTTATTTACAAAAAATGTAATATAAAAAATAACAAACAATGTAGGCGAGTTAGGAAAACAATATGAAGAGGCAGGAAGTCAATAATGATGCGGGCTAGTGGAGTGGGTCACGTTTCGGGAGGCTGGGAGGATGGATCGAAAAAGATCGATGCCTGGGGCGATCATACTACTAGGATTGTGGGAGGTACAGAGGAGGTTCACCGGGTACAACCAGCCAGGAGTGAGCTCCTACACCATCCTATATTCCTGATAATGAGTCTAGTCAAACTATTGACTATTTTTTTGTTGGGTGCTATAAACCCTCGGAGTGAAAAAGTGGGGGGATAGGAAGGCACTGCCCGCATCTTTTAATAGACCAAAAGCCCGGTACCGGTAATGTTCCGCGTCAGTAATATCGCGGTTCTAAAACTACGCTAGAAGTCGAAACTAAAATAAAATACAATAGAAAATAACTACGAACACAACTTTACGAAACTTTAAAACAATTGTTTTTCATTACAAAGCAACAAATTAACACTAAGAGATTTATTCCGACAAAAACATTCAAATACATACTTTCGGAATATAAAATTAGTTCATTAACAAATTATATACTTGCTAAGTATGCTTTAAAAACAAGAGAAGTAGAAGTTAACTACAGAAGTAAGTTGGGAAATGATGGCTGCAAAGGGACACAAATTAATTTATATCAAGTGCTGTATTAAGGATCAACAACATAGTGCTATACCAAGGATCAACTACATAGTGCTATACCAAGGAACAACTACAAAGTGCTATACCAAGGATCAACTACATAGTGCTATACCAAGGATCAACTACATAGTGCTATACCAAGGATCAACTACATAGTGCTATACCAAGGATCAACTACATAGTGCTATACCAAGGATCAACTACATAGTGCTATACCAAGGAACAACTACAAAGTGCTATACCAAGGATCAACTACATAGTGCTATACCAAGGATCAACTACATAGTGCTATACCAAGGAACAACTACAAAGTGCTATACCAAGGATCAACTACATAGTGCTATACCAAGGAACAACTACAAAGTGCTATACCAAGGATCAACTACATAGTGCTATACCAAGGATCAACTACATAGTGCTATACCAAGGAACAACTACAAAGTGCTATACCAAGGATCAACTACATAGTGCTATACCAAGGAACAACTACAAAGTGCTATACCAAGGATCAACAACATAGTGCTATACCAAGGATCAACTACATAGTGCTATACCAAGGATCAACTACATAGTGCTATACCAAGGATCAACTACATAGTGCTATACCAAGGATCAACTACATAGTGCTATACCAAGGAACAACTACAAAGTGCTATACCAAGGATCAACTACATAGTGCTATACCAAGGAACAACTACAAAGTGCTATACCAAGGATCAACAACATAGTGCTATACCAAGGATCAACTACATAGTGCTATACCAAGGATCAACTACATAGTGCTATACCAAGGATCAACTACATAGTGCTATACCAAGGATCAACTACATAGTGCTATACCAAGGAACAACTACAAAGTGCTATACCAAGGAACAACTACAAAGTGCTATACCAAGGATCAACTACATAGTGCTATACCAAGGATCAACTACATAGTGCTATACCAAGGATCAACTACATAGTGCTATACCAAGGATCAACTACATAGTGCTATACCAAGGAACAACTACAAAGTGCTATACCAAGGATCAACTACATAGTGCTATACCAAGGAACAACTACAAAGTGCTATACCAAGGATCAACTACATAGTGCTATACCAAGGATCAACTACATAGTGCTATACCAAGGAACAACTACAAAGTGCTATACCAAGGATCAACTACATAGTGCTATACCAAGGAACAACTACAAAGTGCTATACCAAGGATCAACAACATAGTGCTATACCAAGGATCAACTACATAGTGCTATACCAAGGATCAACTACATAGTGCTATACCAAGGATCAACTACATAGTGCTATACCAAGGATCAACTACATAGTGCTATACCAAGGAACAACTACAAAGTGCTATACCAAGGATCAACTACATAGTGCTATACCAAGGAACAACTACAAAGTGCTATACCAAGGATCAACAACATAGTGCTATACCAAGGATCAACTACATAGTGCTATACCAAGGATCAACTACATAGTGCTATACCAAGGAACAACTACAAAGTGCTATACCAAGGATCAACTACATAGTGCTATACCAAGGATCAACTACATAGTGCTATACCAAGGAACAACTACATAGTGCTATACCAAGGAACAACTACAATGTGCTATATCAAGGATCAACTACATAGTGCTGTATCCAGGATCAACTACATAGTGCTATAACAAGTATCAACTACATAGTGCTATATCAAGGATCAATTGCATAGTGCTATATCAAGGATCAACTACATAGGGCTATACAAAGGATCAACTACATAGTGCTATACCAAGGATCAACTACATAGTGCTATATCAAGGATCAACTACATAGTGCTATATCAAGGATCAACTACACACTTGGATAATCAGCTGTTTTAATTGGAGTCCAATTTAACTTTAAACGTTAATGTGGATGTACAAAAGCCACTTTGCAGTCTTCCAGAAGATAGCGTACAAAAAATCCTCAGGATCATAAAACTCACATTGTCCGCCATAAAGGGAGGGACATGGCCGCTCTCCACCGTTTAGTTTTTTTCAAATGCTTATTGCCTAGTATGTCCCACAGACGAACTTAGCCGACCACATATTCTTAAAAGGCACGGCAAGATTTACTTTGCACAAAATTCTAGCTTGATGTTAGTCAGACACTTAATTTACATGCTATCTTCTGGACTAATAAATAGTGTCAGATTGTAAACTTCCTTTCCATTTTAACAATGTCATTTTTAATAGCACAACACAATATGTCCTGGTGGTTATTGTAGGAAACATTAACATTTAATATCAATAGAAAACCAAAAAAATCACTATTTTACCAGAAATATAAGACAACGAATATTCAGGAAGGCTTCTTCAAATATATTTATTCAGGTGATGAAGTTACGAAAATTAAAATCAAGCCCAAAGACCACTTTTTTGGGGGAGCATCAAAAGATCAAGAGGTCAATAAATAAATTATTAGATAAGACGAACCTAAACGTAGAAAATCAAGCAGATTCAAGAGACAGAATCAGACAAAAAGAAGGACCTTTAATACAAAGTTAATTCTACCCTATAAAAATGTACTTGCACTATATCTAAGTCCTAAAAGATGCGACCCTAACATAAATTTGGTTAAAGGTTCAAGTGACCTCTTCCATCCTTCTCTAAATTGTACATTGTACATGATGAGATCTCGTTTATATCTTGTGTTTTTCCCCCCCCATATAATATCTGTTTAACTTTTTTATGGAAATAAGTTTCGAAGTTAGGAAAAGATTTCAGCAATAACTCTTGCGACTATCATAAAATGTATCTAAAGTACACTGATAAATCTTTTAAGTTGGTCGTATTAGATTTGTTGTAATAATATCATACCGGGGTTTTATTTTTTATGTTATTGCTATATTTTTGGTCTAATGATAACAAATAGGATATAAAGAATTATGTATGTTACTTTTTAAAGAAACGTATAAACTATAGAAGTAATATCTGTATAGAGATAATCTAGTTTAATATATATTATTTTAAATAGAGTAGCTTTTTCAGAGCATCGACGAAAACGTTTAAAATTAAAATAAGTTTTGAACAAATTTTTAAAGCGATTCGCAATTTAATCTTTTTGAAGATTTCAAAACTTAGACGATATAAAGTTGAAGTAAATCGTATTTAACCTCCGTTAAATCCTATACACTGATAGAAAACGTGACCGCAATATCAAGAGAAAAAGAAGAAAGCGGTTAATAGAACAAAATTAAATTTTTATTGCTTAGGTTTGGCCATTAAATTTAGCCTTTATTTCATCAGGGTCTACAGTTGACATAAAGGTAATAAGTGTACATGGAAGGTAAATAAAAGATTAATTAATATCAACAATAAGCATGATAAAATGCATAATTGTATTATATTTTAGGATTTTCCTGAACTATATTTAGCCTATATTTCATCAATGTCTACAATTAATGAAGTAAAGGTAATAATTGTATATGAAGGAATATAATATCAAAGATAAGCATGATAAAATGCATAATTGTATTATATTTTAGGATTTTCCTGAGTAATAGTTATTTAGAGTTATTTATGCACCTAGGGAATAATGTAAGATATTATTTCCCGCGTGACTGAGTTGATTCCTGAGGCAAAGCCGAAGGAATCAAGGCAACTAAACCCCGAGGCGAAGCCGAGGGTATTAGGTATCTTAATTCCCAAGGCGAAGCCGAGGGATTAATGTCAATTAGCTCCCGAGGCGTAGCCGAGGGAGATAATTATAACAAGGGAATAATAATGCATTATTCTCGAGGTACATACAAAATTTTATCTCCAGAAAAAGCGCTGTATAAGATTTAATCAATAAAGAAAACATTTGCATTTCTTTATTAAACGAAATAAATACAAAAATAAAACAATATAAATTATTTAAAACAATTAATAATCACTTTTAATGTAATAAAAAAAAAAGTTCAACGACAGCTAAACAAAAGTAAACAAAGCATCGTAGAATGACTCGCAATACAGCTGGAAGTTTTAATGCAGTGTTGCCAACCTGATTTCAATCCATTCACTATATTTGCCATTCTTTCTCTACTATTTACAAAATAATTAGGTTGGCGAACGTGGATTATAATCCCGTTTTTACATTATTTCCCTGTTTTCACATTATTTCCCCGTTTTTAAGAACAGGGATGAAAAGACCATCATTATTACCTATAAACTAGCCCTGAAAAGTTACATTTCGTCGCTACTGGAGATAAACTATATTAAGCCTATATTTCATCAAGGTCTACAGTGAATGACATAAAGGTAATAATTGTATACAAAGGTATATAATATCAAAGATAAGCACGATTAAATGCATAATTGTATTATATTTTAGGACCATTCTGAGTAAACTATATTTAGCCTATATTTCATCAATGTCTACACTGCCCTGCTAAGCGAAAATGTCGTATCTACATTTTTTGCCGAAAATGAGGTTATGTCATTTTTAGGGTTTTGGGGGGTGGTTTTTGTGTTTTTGATGGTCCCGAAGCCGTATCTCCGTCCTAAATAAGAGAAACAAAAGGTTTCGTAGATACGACATTGTGAAAAAGAGGTAATATACTAAGCGAAATTGCCGTAAGTGAATATTAAGAAGCGAAAACGCCGTATCTGACAGTAGATACGACATTATCGCTTCGTATAATACAGTTACGACTTTTTCGCTTCTGATTCGGTAGATAAGGCATTTTTGCTTCTGATAATCCCTGTTGTAACCGATAGTTTTTAGATGTTTTATGCAGTATCTAGCCAAAGACTGAAACGGGTGGATGTCTTTGTCTTATCAAAGACACGTGTTTTATTGGTTTTTTAGAAGTGATTTAAAAGAGTGTTGTTAAGGAGATGGAGCTAAACGATTTCTTGTGCAGGTACGATTTGTTATCGCAGTAAAAAAAAAAAAGAGTTAATCTCATCGTTCAAGTCAAAGCAAGGAAGAGGCAGTTCGACATATTTTATAAAAATTATTTTGATAGGCCTCAGCGGAGTATAAATAAAATATTTTGAGAAGAGGCTCCCTGGCTCTAAAAGACATTCAAAACCACGTGGAACAACATAATCAAGAAAAGAAAGAAGAATTTTAAAACATATTATCAGCGAAAATGCTTTTATTATTCCTTTAAATAGACAACATTTCTAGAGGAACTTACAAACATCTTTGATAGAAATTAGCACTGATATTGAAACACAATTTTTATCATTTGAAACTTACATTATGATGATATTAACATAAAATTTTAATATTTTTTGATCATTCATTGCACTATTTTTTATTAACTGTTTTATACAGCATAGATTATTATAATGGCAGTTAATATTTTTATGAATTGATAATTAATCCATTAATAATTCGTCACTAATTTAATTAAACTCAAAAGCCTTATTTTGATTACTTAGTAACTGAATTATAAATTAAACAAAAAGTCCTTTAAATAGTGAGTACATATATTTAGATTCATTTACGGCATTTTTGCTTAGTATAATATAGATACGGCAAATTGGCTTATGAATTTCACTCTCCCCAACCGTTATAATTAGTTTATAAAGGCCTTATCTACAGGTATTTCAATATATCTTATTGCCCTAACAAATGTATTTTATTAATTTATGTAAAACCAACATGGCTCTAAAGAAGATAAAATTCTGAATCTATTGATATTACTTGATAAGCAATTGAACAAATACTATGAGAGTAACGAGGCTTCAAACTTTGAAATGTTTAAAGTCAATTATCTCACAACTTTTTTTTCCAAAAATCCTGTAGATACGACATTTTCGCTTAGCAGGGCAGTACAGGTAATGAAGGTAATAATTTTATAAGAAGGTAAATAAGAGAATAATTAATATCAACAATAATTTAATAATTAAATGCATCATTGTATTATATTTTAGGATTTTCCTGAGTAAATTTTTAAAAATTTTCTACTTATTACGTCATAAATTCATGCTGATCAAAACGAGCTCATAGCACGCTTTTTTTAATATACCTACTGTATTATTTTTTTTTTTTTAAATTAAAATTAAGGCGGTAATTTTTTTTTTATTCAATGCTTTGAAAAGAATCAAAATTGTACATAATACAGTACATCATTACTCCTATTCTATAAAGAATAAAAAGTAGGTATACTTCATTGAGTGGTTTTCTTAATTAGAAGCTTTTTTTTGCCAAATAACAAAGAATTTTATTAATGGAGAGGGTTATATTAAACGTGGGCTGAAAAGTTAATAATAATGAATGTGAAAAGAAAAAAATAATAATGAAATTCAAAATGTTCAACATACCCTTCTGCAAGACAGACCATCCTTCGGACTCTGGTCTGACGCAACAGTTCCAAATATAGTAGGCTAAAACAAAAAGAAGCAAACAAGAAACATAAGTACACTTGTAATAATTATGCACAAAAATGATAAAAAAGAAAAAAAAAATATTAAAAAAAAGAAAATTAAAACAACTATATATGTATCTCTCTCTCTTTTATGTAATAGGGATTTGTTATATCAAGAACCAAAAAAAAGGTAGTAATAGAAAAGCATATCTCTGTAATACAATTTTATAGTTACACAAGTATAAATGGTTAAGAATGGTTATTAACAAAGAAAAACAACATAAATATTTATTATAAAAGTCGAAGTAATAATAAGAAATGAATTTAACATAGAATTTCGATTTGACATTATATTGATCACGCTCACTCTTTTATATATTCCAACAACAACAAAGGAGGGTAACAATAAAGGAGGACAAAAATTATATCTAAAACTAGGAATCGCGTAGCTCTATCATTGAAGCGAGTGTAATGTAATACACATTAAATAGTTAATCATGATGAGTTGATAGCTAAAGAGTAAGATTGTAGTAGAGAGCTGTGTAGTGGGGAGAAGAGTTTTTCTACCATTCCTTAACTAACCTACATGTCCCGGCAATTCCATTTCAACTACTATAAAATATATCACTTCGCTACACAAAAACTTCTTCATGTGCTTTAGACGATGTATATGAAGTTATAATAAAATCGTTACGTGAAGCAAAGAGCTAATTATGTCCTACCATAAAATGTTACATGCCTGTTTCAATTGTGCTTCAGACGATGTATATAAAGTTTTATTAAAATCGTTACGTGAAAATATAAGCTAACTATGTCCTACCATAAAATGTTACACGCCTGTTTCAATTGTGCTTTAGACGATGTATATGATGTTTTATTAAAATCGTTACGTGAAACAATGAGCTAATTATGTTCTACCCATACAAATTTCATTAAAATCGGACGTGTAAGTTTTTAAGATATGTTGGTTCGCAAAAATTGAGCGACAGACAGACAAGAAACGAAAAATGTTCCCTGATGTCTGAAACGAAATTTGTCTTGGAATTTTTAAAAACCGGAGACATAAAATCAATTCATTCTTCAGAACAATCACATAGCTTCCATTACCTTCGGTAAGCAAAATATATATAAAATAAATTGCTAAGAATATTAAAATATAGAAAATTCTATATCTCTTGCTAATTCAAAAAATTAAAATTATAATCATTTCTAAATTATGAACAATAATTTATAATAATAAAAAGTTTGCAGACGAAAATACTTCGAGAAAATGAAATCGAATAAAAAAGCTCTCGAGATATTTTAAAGGAAAGTGAAATGAAGACGGTTCAAAACTTTATTCCATTAGACCTACATTAGTATTCCCAGCAAGCCAGCTTTCATAATGGAAAAGTAACTAAAAACTTTTCAATAATTCTCTTAAATGATAAGAACTACCTTCACTTAAAATTTAAAAACAAAGTAACATTGACGCAAAATAAACTTATTACAAGTAAACTGAGACAACTTTATATTAGGTTGACATTCACAGGAAATTTATTAAAAATCTAGACAAATATTGAAATAATTCTTGAAAGCTTTATTTTTGGGATAAAATATACAATCATTGTTACATTTTGATCTCTTTAGACAAAGTAATTCAAATTTATTTTCTATCAATAATTTGCTTCTTTTTTTAATATAAACTGAAAATTTTATTTTCAAGTCACGAAATTTTTTCCTGTAACTTGACAAATTGAAAACACGTGCCGGCATTTATACTAATTTTTCTTTGTAGTCGAATTTCTAAATCGATAGTGATGTCTGATTTTTCTTAAATAATAATTATAATTATAGTAGTTAATTAAAGATAGTTTAAAATTAAAACAGTCAGCCAATTAGTGTGGCACATAGCTTCATCGCGTCCTTTCAAGTACTCTAAAGATGCTTCGCTTTTAGAACCCGATATTGTCTAATTAATTTAATTTTTCCTCTTATTTTTAAATCAGTCAACATTTTTTTGCTCTTTTACATAAATTAAACGAAATTGAATCAATGCAGACAGTTAAAATAAATATGAGTATATCTGTTGGTCCATCGAGATATCATCCAAGTTTCTTAAAAAAAGTATAAGTATTTTAAAATATGTATAGGTGATTTTGTCAATAAAAAATAAAATAATTTTTTTTTTCGAAATTTCCAAAAAGTGGTATCTTTACTTTTGATCGAAGAATTTTCAGGAATTTTTTCAGATTTTTTGCACTTCACATAAGTGAGATAGAAGGGGGGGACACGTTTCACACCCACTTCAAACTTGCCTACGCTCCCCTATCAAAGTTAAAACCAAAGAATTATATATTTTTGTAATCAGCTCGACGTACCCTTTCATATGATACCCCTCACCTCACGGTGTCGAGAAAAAAATTAAAACAATTTAACCCGTAAGTTTTTTTACCCTATTTTTTTTTTTTTTTTTTTTTTTTTTAAAAATATTTTTTTTAAGTCTCTATATTTTAAATTATGTGGGTAGGTCCAAGACACATTCATGCCAAATTTCAAAGTGATCGGACAAAAGGTGTAGCCGTGAGAGCAGGCGACCGGACGGAAGGACGGACACACGCAGGGAAATATAAGGGTCCTTTGTTTTGCCTATGGACCCTAAAGAGGTTTGTGCGCTTGTAGAAGAAGGCAACGCCCATGTAGAAGAGAAAAGAATTGGCGAATAAAGATATTCCTATGGGATTGTGCCTAACATCCAAATTTCATTAAAATTAGACGAGTAGATTTTAAGATATGTTTGTTCTGCAAAAAATGATGACAGACAGACACTATAGACTAAAAAACTTTCGCGATGTCCAACACTGATAATCTATCTGGGAATTATTGAATTCAGAGACAATAAAATTTCGATCTTCAGAACGGTAACAGTGCCTGCGTTACCTTCGGCAAACTGAGAAGCAAAAATTAAAATCAAATTCTAAGCCTAAAGGCCCTTTAAACGGTCAAAATGTGTGCGCAAACATTTTGAACGTGTATGGGGCTTTTTGATGTTTGCGCAAACATGATGTTTGACGTGTATGGCCTAAATTTTCCCGTCATCAGGTTTGCCCAATCATCATGTTTGCGCAAACATTTTGAACGTGTATGGGGCTGTTTGATGTTTGCGCAAACATGATGTTTGACGTGTATGGCCTAAATTTTCCCGTCATCAGGTTTGCCCAATCATCATGTTTGCGCAAACATTTTGAACGTGTATGGGGCTTTTTGATGTTTGCGCAAACATGATGTTTGACGTGTATGGCCTAAATTTTCCCGTCATCAGGTTTGCCCAATCATCATGTTTGCGCAAACATTTTGAACGTGTATGGGGCTGTTTGATGTTTGCGCAAACATGATATTTGACGTGTATGGTATAAATCTGCCCGACATCAGGTTTGCGCAAAATGTTTGATCGTGTATGGGGGGCTGAATACTAGTAATATTCATTTATTAATTAAATAATCCTACCGCGGGGTTCCGCAAGCGGAGCGAATTTCCATTGGAAATTTGTAGTTCTATGTTGTGCAGTTTAAACCTCCTTCATAACTACTACCATTGTCTGTGTTATTTTAAGTTAAGATAATTTAAAAGAATTATTTTATATATCTTATTTTATATGTCCAACTAAAATAGAATTATTTTAGTTGGATTAGGGTTTTTAGAATATTGCTTAGTTAAACATAATCGTAGTAGTTTAAAAGAAGTTTAAACTGCACAACATTGAACTACAAATTTCCAATGGAAATTCGCTCCGCTTGCGGAACCCCGCGGTAGGATTATTTTTAATCTTTGCTGACTCATCTGGAGGGGTTAATGACGTCATAATGATCCCATTTTTAATAGGGATCCTCATCTCAACGAGCTTAATTTTTTGGTCCAAGTTTCATTTTGATACGTCAATTCGTTCGAGAGCTATCGTGCTCCCAAGAAATCCGCTAGAAATACATATACCTATATATATAAAGTTTTGTAAAATCTATTTTTTCATGATCAGGGACCCATGAAACGTATTGTGGCCTGGGTCCCGGCTCCAACTCTCACCATGCCAGTGGCTCTATTAGCGATTTTTTTTCCTATGGAAATTCGCTAATACAAAACTCTAGATTATAAATTATAGTTTTAAAACCCATTTTCTCCTAACAATAGATTGGTTATTATGATTAATTATGTTTAGTTTTTTTTATCTCTTCAAACAAAAGATGGTGAAAAAAAAGGTGAAAAAGAGAGGTAAATATTAACGATATTAGATAAAGGAAAAGCAATTAAGGGATGTTTGTTTGGGGCTGGAAAACGTGGGAGAAAGTTAATTAAGACAAGAAACAAGTTTTCTTTTCGAAAACTCGTGGCTAAAATATTTTGGAACCATCCGCACAACCTTATAGACATTTCTAGGTTAATTCTAAACAAATTTTTATCACTCCTCATAGGTAATCCAAAAAGAGTCTTTATAATTCTATTTTTTTGTCTAAATTGATACTTTAATTCATGTAATAAATCAAAACAACTTTGACAGATTTAAAAACGGAGAAGATTAAATAAATTTGGAAAACATAGGTTGTTAGGCTAGGCTCACACTGGGGGCAAACCGTGTGCAGACTGTCTGTGGGCTGTCTCAGGAGTCTGTCTCCCGGTGCAAAAGATTGTCACCGGCGATTTATCCCCAGTGTGCGCCTAGCCAACATAGCATAAAAACATTAAAGTATACGAAATAGGAAACGAGGAAGCTATGTGATACACTAATTGATAGACTATTGTACTTTAGACTGATCGTCTTTATTCTAAAAATTTATTGGAACGAAGTTCCTTATGACACGTTCTGGAGCCCGGGAGTGAATCCGAAAAAAACGACCAAAATCACCGCCACGAAACCTACAGATGACGATAACTTGAGTAAAAGATCACCGAGTTAGATGAAATTTGGTACACATGTTCATTTTACCAATGCCCAGGCTGAGTTCGTCGGAAATCGTTATCCGCCCAAGCGTTCACGCGCAACGCTCGCGTAAACGTAAGCTTCAAAAAGACGGGGAAAAATATTATTATGAAAGCCTGTTACTAGACTTGTTTTGATTATTTTTGTTATATATGTCAAAAATGTCACTTTGTTTTGTAAATAAATAAAATATAATCATGTAAAATTTCACCCTGATACAAGCAAACCTGTAGTTTTTAAATTAATTGGTCGGGTAGGTAGAAAACAGTCCTATTTCAATCCAAACTCCTTTAACAAACATACTCTTTCACTATAAACTCATCATGATCAACTTTTTTCTTATATTTAATATATATTTATAGTAAGACGCTTACTTTAATGATACAAATAATGATTTTCTTTTAATTTTGCCTTAACTCTTGCTAGGTACAAACAGTTGGTTACTTTTAATTTTGTCTCTTTTCTAACTCCGCCATGTATAAGTAGTTATCAATGTATACGTACTTAGCAGTGTGATTTTATAATTTATATTTAATGAAAACTGTAAGGAACTTCGTTCCTACCGGGTGTCCCGCGACACCACACGTATTTTTCCTTATATACGAGTACATAATTATACGCTGCCCAGCGTTTTGTATTTGTTACATTTATCGAGTTTTCGTAGTTACATTTGATTATTATTCAACATTATATAAAAAATGGCAATACAAACATCAACTCCCCGGCGGGGAATCGAACCCGGCCTCTCATCGTTTAGACCAATCAGAACCTGATTTTTTTCGGGAAAACTACTTACATCATTAGATTCACATTCAAAATGACTTAATTTTTTGATACAAACTCCGTTTTCAAGGAATCTTGAATGTTTATCCTGAGTTTTGGGAGGTAGCGTCTAACCACCTCTAACCACCTCTAAAATTCGTTCCTCAATTTCACCGGGAGGTATGATTTTTCTAAATATGAATGCCTACTTTTGTCGAAATCGGTCCAGCAGTTTAGGCTGCACGCGGTTGCACAACTTTATTAAAAACCATTTTTGAGGAACCAGGGGACATCAAATCGTGTAAATTTATAAAAATTGAATTTTAGGGCCATCACAATACTTTCTCTTTACATAAACTACAGAGAAAGTAAAAATTACCAACACAACCCATTAGTTACCTTTTATGTACATTCCCTTTGTCTGAAATTTATTTGAACTTTTTAAGTAAAACATTTTTTTTGTAAAAACAATTCTACCCGGCAGAGAATCGAACCCTGACCTTAAAATTCCTCCTTCAACTATTTCTTTATTTTTAAAGTATACGAAATAGAAATTGAAAAACAAAACTATATAACATTTCAAATAATAGTAAAAATTAAAACAGAGTAAAACCATAAATTAAAACTTTGTCGTATAAAAACAGCTATTCGAGCTAATAATATAATCGATTTATTAAGAGAAATTATAAAGTGTTATTTACCTAGTTTCACCACGAACTTATAAACTATAAATTAAAGACATTATTTACAGCTAATAAATAAAATTAAAACTGGTGCGGGAAAGAGAATATTAATCCTTAGTTATGTTCTTTTAAAATATCTTAATTTATTTACTAAATAATTACCTAACATCTCGCAAATAATGTGGTAAGGGAAAGTAAGGTTAAAATATATGGCTTGGGCGGGTTTCTACTAGAAAAAGTCAAGGTATAGTTCCGGAAAATGCCGCCAGATACCAGCACCGAACAGACATTACATACAACGCATTCTACCCAACAAAGCTTGAACTAAAACAAGAAAAGTAATCGATAATGCAACTTTATATTACAACCCTTATTTTTCAAAGATATATATTAATTCAAGTACATAATGCATTAAATTAAATATTTAACGAAACAATTTATCACTCGTAGCTTAATGTTTTTAGGGTCCGTATGCAAAACCAAGGACCCTTATACTTTCCAGCGTGTGTCTGTCTGTCCGTCAGTCCGTCGCCTGCTCTCACGGCTACACCTTTCGTCCGATCACTTTGAAATTTGGCATATGTCTTGTACCTACCCACGCATGTTAAAAATATAGCGACTTAACAAAAATATTTTTCAAAAAACTTAAGGGTAAAATTGTTTTTTGTTTTTTTTCGACACCGTGAGGGGTTTTATATGAAAGGGTGTGTCAAGCTGATTACAAACATGTATAATTCTTTGGTTATAACTTTGATAGGGCGAGCGTAGGCTAGTTTGAAGTGGGTGTAAAACATGCCCCCCCCCCCCTCTATCTCGCTTATGTGAAGTGCAAAAAATCTGAAAAAATTCCTGATCATTATTCGACCAAAAGTAAAGATACCACTTTTTGGAAATTTCGAAAAAAATATTATTTTCTTTTTTATTGACAAAATAGTTTTTTTATAATTATGGTCTTTTTGATATATTTATATGGTTTAGTCCAGTTCAGTGGCAGAAAAATACTTTATCAGAAGTTTGTTTATGTGCTTTGAGAATATCAGACCCATAGGATAGTTCAAAGTAAGCTTTTTAGTATTTTAAAAAACACCATCAATAGGGTACTACTTAAACTATATAGTGTGGCCTACGGACCCTCGCTGTGTGCTGACTGGCACAGACTTGACTTGTTTATTTAAAGTATATATGAGGCGAAAACACAGGGATTCTTGACTCAATCACTGGCGGCGGAATGTGTTTTATCTTCTTATAGTATCTTCTAAAATAATAACGCTTGCTTTTTAATGTTAACGATTTGAATATTCTCAATTGCATTGATTGCTATCGTTTATATTTATTAGTTTAAAATTTAAATGTAACGAAGAAACAACTTTTTTCGTTAAAGTTAGAAATTGTTTCAACCATTATCATTTAATTTTAAAGTGTAAAGACATTTAATTATTGCCCAGTTGAATGTAAAATTTTCTCCTAAGGCCGTCCGCACACGGGGCGATAGGCAAGCGATACAACAGCAATGCAACAGCGATACGATATCGCCTCCCTGTTGCTTCCTAGGTAAAGGAGCGGGGACCCACCAACGGAGCGATAGGGAGGCAATCAGTAGGCGATACACTCGGCGGGTGCAATACATGCAACACGTGCGACCTGCAAGGAAGCAACCTCAAAGCGATATTGCAAGTGTTGCATTTGTTACATATATGATTTTACCCTCACGGAGTATTCCAGAAGTAATGTGACTGCGATAATCTGTTACTTTTTTTTGTATTATTTTATAAAACAAATACATAAATGAATGGAAGCATCATTATATTTAATTTTACGACTAAAATTTAAATAAATTAACTTTAATAATGCTGATTAGTATTTAATTGAAAAAAATAACTAAAAAGGGAAAATAAAGTTAAAAATATGTGTTTAGCTTGTAATTAAATAAAACTAATATAAAACAAATAAATTTATTTTTACCATTAATATAAAATACATATATATAAGTATAGATGACTACATTTTCCTTTATTTATTTGAAATTTTTTTTTTGTTTTTTCCCTATTAAATAAATAAAAATGGGCACTTCTTTAAAATGTTACTCCCATTATAAGAAAATCGAAGTGAGTAACAATCTAAGAAGGCGACGGAATGTTCTTCTTTAGACTGTTACTCCCCTTATACAAACAAAATTGATTGGACTAAACATTTATTTTTTTGACAAAATTATTAATATTCTCCTCAAAGATTACTGCAATCATTAGATTTCGTATTTTTTATAATCTATTTAAACTTATAACTAATAATTATATAATAACACATTGAAAATGAATAAAATTAACAGAGTATCAGGTATGAGTTGACAACAAAATATCGCCCCGTGTGCGGATGCCCTGTTTTTAGATCGCCGATATCGGCGATATTGCCGATATCGTATTGCTGTTGTATCGCTTTCATATCGCCCCGTGTGCGGACGGCCTAAGTGTTAAAGGTTATTTCTTTCCAAATTAAGATTAAGTATTTACCGAAGTTTCGTATATAAAAGTATGTCAGTTGACTCGTGCTGCGATCTCTCGGAGAATGTTGGTAACTAATAAAATTGACTGTGCTGCGACCTAGGTGCAGTTAAAGGAAGCTTGGAAGGTAGGACAAGACTTCTAGCGCTTTCTAGTAGCGACACAATGAACTAAAAGGTTACAACCTTTAATCACTAGAATGCGCTGTAGTGCTGATTTTCCCGTCATAACACAACCTGTTTATACGACATAAACACTAGCTCATGACAGAATACATTAGTGTAGATAGAATTTAAATTTACTTTTACTTAACAGAATTACAAATGTTTAAATATTAATATTGAGTTCATAACAATTTTAAAATACTAATAGATATAGGAAATACATTATTTTTTAGTATGATTAGTTAATTGATAAATAAAAATACCTGTGTCTCAAATATTAATGGTTATCAATTGAATTAAAAGAAAATTTGAACTAATCTCAAACTAATATTTAAATTATTTTTATTAATTTATTTATTTTATCCAATCTATAGAAAGTAATAACCTTGAATTTTCGAGCACTGAATTCAAATGAACGTACATTCAATGAGAAAATTATTTATTATTTATTCACTTTCATGATCATTGGAAGTGATAAAATGAATACACAATCACAGAAGTTATAAAAGTAAGTAAAATCGAGTTTTTCAAATACTTATAGAACGAAATTTAAAATCATTTTTAATATACACAATATAAGTAGAGAAATAGAAAATAATGTCAATTCATCGTCAAGTAACTAAAGTAAATGTTTAACACAGACTGTGATTAGTTCAACTTTGTTATTAGTCATTTGGAAAACACAAACCGGTGGAGAGCGGCCATGTCCCCCCCATTTTGGCAGACATTGTGATTATTATTATCCTCAGTACAAAATTATTTAGTAGACCAAAATTGAAGTTGATGGTAGTTTGTCACTTGACAGGTGACCAATTTAATCTGGAGTAATATTTGAATAACTAACCTATCAAGTGACAAACTAAAATCAATTTGGTTTTCGATCTACTAACTAATTTTGTACTCATGATCAAGAAAATTACATTGTCCGCTAAAATGGGGACATGGCCACTCTACACCAGTTAGTTTTTTTTCAAATGCCTATTGCCAAGCTATGTCCCGTAGACGAAATAGCAGACCACATATTCTTAAAAGGCACCAAATGATTAACTTATACACAAAAATTCTAGCTTGATGTTAGTCAGACACTTTTTTGCACGCTATCTCCTGGATTATTGGAAATTATTGATAATTAAATATTAAAATGGTCGCTGACAAATTAAACAAAATTCTAGCTTGATGTTAGTCAGACACATTTTTGCAAGCTATCTCCTGGATTATTGGAAATTATTGATAATTACATATTAAAATGGTCGCTGGCAAATTAAACAAAATTCTAGCTTGATGTTAGTCAGACACTTTTTTGCACGCTATCTCCTGGATTATTGGATATTATTGACAATTACACATTAAAATGGTCGCTGCCAAATTAAACAAAATTCTAGCTTGATGTTAGTCAGACACTTTTTTACACGCTATCTCCTGGTCTAATACTACTAATAGTGTCTGATTGTAAACTTCCTTTTAATTAGCACAATATGTCCGGTGTTTTAGACACTTTTTTGTACGCTATCTCCTGGATTATTGAAAATTATTAATAATTACAAATTAAAATAGTTGAAACCTCAAAACCGGTCAACACTTGTTGACGCTGCCAAATATTAAACTGAAGAATTAAAATTCTTTCGTTCAGTAATAACTTCAAAATACATCGGTTAAACAATCTAAGCTCTTCACTTAGAATATTTTACATTGACGACCTCCTTTCTTTTGTTCGACTATACTGTCATTGTTATATACAGTAGCGATACACCAAACTATTTTTAGATCTGAAACTAGTTTAAGATATATAAACAGAGTTTTAGACTGTGGTGAAAACTGACCTAAAAAAGTGGTTTGACTGTTAATAAGCTTTCTGTCGCTTTAGATCCGACATTGGACAAGAGGTGAGTACGATAGAAAGCAAGAAGAGTTTGGCGCGAGACTCTATGCATCTCGACCGTGTGTTACCATGTCTCGCGGCGGTCAGGTGTTTGGCTTCTCAGTGCCGTGAAGGAATGTAACAATACGTGACTCGAGCAAAGATATTTCTTTTTTTCAGCTACAGACAAAACTATTCACTAGCGAGGTTCACAGAGGTTTTTCAAACATCAAGTTAATTTCAGGGTCAGAAAAGGGGAGTGTTAGAATCCACATCAGTATTCCAAGACACGGATATACGTTTTGAGATTTCTTTTCTTCAGAATCATCTTTCACTCAAAGAGGAAATCAAACGGTAAAAGAAGATTTGACAAGATTATAGCATTCGAGAGTAAATAAAATAACATTAAATAAATATCTAGAGGCAATATTTTATGAGTTTATAAATCCCAAGTAAATAACAATTTAAATACTCTGCACACTTTTCTACTTCTACAGAAAAGAACCAACAAATTAATATAAAATTATAGAAAATTAAGACAAAATTCTGATTGTAAACAATAAAATATATTGTAGAGCATAAGGATATAATATAACTAAAACAAAAAGCCCGTTAACGAAATAATATGTAGGCATGCGAACGCAAACTAACGCACACGCCTAATTAATGAGGCGTAAACTTTCGTTGAAATCAATAAAATATACAAAAAGAATAAAAAAAGTAATTTTTAATTGTATAAACGATTTTTTTTTAAATATGTAAACCACAAAAGATTTTGTTACGCAAGAGAAGTAAGAAGGAAAGAAGGTAGTTAAGGACAGTAAATAATTGCAAATACGCTAGACATTTTCTTTATGACTAAATTGTACTTTGATTTTTAATGTATTGCAAATTTAAATAATTGTACTTAAAAAAATACATTAAAAAATGTAACTAAATAATGATACTATATATTACTTTGAGAAATAAATTAATTTTAATCGATATTAATTAAAAATCCAACTAGAGCAAGAAAGTAATTAAATTAGTCCTCTTAACTTCTTAAAACAATTTATTTCTCGTTACTATATTATGGAGATAAGAAATTGTGATTCATATAGCTAAATATGAATCATACTTTATTTTCATTAATTATATCTGGATCATATCTAAATAGACATATTTTTCATTTTAATATTCTAATAATATGATTAATTTATATTACCTGTTATAATATAATAAATTAGTGTTTTTTTTGCACTTCTTAGCTTAAGAGATGATGATTTACACAATGTATTTTTAAAATCTCGATAGTTAGCATTAAAAATAATGTAACTAAAAAAACACAAAAATAAGAAAAACATAATTAACAGTATCAACCTATGTCATAAATATTTATATTCTCGTACTCCACCTTTTCGGCTTTTTTTTATAAAGGATAAAACAAATATTCAGAGAACAACGCATGGTTGTTTACATAGGCCACGAATATAAAATCACATAGTGCTTGAACAAATATAAGATATAAAAAAATAAAGTCAAGAACAGAAATAAAATCACGGGAAGTTGGGTGAAGGGTCAGGACGAAGGAGGGAAAAAACTCTTAAAACAATAAATCTTAAGAAGAGAAAAGGAGAAGAAGAAATTTACTGAGAAATATGAGAGAAAGGTCAAAAGGGCAGTAAAAAGGGTGCCTTAAGGGTAAAAGGATTCCAGTAGGGGGGGAACCATAAGGGTTTAGGCTAGCTGTGGTTTGAAGAGTGTGAACGATGTTTGGGAAACATATGTGACTGTTTGTGTAGGGATTATAAAAGTTAAGGCTGAGCAAAGGAAGAAAAAAATATTCTAACACAAGAAATAGAAAGGTTTACAGGGAAGGTACACCACAAAAAATAGTAACGCAAAAAAGCGAAAAAAAGAAGAATTAGCTAACGTAGGAATGTAAAAAATAATAAAATCACGGAAAGTCAACAACGAGTAGAATTTGCCAGCAAAATTGATATTCTTAGTATTGCATTAAAAGAAACAAGAACCATAATTCATAACTAAGAATAAGTGGTACCGACTGTGAAATTATTTAAAAATGTCATTTATAACATCAGCTTGAAGAAGGAAATATTTTGTTTTCCAAACGTTGATAAAGTCTTTACTGGTCTTTAAAGTCTTTACTTAAAATTGATTTAAATCTTGACAACAACATTTCTGTACTTCATTCATCGTTTAGTAGAGTTTTACAATTATTTAAAAAATTCTTAAAAAGAGCTTATGCTTGTACTACAATGGAAAAGCAATAAATGAACTGGCTATTAAAACATCATTATTAATTAAAGAATTAGTAAGAATAGAAAAATACATGGTTAACTAAATATTAAAGGTTTATCACTGATATTTTATGGGAATCATAATTATATCTAATATAATCAGAGATCTCTGAAAATAAATGCAGTCATCTACGAAACCATACACTAAATTTTTGAAATTATAAAAAAAAAAAAAAATCTGTAGTTTGATTCCAAGTTCCGTGAGATATGTTCCACGCTAATAACCACAAGGAATAAAATATGAGAATAAAGTAATAGAAATAGTAAATAGAATAATATTAAGGAGTCTACTCAAACTTAGTAGACCTAAAGGAATAACATAAATTGTCTCTCCACGTAAATTGAAACTGAAAGGAATAACACAAACTGTCTCTCCACGTAAATTGAAACTGAAAGGAATAACACCAACTGTCTCTCCACGTAAATTGAAACTGAAAGGAATAACACAAACTTTCTCTCCACGTAAATTGAAACTGAAAGGAATAACACAAACTTTCTCTCCACGTAAATTGAAACTGAAAGGAATAACACAAACTTTCTCTCCACGTAAATTGAAACTGAAAGGAATAACACAAAGTGTCACGTAAATTGAAAAAAAATCAGCTTTTAGCCTTCAAAAGATCATCATCAGTGCTTATTGCGGAAGAAAAAGAAGCTTTGTTTAATAAACCAGTTTCATTTTACGTGGAGATTCAATTAATTTTATTCCTGGTAACCTCTATAGACGCTCCTACATGTAACAAAGTAAATGTACTTTCATAGACTCAAATACATTGAGCATTGGCGTCTGTAATTTATCACAGAGGAAATATTGAACATAGCAATCCGAAAGCTTATTTTCTTTCCTCTAACTTTGTCTTTCGAATTCTAACTTAAAGCACATTATAAATAAGTGTATTGGCTTGTCATAGCGCCATAAGTGTATTGGCATGTCATAGCATCATAAGTGTATTGGCATGTCATAGCATCATAAGTGTATTGGCATGTCATTGCATCATAAGTATATTGGCATGTCATAGCGTCATAAGTGTATTGGCATGTCATAGCGCCATAAGTGTATTGGCATGTCATAGCGTCATAAGTGTATTGGCATGTCATAGCGTCATAAGTGTATTGGCATGTCATAGCGTCATAAGTGTATTGGCATGTCATAGCGTCATAAGTGTATTGGCATGTCATAGCGTCATAAGTGTATTGGCATGTCATAGCGTCATAAGTGTATTGGCATGTCATAGCGTCATAAGTGTATTGGCAAGTCATAGCGCCATAAGTGTATTGGCATGTCATAGCGTCATAAGTGTATTGGCATGTCATAGCGTCATAAGTGTATTGGCATGTCATAGCGTCATAAGTGTATTGGCATGTCATAGCGTCATAAGTGTATTGGCATGTCATAGCGTCATAAGTGTATTGGCATGTCATAGCGTCATAAGTGTATTAGCATGTCATAGCGCTATAAGTGTATTGGCATGTCATAGCGTCATAAGTGTATTGGCATGTCATAGCGTCATAAGTGTATTGGCATGTCATAGCGTCATAAGTGTATTGGCAAGTCATAGCGCCATAAGTGTATTGGCATGTCATAGCGTCATAAGTGTATTGGCATGTCATAGCGTCATAAGTGTATTGGCATGTCATAGCGTCATAAGTGTATTGGCATGTCATAGCGTCATAAGTGTATTAGCATGTCATAGCGCTATAAGTGTATTGGCATGTCATAGCGTCATAAGTGTATTGGCAAGTCATAGCGGATTAGTAAAACATCTCTTACTGCCGCAACAAACATAAATAGGTAGCAATGTAAGAATCCTAATAGAGAAGATCCGGAAACGGAGCTTTGTGACACAGTCACATCCGCTTTGATAGAGGGGAAAAAGGAATGCTTTCTTTCCTAAGTATGTCGATCAAAAAGAAGAGAAAAAGCCTGGATGAATAATGCGCAGTAGAATCTATCCTGGACTACACAATCGATACAAAGTTACAGTGAAAACAGCCTCTCCACATCTTGTCCACTTACAACATCTTAGCCACTGAACTAGATTCCCTTTTTCTACATCAAAATGATAAAATAAAATAACCGTAAATGTTCAGCAAACAAATAAAATAAATATTTCAAATACAGTTGAAATAAATATAAAATAATCAGCTAATTGGTGTGGCACATAACTTCCTCACGTCCTGTATCATATACTTTAATAATTTTATGCTTTTACATAATTTTACTGTCTAATTTATTTAATTGTTTCCCGCGTTTTTTAAATGTCAAAATTGTTTTGATTTTGTACATGAATTCAAGTATCAATTAAGTAAAAGTTACAGAGCGCAGATGATCGATATTTTAATGGTTGTATGCTTATACAAGCCATAATTGTCTAATTTATTTGTTTCCCCCGTTATTTAAATATTTTAAAATTGTTTTGATTTTTTACATAAATTAAAGTATCATTTTAGAAAAATTTAAAGAGTGCAGACGAATGAAATTAATCTGGGGCTATCTGCGGGCTACTTTCGACAAACCATCCATAACTTTCATAAAAATCAGATAAGTACTTTTGAAGATATAAGAGTAAATAAATGTATGTTATTGCGCATGTAAAAGGAGAAACAAATATGCGCTGACGGTTGAAACTTATATGGGACCAACAATAGGCTAAATTATGATCCTAACATCCAAATTTTATTAAAATTGGACAAATATAGTTTTAAGATATGTTGGTTCGCAAAAATTCTGCGACAGACAGACGCGGAACCAAAAATGTTCCCTGATGTCTGAAACGTACTTCTTCTTGGAATTTTTGAAATCAAAGACATAAATATCGGTCTTCAGAACGATCACATAGCTTCCGTTACCTTCGGTAAACTCGGAAGCAAAATAATATATTATTCTAGGAGGTCCGGTGCGCACACATATCCATTCAAATTTAACACGCTAAGTGGTTTACCGAAGTTTGCATTCAAAGTGGTCCAAAAGTCTACTTCCCTTAGTCAATAATTAACTAATCCAAAAATCTCCAAATATAGTATATAGATTTGGTTTTAATCACCTACGTTAATAAATAAATATATTTGAGAACATTTGACAGTATAAATAAATAATAAATCATTAAAAAATTGGAAAAAATAAATAAATAAATAGCGAGAAGTTAATACCTACTTGTAAAGTTATTTAGTGGAAAGTCTAAATATAATGAGTAGGTGTAAGTATATTTAATATTCATGAAGTACAAGTGGCGTGCAACTTTGCTACATGACTTTACCAGGATGAGGAAAGTCCCTTGCGGCCCACAGGGTACAGAGTCGCATGCAAATTAGAATATGTTCGAGATTGGAAAAATGTAAATTATTCAAATGAAGTATCTTGTAGGTTTGAGAGATCGCTTGAGGTGTGTTTTTTTTTAGTTTTTACTGTTTTTTCAACAAGCGACATCCTGGAGTACAACATACTACGCAAATGGATAGTGAAAAGAAAGAAAAAAAAGAGCATTAAAAGGTTTTCATTCATTATACTTCTTTAATGTTTTTCAATGAAAGAACTTTTAAAAAAGAATAAAACCAAACAATGTTAAATAAAAATTGAGTTTGTAAAAATTAGTTTTAACAAAAAAATAATCAAAGAAAAAAAAAGCCTTAAAAGATTTTCATTCATTATTCTTCTTCAATGTGTTTCAATGAAGGACTTTAAAAAAATTAAAATAAATTAATAAAACCAAACAATGTTAAATTAAATTGAGATTGTATAAATTTGTTTTAACATGAAATAATCACCAAGTCTTTAATATATATTTAAACAAAAAGTGACAAATTAGAATCTTTGAAAAACGAAACGTCCTATTTTGTATAAATTAATGATTTTATACTTTTATAACCTATTTTTAACTACGTTTTTATTAGCTTGCATTCTTGTTTGTTTGTTTGTTTGTTTGTCCGGTACAAATCTGGCAATCGATTTCTAACTAACTTCCCGAATAGCTAGGCATTTGAAACTTTTAGCATAGCTCAGAACACGATGACAATGCATTATTTTAATACTTTTAGCCATCTTTCAGCAGAATTTAATTAGTAATCAGCTAATTTTGCTGTGCGGAAAGTTAGTTCGGAAAAAATCCGCAAGTTATTTTATTTGTTTTGCCATAACTAATATTTACGCAATCTTCATTTTGACGGGTCTCAAATTTGTGATAGATAAACATTGAATGACAGCAAAACAGGAAATATCGATTATATTATTTATCGATTATATTATTTATATTATTTCAAATATATCGATGGCACGCTTTAGATTTGGTGTTGGTGAGATCCGTTGTACAAAGATTTGTCCTTTTATAGGTTTAAGGACAGCTCTCTAGATGGTTGTCATTTATGTGAAGTAAATAAATTCGGAACTATTTTTTTTTTCACTAACATTATATATTATATAATAATAAAAATTATATTATCAACATTACATACGATTCAACAGAAAATTTAAAAACATAGTATATAAAAAGTTCTTCAAATTTAAGTTTTTGGTAGTTTTCATACTACGGAAAGTTTAAATTAAAATGTTCTTTTTATCTTGAAATTATTTCACATGAATTGAAGTATCAATCTAGCAAAATGTAAAGAGTGTAGACGGTTGAAATTAATCTGGGGCTATCTCAAGGATACTTTCGACAAAGCATTAAAATCAGTTGAGTACTTTTGAAGATAAAAGTATAAATAAATGGAGGTTACATGAATTAAAGTATGCATCAATTTAGCAAAAAGTGCAGACGGTTGCAACAATCTGAGACTATCAGCATGCTACTTTTGACAAACCATTCTGTTTTTTCATAAATTCAGATAAGTACTTTTGATGATATACCTGTAAATCGTCTGTCGTCTGTCGTCTGTCGTCTGTGCAGACGCCTGGAGCCTAAACTACTGGGCCGATTTTGACAAAATTTGGCATACATGATCAGAAAAATCATACCCCGAGGCGAAATCGAGAAATGAATTTTAACTCTAAATTTGGGGGCGCTACCCCCCAAAAACTCTGAAAAAACGTGAAAAAAAATTATTTCTCGAAAACGGTTCCGACGATTTTGATTAAAAAATTCTAAAATGTAGTCCATTTAAATACGAATCTAACGATATAAGCCGTTTTCCTGGGAAAAATCTAGTTCCTGAGAAAATAGCTTAAAACACGGACGGAGAGAGCCCGGGTTCGATTCCCCGCCCAGGAGAAGTTATTTTTATGATACATTTTTATGATATGTTCAATAATAATTAAATGTACATACAAATGTACATTAAATGGCTATGTAATTATGAACTCGTATATGAGAAAGTTTGTCTGAGTTGTCTCGGACCGATTTTTTTCTTTTATCACAAAAGTTAAAATTAAAAAAAAAAAAATCATGAAATCATGGTCATTCGCCAAAAAAAGACTTGAGAAGGTTTAGACAATATAAAAAAAAAAAAAAAAAAAAAAAAAAAAAAAAAAAAAAATTAAACGGTCTAAAAATAACTATACATGAAAAATTGAAAATAACAGATGGAACTAACTCCTTTTTCTTTTCTTAACCTATCAAGTCTTTCTCAAACAAGATTGAAGAGTTACGGAAAATAAAAGGAGTCTTGAAAAAGAAAGAAATTGATTGATCGATGAATGGAGATATTTCAAACGAAAGAAAGGAACAGCTTTGCATAAAAGGAAACGTAGGCGGACCGGACCGGTCTAAAAGTACTTGACGGATAGCTTAGAAGAACTTTGATTGTCAAGGACATTAAAGAACCTTGCTACACAGACATACTCCGTCCGGTCCAATTATCTACAGTTTCTTAAAGATTACCACGTTTTGCAAACCTGTCATTTTAAAATTAACAAGTCTTTAATTAGAAATTTTAGAAAATAATAAATTATCTGCAGAATAGTCTAGACAGGTCGGTGCTTTAGGTAGATAAATCTTAAATCTGAAATATCAGACTCTTGCTTTAAGACAGATAGAGCTCATAAAAATAACGATTATTAACTGAAACTCATAGATAAATTTGATCAGGTGTTTATAAAAGTATAAGTTTTTAGACAGATTGGTGCTTTAGGTAGATAAATCTGTTGCTTGAATATCAAACTCTTGCCTTAAAGACAGTTATAGCTCATAAAAATAACGAAAACTGAAACCCATATATAAATTTGATCAGGTGTTTGGTGTTTATAAAAGTTCAAGTTTTTAGACAGATTGGTGCTTTAGGTAGATAAATCTGTTGCTTAAATATCAAACTCTTGCTTTAAAGGCAGTTATAGCTCATAAAAATAATAAATATTAACTAAATATATATAAATTTGATCAGGTGTTTATGAAAGTATAAGTTTTGAGACAGAATAGAGCTTTAGGTAGATAAATCTGTTTCTTAAATATCAGGCTCTTGTTTTAAGACAGTCATAGCATAGCTCATAACAATAATAAATATTAACTAAAACCCATATATATAAATTTGATCAGGTGCTTATAAAAGTATACGTTTTTAGACAGATTGGAGCTTTAGGTAGATAAATATGTTTCTTAAATGTCAGACTCTTGCTTTAAGACAGTTATAGCTCATAACAATAATAAATATTAACTAAAACCCATATACCTATATAAATTTGATCAGGTATTTATAAAAGTATAAGTTTTTAGACAGATTGGTGCTTTAGGTAGATAAATCTGTTTCTTAAATATCATACTCTTGCTTTAAGATAGTAATAGCTCATAAAAATAACGAAAACTGAAACCCATATATAAATTTGATCAGGTGTTTATAAAAACGTTTTTATACAGATTGGTAGTAGATAAATCTGTTTCTTAAATATCAGACGCTTGCTTTAAGTCAGTCAGAGCTCATAAAAATAATAAATATTAACTAAAACTCATAAATAAATTTGATCAGGCATTTCTAAAAGTTATAAGTTGATCCACTTCTTTCGATGAATATCACAGATTACGTAAGTTTTCTTGAATATTACAGAAATTTAAATTTTTCCCTTTAAGCTTAATTCAATAAAAATAAGTTCCAACAGAATATCTATTTAAACAACTGACTTAGACAGTAAATAAAGTGTATGCTTTCCTATCGGCACAAGAGAAAGATTTACCTAATACAAATAGAAAAAAGTTATAATTATTCTATTCAACAAATTTAAATAAATAAGGATCTATTACCTAAATCAATTATTGTGATATTAGAATGCAGACCCTATTAGGATTCCATCCCTATTAGAATCCATACCCTATAAAGATTTTTTTGTGGGGAAGAAAAATACAATTATATAACTTTTATAACATTTATCTAATAAAGTATATTAAAAAGTTTAAATTGACTAAAGAAGTTTTACGATCATTAAAAGTTAATAAAGTTTTACTTACTAAAGTTAACTATTGTAAAATATTATTTAAAAAAATAAATATTTTTAGTATTCGAAAATCAAACATTTCTATTTTAGAAAGATAATTGGAGTTTTATCACCTGCAGAATAAGTTATTTCTTACGAATTAAAGTTTTTTTGTTTTTTTAAAAAAAAAAAAGAAAAGATACTTAAAAAGATAATTTCGTTAAGTGGGGTCGCTTATTCCCTGAATTATGATAAGTACGGGATGATTTGCATTCCGAAAAAAATAGAGAGCAAATCTTATCACACATCCTCTCATTATGATTTGAATAATTAAAAAATCGATTTAGAAAACATGTTAATCTACGATTGATACGAAATATATACATTATATCTTTGTTTAGATGCGTAGAATGTGATTATTTACGTACTTGTATTCATTACGCATGCGCGTCTCATAGTTCTGAATAATTTCTCTTCTTTACCACGCTAGCGTGGTAAAGAATAGGAATTCTTCAGCTTTACGCACGATTTGCGAGTTTGTTTACATTTAACAATACAAATTTGGCGTTCTTTTATTAAAGTAACTGTTTATATCGAGTTTCTAGTGAAAAACAATAAGTGAATCAAGTGACTGACGAAAATGTGGAGAATAATACTCCTCCAGAAATAATTAATTCGGCAAAAAATACAACTCAAGAATTAATGCCATCTTTATCAAGAGAGAGATACGAACTTACATACAGCAAGTTTATTTTTTTCTGTATTTATTATTTAAATCTATCAGTCGTAGATAAAGTACGGTACGCAACTCGTGCGAAAACGGCATTTTGCATTGCTCGTGTGGTTTTACTATACCCTCGCTGTCGCTCGGGTGCAAACTCCACACTCGCATGGAAAATGCTACTTTCCGCACTCGACGCGTAATGTACTATTAAAGTTCTACAAAATCAGCTTTTCTAAGGTCGTTGACTATCCATGATCAATAAATTTGATATCTTAAAGTTCATTCATTCCTTCACCTGCCTTTTAAAATTTTAAAGGGAAAATCAGTCAAAAGTAAAAATAAAGCTTATGGATGCACCGATGTTTGGAAATAGTACATTACGTGTCTAGTGCGGAAAGTAGCATTCTGCATGCAAGTATGAAGTTCGCACCCGAGCGAAAGCGAGGGTAGTAAAACCATACGAGCAAAGCAAAATGCAGTTTTCGCACGAATTGCGTACCGTACTTTATCTACGATTGTGGATTTTAATAATAAATACAGAAAAAATGTAATATTTCCTGTATGTAAGTTCGTATTATTCTTTTGATAAAGATGACATTAATTTATTAGTTGTATTTTGAGCAGAATTAATTATTTCGGGAGGAGTATTATTCACCTCATTTTCATCATAATCACTAAAATCACTTATTGTTTTTCACTAAAAACTCGGTATAAACAGTTACTTTAATTAAACAAAAAGCAAATTAGTTTTGTTAAATGTAAACAAACTCGCAAATCGTGCGTTAAGGTGAAGAATTCCTCTTATTTTCCGCACTAGGGCGGAAAAAAAGAAGAATTATGAACGCGTATGCGCAATGAATATAGCTACAAAAAGAATCACTTATCTTTTTGACAAACATTGGTTGTTTTGAATTAAAACAACTAAAATCATAATTCTCTATTTATTTATTTAATTATTTTACTTTGGTTTGACAGACTGTTTCTATTTTTGCAAATTATCGATGCTAATTTATATTAGGTATAAAAGATACAATATTGTGTCCTTAAAGCCTAGTTTGCACGGGTCGAGTAATTTAGTATTAGTAGCCACGGTCGAGTAATTTAGTCAGTGTCTAGTATATAAATTTAGGAAAAAACAAAGTGTCCAAACGAGTCGAGTACTAAATTACTAAACTACTCTACTAAAATACTCGACCCGTGCAAACTAAGCTTAAGTCTACAAAGCTTATTCGAAAAGTTAATAAACACAATCTACATATTACAAATATTAATAATGTTTTCTTTCAATTATAATTAATATTAAAGAATAAAAAAATGCCCAAAAAACGATACTTTATTGGACTCAGGGGTCTCCATCAAAATCTCAAAATCGATTTTTTTCGTAACCACAATCTTACAATTATGACTAGAGACTGAGACTAGAGAGGTTAATAAAAAGTAACACAACAATATTGTCACCAAAATTTTATATTAATAAACATACGTGTTTCGACATTTATATCATCTTCAGTGTAAGTGTTAGCATAGTGAGTTAAAGACGCTACATATTTACTTCAATAACGTTTGTAAAGTATTGTACTTACACTAATAATGATATAAATGTCTTTAATATAAAATTGTGGTGACAATATTGTTGTGTTACTTTTTATTAACCTCTCTAGTCATAAATATAAAGTGATATTGATATTACAAAATCTCATTCATAACAAACTATTCATTCACAATCTTATATATAATAATCTTTTTATAAATAATAATTGTATGAGAAAGTTAAAAATTGATGAAAACATTTAACGAAATAATATTATCACCGAAAAAGCTAAATACAATTTGTAATTTTTATATATTATAAATGTGAATTTCAAACATCTTAACAAATGTATACAACATAATTTAGAGTTTAATAAAATAGATATATGTTTAATTAAATGTATACAATTTAAAACTCAATTCAGAGTTTTAAAAAAAAAACAAAAAAAAACGAAATAGAATTGTGTTTAAAAGTAAACATAAAGAATAAATAGAATTTCTTAAAAAGTATCAGCTTAAAGCTGAAATTTTTCTAGTTAAATGATTTATACTCGTCCGAGGGGAATTCCCTGGCAATTATCCAGAGGCCATATGGTTGAGAATGACAAAAACATCCCACAGAGTCTACTCTCTCTTTTTCTCTGACCATTCTCATTCTTAAAAATAGAAATCTCAGACAAAAAAGCAAAAAAAAAATAAATAAAATGGGTGAAAAAGAGACAATGAACTAAAGGGGGTAAGAAAAAAAAAGGATTAACTAATAGGGTATAGAAGCAGAATAAAAAAGAAAAGAAAAAATAATGATTATAATAATAAATAGTTGGTTTGTTATGAATGGAAATAAGGAAATACAACATTGTCGGATTTACTATAATAATAAACTGGTATTTACAACACTCTCGTATTTTGAGATGAATGAAGACTAAGTTTACATTTGTTTTTATTTATTTTTAAGTTAAAAAACAGTTCTATTAAGACAGTGCCAATGAAGAACACAAAATGTTTATTGGTATTTGATAAATTTAAACTACAATTAAGAGTAGCCCTACGTCTCTTTGAATATCTCAACCTAAAATAACTCTAGATCTATTTCCCTCTTTCCTATATCTAAGGGTTAATAATAGATATTTTGTGCATTTATTTATTTATTTATCTCAACAAGTAACTATTTTATATTAAATACGAGTGGTTAAGCCCGTGGCAACGGGCTTAGTTTTATATTTAGAAAAAAGTAAAATTCATTAAATCAATTTAGATAAGTTATTTTATCTATTTGAAGACTAACAAACCACAACAAACATTTATTTTTAATAGAACAACTTATTTTCGAGGTAAGTTGTCGAAACACTACTCGATTATATAAATGATAATATAAGCTATTGCTTGAATATTGTTTCTTGACAGTAAATATATATGCTACAATATGAACCCTTATAGTTTCGTTCCTGTGTCTGACAGTCTGTCTGTCTGTCACTCTGTACGGTTCCAATAACTTTTGAATCAAAGAAATGAAAACATAAACTTTGAACTATATTAAAGATCGTTTTGACGCGCACACAAGGAAAACATTTTTGCGCTAATACCTTATGGTAGGCCGATAAAAATGTTATAACAAATTTAATTTACCTTTTCGTTATTACTGATAAAAAATATTTTGACCCCCCGGGAGACCGAACCAGGAACCTCTTCCTGGTTAGCTTGCTATAAATATTTCTAGCTGTTACTAGAAATATGCAAAATTTGCCTTTTGCTGGGCCCAATATGGAGAATAATTTATGTTACGTGATTTTTTTTTTTTTTTTTGAAATTTTGAGTGGGGTATCAAATGAAAGGTATTAAAGAGTAGATTACAAAAATATATAACACGTGTAAATTGTTTAATTTTCCAAGCCATTTTGTCAATATTTTGCGTGCCTCCCCCCTTCTCCCTATATTCTAATTAATTTCATGTTTACAATACCAATAAAATCCTTTTAATGTGAGACTTCATTATTTTTTATTTATTGTTGTTCGACGTTTAAATTTGTTAAACCAATTATTATTTACATTATGACTCACTTGTTTTACACTATTAATTCTACATGGGGTAATAGAGAAAGAATGATAACTAAATGAATATTGACTATAAATTAAATATCTTCAAATGACGTTATTAAACTTAACACCTTCTTTAATTATTATCATATGTTGATTCTGTTTGACGGATTCTTTTCCCAGGTGTTTAATAAAAATCAAAAACTTATAGTTTTCATATATTTTTTTATTATTTAGAGACGTTTCGACCCTTCTCTAAGGTCATTTTCAATCTTTATAATTTTCTAAAAATGAAAAACATTAACAATAATTAGTTAAACTCCTTTATCTTTTCATAAATTTTATACACAATAACAAGACTTTGAATATTTCTTTTAAATTCCTAACTTTCATGAAACATTATTAGTAATACAATTAATTAATATAAATTTTATACGTACGATTCAAAAACATATGGATGATGTATAAGTTATTCCTCAAAGAAAGAGTTTGTCTAAATTGAAAAAATTAAAAAATTGTAAATTATTATTAGAATTGTATTTAATTTAGACAAACTCTTTCTTTGAGGAATAACTTATACATCATCCATATGTTTTTGAATCGTACGTATAAAATTTATATTAATTAATTGTATTACTAATAATGTTTCATGAAAGTTAGGAATTTAAAAGAAATATTCAAAGTCTTGTTATTGTGTATAAAATTTATGAAAAGATAAAGGAGTTTAACTAATTATTGTTAATGTTTTTCATTTTTAGAAAATTATAAAGATTGAAAATGACCTTAGAGAAGGGTCGAAACGTCTCTAAATAATAAAAAAATATATGAAAACTATAAGTTTTTGATTTTTATTAAACTGGGAAAAGAATCCGTCAAACAGAATCAACATATGATATATAAATTAAATAGAAATAGAAGATAAAGATCAGAGTAAGTAAGCACACAGTTACTAAGTTAACACACACACTGAAGATGATGTTATTTGTCGAAACGCGTTTGTGAGTTTATAATAAAAATTGTGGTGAGAATATTGTTGTGTTACTTTCTACCAACCTCTCTAGTCATAATTATGAAGTGCTACCACAAAATCTCAGTCAGAACAACTAATTATTTCATCAAAGTTAGGTTATTTATTTTTATTCATACTATTAGAAGTCTATTATACTATTTTTTCTACAGAAGGTTAATATAGAAAGAATAATAACTTTTTGAATATTGACTATAAATTAAATAGAAATAGAAGATAACAAAGATCAGTGTAAACATCAAAGTTGCGGGTTAGTTATTTTTATTTATTTATCTACGATTGATAAGAAATATAAACATTATATCTTTGTTTAGATGCGTAGAAAGTGATTATTTACGTACTTGCATTCATTGCGCATGCGCGTCTCATAGAACTGAACAATTCCTCTTCTTTACCACACAGTGTGCGGTAAAGAAGAGGAATTCTTCAGCTTTACGCACGATTAGCAAGTTTGTTTACATTTAACAAAACTAATTTGGTGTTCTTTTATTAAAATAACTGTTTATATCGAGTTTTTAGTGAAAAACAATAAGTGAATCAAGTGACTTTGACGAAAATGTGGAGAATAATACTCCTCCAGAAATAATTAATTCGGCAAAAAATACAACTCAAGAATTAATCCCATCTTTATCAAGAGAGAGATACGAACTTACATACAGCAAGTTTATTTTTTTCTGTATTTATAATTTAAATCTAACAATCGTAGATAAAGTACGGTACGCAACTCGTGCGAAAACGGCATTTTGCATTGCTCGTGTGGTTTTACTACCCTCGCTGTCGCTCGGGTGCAAACTCCACACTCGCATGCAAAATGCTACTTTCCGCACTCGACGCGTAATGTACTATTATACTACTAAAAATATAAGAAGATGTAATTATTGAAAACCACATTCCACCAGTACAAGTAGAACCCGCATGCTATTTTTATAACAAACGTATTTATTTTTATCTTATTTCATCTTGTTATTTCTTTTCCTTGGAAAAAAATCGTGACATTTCGCTTTCACTATAAGCATCATCATCGAGTATGAAAGTAAAAAGGACACGAGTTTTGCTTAAGGTTAAGGGTAACAATAAGTATAGAAATTTTAATATATTTTATATTTTATTTTAATAAAATATTTAAACGATTGTTTAATGTGTATATAAAATATGCATTTTAAACACGAAAGTTTATAGTACATACAGTAAAGGAAAGTACTGTCTCTTTAAGCATGAATTTTATTTTTATTATTTTGAAAATGTCAAATGCCAAAGTTAATAACATTTTATAAGAGGTTTTTAAGTTATGATTATTTATAGAAACTTTTACAAGATTCTATGTCACTGATTATTCAACTTATTATAGTAGCAAAATAGAATATATATTACGGGATTTATGCATACAAGAGGATTATCTCTGTCGTAGCAACTTAAGTCTTAACCCTAAGAAAGAGTCTTAAAGTTAAGCTCAGTTATTACACCTTATTCCTTAATCTTGTCAGGACCTACTATTATTGTCTAGTAGGCAAGTATTAGAATTAAGAATTTATCCAGAAAAAGAAAAATAACAAATTTTCATAAATTAAAAAAGTATATTATAGAACAGAACCTTAAAATAAAAATATGGCTTTTGGGAAAAACAATACTTCAAAGATATTGACATATTTGTAGTGTATTACCCATTATTCTATATAATATATGCTTAATCTTATTATGGTCTGTAGGGTATTAATAACTTAATTTCACTCCATTTTTGCTATAATTCGCCTCCTTTGAGGCATCTTCAGGCCTAAAAGAAGATTTTTTAAAATTTGATTTCTCATATCTACATTAACTTATATCTTTATTATAATATATTGATAATAACTTTTTAAAAAACGTGACTTTAATTAATTAATATAAAACACACAACAATATGTTTTAACAAAATAACTTTTTTATAGAGAAATGTGATGTAATTGTAGGTAGACGCACAGGTGAATAACGCAATGAAAAATATAACTAAGGAAAATAAATATATTTATGTTTTAGAAGGAATTTGGTAAAGGTTAGTTTATTGTTATTATGTTTTATATTAATTAATTAAAACTATGTTTGTTAAAATAAAAATAAGTCAATATGTTATATAAAGATGTAGGTTAATGTAGATATGAGAAATAAAAAAATTAAAAATCTTCTTTTAGATCTGAAGATGCCTCAAAAGAGGTGAAATATAGCAAACATGGAGTGAAATTAAGTTATTATTACCCTACAGACCATACTAAGATTAAGTGAGATATTAAGATATCTTAATTCTATAATATTTAATTGAGGAATGCTCATTATTACTATTATTATTATAAACCCAAAAAAAAAAAAAAAAAATCATACAATTTGCTTCAACCGTAAAAGATAAATATTTCACTTCACTTCAATCGGGATAAAATGTTTACTTTGATATTGAATTTAAGTCATAACGAGTATAAAATCAAATTGAGGACAACCAAAGTTATTATAAAGGAATAACACAAACTGTCTCAACACGTAAATTGAAAATGCTTTCAATATCAAAGCAGCTTTCAGCCTTTAAAAGACATTATCAGTGCCTATTGCGGAAGAAAAAGATTTAGTAGGAGATGAGTCTACTTCATGTCGGATATCGACGTAAAACTCCTTCATCTTAAAGGAATAAAGGAATGATATAAACTGTCTCTCCACGTAAATTGAAATGACTTTAATATCAAAGCAGCTTTCAGCCTTCAAAAGGACATCATCAGTGCCTATTCCGGAAGAGAAAGAATTACAGTAATAAAAAGATTTAGTGAGAGGTGAGTTTACTTCACGACTGCGTTCATCGACGTGTCCTCCATAAGCGCTCCCATATCTAACAAAGTTATTATGTTTAAAGTGTACTGTTAAAGACTACTTACAGAGAGCCGATTATCGATCTGAAACTTGTCGAAGGCGTCATTAACGGAAGACGTAAAATCTGTCTGATCTTCATCTTCACAGGAAGAAGAGGAAGGTGTGGAAGAAGAAGGTGGTGGCGTAGGGAATGGTTCCCAAAGTTCGGAAGATGACGAAGAATAGAAATCACTGTGTTTCGACTGCGTCGATCTACCATCTAACAACCTGCCGTCTTTGGACAGAGTTACCTGTTCTCTAGTAACGACTGATGACCTTACACTAACTTGTGTTTCAAGTCTTACAGCAGCAGGTAGAACACCTGCTCTAACGAGTATTTCACCCAGTAGATGAGGTGCGCCTCGTAGAAGAGCTTCTCTGATGGCGACACCTTCATCTCCAGCTAATGGTATTCGAGCTCCGTTAACCAGAAGAACTTCCTCTTCCCTGACGATTGACTTCTTCTCGCAGTCAACAACCCTTGCACCTGGTCCAAGAAGAGATTCTACCCTCTCCTGAAGATCAGCGTCCTCCATCCTGTAGGAAAACCAACTTATCTTAACACGTATACTTAAAAAAACCACAACTTGAAAAACGCTCTTTCTTGGGAAAACATAATCCTTTATACTTTACTATTATGAAAACACAATATATCAATTAAATTAATCGTTCGTATGTTAAATAAATTGTACAAACAGTTATTATCTTATCATCAAGCGTAGATACATACATACAATCTGTCAAATAAATTAAGTTTTGAACACAAATAGGTACTTCTTTAGATGTTACTCCCCTATATTTTTTTTGGAATATAAATGACTGACTAAATAACTTTTTAGACAAAGGTATGTTTAGTCCAATTTACTTTGGGACAAAGGAATATCCCACTTCTGTTTTTATAAGGGGAGTAACAGTCTAAAGAAGAACAGTCCATACACCTTCTTTAGATTGTTAATACCCTCTGGTTTATTTAATAAGGGGAGTAACAATCTAAAGAAGTGCCCACAAATAAACAGTTAGTTTAATCATTTTGATGCTTCTTTTAAAAATATTATAAATGTATATTACGAATACACTAGAAATATACATATAAATAAATATGATGTTTTTAGTTTATCAATATAATACTTTTAAAAAAAAAAAAATACTAAACTTATCCTCTTTTTTTAAAAAAAAATATAATAAAGAATATATTATTATGATTAAATAACGTGGAATATGAAGTTCTAAAAATAACTGTGAAGCCATAACACCAACGCAATACCAAAAATAGATATGCACAGAATAGCTTGGTGAGCTGTTTTCATTTTAAAGTAAAAAATATAAAAAAATTACCATAAAATATATTTTATTTAATTATAAATTTCTAAAGATTAAATTTTTTTCAAAAATAAAAAAAAAATAAAACTCAGAATAATATTAGTTGAAGCAGAAATATTTTCCTTTTAAAAATGCGAACAATGAATAAAAATAGGATAATAATTAACTTAAAAGCGAAAGAAAAGCAGGATATTTTTTTAAAAAAATATATATTAATGGATATAAAAGAAGGGTTAAATTAAAATTAATTTGAAACTTGTTAAATGATTTAATGAAATAAAAAGAGAAGCAAATGTAGAATAACTTCTTTAGCACTCGTTGTGCTTTTTGGGTTATTCATTCATTAATTTGAAAGAAAAAATTAAGAACTTAAAATTAAAGAAAGTAAGTTGAAAGTTTCTATAAATAAGAGAAAAAAAACTAATTATAATAATTTTATTTGTAGGTTTTGATTAAATTGAAAAAAAAAAAAAGATTTAATTATATAAACGACTAGAAAAAAGAACGCAAGATTAAACAAATTTAAACGAAAATTTATGTTTTGAAAGACTTGATAAGGAGTTTTTATAAGAAAATTGTGTTAATTCGGATATTAATTTTAAGTAATCTAAATACCTAAACATTTGAATTAAATTTTTTAAAAAAATTGAATTTGATTACTAAAATTATAACTCATAACATATTGCGGTAATTGTATAAACTGTGTTTTTTTTATACAAATAAATAAAGAGAATAATAGCCTAAGATATAAGAAAGTGTAGAACTAACAATAAATTGTGAGTAGATTATATATGATAAACTTAAAATGGAATACTTAAGTAAAAATAAAACATGGATTTTAATCTCTATACTAACATGAGTTCTGTGCAATTACAAAGGAAATGTTCGACAAATCACCTGACAGAACTAATCACATCTAATTAGCAAATTTATTTTTAAAGGCCCCAGTTAAGATGCATTTAGTTTTATCTTATTGTACTGCAGCCAAATATCATATATAAACATTCTTAAAAAGCAAAATTTTTCATTAAATGTTGATGGAACATCAATTATTCATTTTAAGAAAAATTAAATCAAGAATAATTAATGTTAGTTAAGAATATATTCAAAAGCATCCTTCTTCTGTACTTCTTTAGATGGTTACTCCCCTGTTACTTTTTTATACATAAAATTATTGGACTAAATAACTATTAAGACAAAGGGATGTTTAGTCTAATGTACTTTGGACTTAGGGACAAAGGAATATCACACTTCTGTTTCTATAAGGGGAATAACAGTCTAATGAAGAACACTCCTTACACCTTCTTTAGATTTGTTACTACCCTCTGTTTTTCTTATAAGGGGAGTAACAGTATAAAGAAGAACAATCCATACATCTTCTTTAGATTGTTACTCCCCTCTGTTTTCTTATAAGGGGAGTAACAGTCTAAAGAAGAACATTCCGTACACCTTCTTTAGACTGTTACTACCCTCTGTTTTTCTTTTATAAGGAGTAACAGTCTAAATAAGAACAATTCGTTTTTAGATTGTTACTACCATCTGTTTTTCTTATGAGGGGAGTAACACTCTAAAGAAGTGCCCCTTCTTTAATCAAAACTATGTAAATTTATCATAACTTTCGACTCAAAAGTTTTTAATAGGTATTCCTCAGGTATTCGTCGTTTGAGGTCTCATAAGTTCTTCAATTATTCTTTTTAGCCCGGAAAGCATTTGTAAAAGTTTTTATGGCCATTTTTCACGTTTTTACCTACAGTCTCTCAAGATTGCAGCTTCTATACCTATAAGTTTTCTGAGTAAATCTGTAATATTTCCTATGCTACAGCTACAGATTTGTCAGTGAAAAATTCCTTCACTTTCCGAGGTCTTAAGGTTCTTATCTATGAACGGTCCCTTCCTCATATAAGCTCTTTCCCCTCATTTCTCTTCTCATGAGCCCTTTCAATTTGTCTTTCTTCCGCTGCAATTTTTTACGGATTTAAAAACTTCTTTAGACGTTTTATATCGAGGCTTTGGCTCTTGTCGAACAGGGATTTTTTTTTTTTTTTTTTTGAAAATCTCAACCTTCCGTGCTATGGATTATCTTCGATAAAAACCCCCTCATCCATCCGCTCTGACTTTTGCACGATTATTTTTTGTCGTTTCAATAGTTTTTTCCTCCATCTTTTTTCATTTGTTAAAGCAGCCATTTTTTTCTTTCCATTTAAAATTTTTATTTTTGATAAATTGGAAAATTTCAACACTATTTTCTATTGTAAACTTATAAACTAACACGTTAGGGGGGAAAACCCGGTTGCAAACATCTTACTGAAGTCAGTAAAGTTCAGTACAGTATAGATATAGATGATTGATGATATTTCGTAACCGATCAGTATTCATTATTAGCTATACTGTAGCTTTTTGACCATTAATTGATCAACTTTGCACTTATACAGTTTTATTTACCCTGATCAAGTTCTGCAAAATATCAGAAACAATTAATTTAATAAAAAAAATCATTTCGAAACTTTAATATAAAGTCATCAACAAATTTTATTTACAAACATTTATTTTTATTGGAATAAATGTGGTTGCCCTAGCATAGCAATAACAAATAATTTTTTGAGCCGACGGGACACTAGTCGATTATATAAACGATTCTCTCGAAAAAAAATCACTAAAATTAGCTTGACAGCTTTTCAATTACACAACGAGTTTTATTACTTTGAAATCGAATATCTAAAACTAGCAGAACGAAGATCATAATATTATCTTACTGAAAACATTATTAAATAATATAATTTCAAGATAAAAAGACTATAAAAGAACTTTTTATATACTACGTTTTTAAATTTTCAGTTGAATCGTATGTAATGTTGATAATATAATTGTTATTGTTATATAAAATATAATGTTAGTAAAAAAAAATAGTTCCGAATTTATTTACTTCACATAAATGACAACCCTCTAGAGAGCTGATCTTAAACCTATAAAAGGACAAATCTTTGTACAACGGATCTCCCCAACACCAAATCTAAAGCGTGCTATCGATATATTTGAAATAATATAAATCATATAATCTATAAATAATATAATCGATATTTCCTGTTTTACTGTCATTCAATGTTTATCTATCACAAATTTGAGACCCTTCAAAATGAAGATTGCGTAAATATGGGATATGGCAAAACAAATAAAATAACTTGCGGATTTTTTCCGAACTAACTTTCCGTACAGCAAAATTTGCTGAAAACCAATTAAACTCTGCTGAAAGATGGCTAAAAGTATTAAAATAATGTATTGTCATCGTGTTCTGAGCTATGCTAAAAGTTTCAAATGTCTAGCTATTCGGGAAGTTAGTTAGAAATCGATTGCCAGATTTGTACCGGACAAACAAACAAACAAGAAAGGAAGCTAATACAAACGTAGTAAAATTAGATTAAAATATTTATACGATAAAAGGATTAAAGCAAAGAGATGAAAAAAATCTATACATTTTAGTCTGAAATCGAGAAGGAAGCAAGCGAAGGAAACGAACTGAGTACTTAGTATAGCAGGAGAGCGCAAGAGAATATGCGGAGGGGGTTGCTAGGCTACGAATGACCTGCCTCAACTTTTCCTAAACCGAAAAACTTGCCCACAGCTCCTCAATTCGGCCTCGTTAAGCCCAAATTTGCTTCTTCTTCTTCCCTTGGCAACAGAAAAGAAACCGAAAATAAGCTTAACTCTCTGAAAAATTCCCCTCTTTTCGCAAACAATAAAGAAAAGGTCCTTTCCAGAAAATACAGAAAAAAAAATATACTTCATAATGGATTAAAATGAATTCCAACTGATGGGAAAGGAGAAAAAAAAATGTATTCAAAAAAAAAAAAAAGAAAGAAAGTATTTTTCAAATGCTTTTGTTATCTTTTAGTCAAGTTAAAATAAAGTTTATTTCTTTACTAAGGCTGCGAATATAAAGGAGGGTCTTTAATATCAATGTTTATGGAAAAAAAGAGAGAAGACCTTATTAAAAGTCATTTGATTTCCACTCTGATGAATATGTATGGAAAAAGGAAAACTTGGAAGAAGTAAAAAGTGATTAAATGAAATGAAAAGATAAAATATAAATATTTTTTAAAAAATATGTATAAATTTATTTTAAGAAGTCAAGTTGTTTTAGATACAGTTCCATTAAAATTGTTTTCGAACATCGTAATATTTAAATTATGAAAGTTTAAATAAGTTTATTGGTATAAAACTAAAATATAGCAAACATTTTATCAGCGAACGATTAAAACAGAAAGGTCCCCTCCACAAAAAACAATACTTAATAAAAATATTTTATTATAATTTATTAGTAAAAAAAAAAAAAAAATGTTATATTATTACTTTTCCGATACTATGTACATCTAATCGTCTTTGATTATCACTTAATTCAGAAAAATTACCGAGAGATTGCCAAACCTGACACTTAGCAAAAATCACCTCAATTTGATTAAAATAACTGCTACAAAATATAATAATAGGTGAATAGAGGAAGGTTGCTAAAACAGTACAGTCTAGCTTCTCTCTGACTTACTAAATAGTATCACAGAAAACAATTATTTTCTTCCTAGAATTGTGCTGAGGTCAAGTTTTCAAGGTACATGACTGTCCTAGGTAAGGGACACCTATAGCAAGTCTCACTTTAATTTTAAGCAAATCTGGTAAATAGTATTCTCCCAGTTTGATGCCTAAATTTTTGATTATTTGTTAAACAATTTACTACAGATTTTGAAGCAGATCTGAAAAATATTATATTCCCAGTTTGAGGCCTACATTTGATTATTTGTTAAACAATTTACTAAAGAATTTGAAGCAAATCTGAGAAATAGTATACTCCCAATTTAAGGCCTACGTTTGATTATTTGTTAAACAATTTACTACAGAATTTGTTGTATATCTGAAAAGTAGTATACTTCCAGTTTTAGGCCTACATATGATTATTTGTTAACAATTTACTACAGAATTTGTTGTACATCTGAAAAGTAGTATACTCCCAGTTTAAGGCCTACATATGATTATTTGTTAACAATTTACTACAGAAGTTGTCGTACATCTGAAAAGTAGTATACTCCCAGTTTGAGGCCAACATTTGATTATTTTTGTTAAACAATTTACTACAGATTTTGAAGCAGATCTGAAAAATATTATATTCCCAGTTTGAGGCCTACATTTGATTATTTGTTAAACAATTAACCAAAGAATTTGAAGGAAATCTGAGAAATAGTATACTCCCAGTTTGAGGCCTACATTTGATTATTTGTTAAACAATTTACTAAAGAATTTGAAGCAAATCTGAGAAATAGTATACTCCCAATTTAAGGCCTATGTTTGATTATTTGTTAAACAATTTACTACAGAATTTGTTGTATATCTGAAAAGTAGTATACTCCCAGTTTGAGGCCTACATTTGATTATTCGTTAACAATTTACTACAGATTTTGAAGCAAATCTAAGAAATAGTATACTCTCATTTGAGGCCTACATTTGATTATTTGTTAAACAATTTACTACAGAATTTGTTGTATATCTGAAAAGTAGTATACTCCCAGTTTGAGGCCTACATTTGATTATTCGTTAACAATTTACTACAGATTTTGAAGCAAATCTAAGAAATAGTATACTCTCATTTGAGGCCTACATTTGATTATTTGTTAAACAATTTACTACAGAATTTGTAATAAATCTGAAAAATAGAATACTCCCAGTTTGAGGCATACATTTGATTATTTTTTAAATAATTTACTACAAATTTTGAAGTAAATCTAAAAATAGTATACTTCCAGTTTGAGGCCTACATTTGATTATTTATTTAACAATTTACTAATATGAGTAGGCACACTAAAAGAAACTATTGCTGAGAACAGTTAATTGATCTAAGGAAGTGTAATAAATAAGTATGAACTTTGAAAATATTAATAGGGAATTATAGGATTAAAATAAATCATCAGGAATTCAGTGCAAGGAATATGGAAAAGGTCTAGTTAAACATGGACGTTCCTCATATTATATATTATATATTGTGATCACGTTCTTCGGCAATCGGTTTGACTTTGAAATTAAAGAAAGGTCAAAAAAACAAGGTGAAAAATGTTAAAATGAGTTGAAAATTACAGTTGGAATTGTCCTTTAATACCAGAATCATTTTAAAAAAAAACCCTCGGGGAGATCGCAATTGTGTCAACAGCTCCATTACAAGGTTTTATAAGTGTAACAACAGTTAAAGCTTGAGTCGATCTCACTTGCATTAGCACGAGTTTAAAAACAACCAGTGTCAAGCTTTAATCAGACTAAAAACGGCTTTTGTTTTTTACTTCTCCAGACTAAAAAGGGGGAGGAATCATGCCAAGGCGAGTCGACTTTGATTAAACAGGGAATATCGCGTGACAGTGACAAAAACTCGGGTGACAAGAGAGATGGGGGGGAACAACAAAAATCCGTGCAACAAGATGCCGTTTATTGAAGTCACAGTCACGTGATAAGACAGGAATATTCGACATTTGTACCGTTTTCTAAAGCAGAAGTGACGTTTAAAAAACGTGATTTAAAAGCTTCTAAACGACGAAGTGATTGAAATACGAAAAAAAAAAAACAAGTGGGGAAAAACTCTTAACTTATACAAAAAAAAGCAACAATACTATATGCACTATAATATATCACGATGCCGATTTATTTTATCACCGAGCGATATAAAAATGATCTAATATCTCACTGCTTTAAATCGGACCGGTATACAAAAATAATAATAAACCGTACGTAAAAATAGAAGAAAAACGTGATACCGAAAATAGATGGTTTAACTCTACTACGAAGTCTATAAATATAAAAAAAAAGCCAGCAACAGCAAGTTAGGGAGTGGAAAAGTACGATCTTAAAAAACAGTAAATTCCTAGAGCAATACACAGGGGAAGAATAAACGGGGGAAATGAAACATCGACTTTCCATCTTTCCAGACCCTAGGAAAGTACACGAACGAAAAGAACACTGTATACATGAAGGTAGACAATATCAATCCAATAAAGATAAAAAAAATAAGAAAAAAAATAGTAGAAAGCAATTTGAACAACAAATAAATAATACAATTTAGAAATAGATACCGCACGAAAGGATAATGCACAACACATGAGTTAGAATACGGTTCCTAACTTATCACATCGATTAATAGTCAATTAAATTAATATATATAATAATATAAATATAATAATAATATAAATATAAATATAATTTCAATTAAACTAAATAATGCACAAAATTAATTCAATATAGAGAATGTGCAAATAGCTGAAACTTCATTAAAATTCGAGCTAATTAAGTATTTTAATTATATAAATATTTTATTAACTTCTCTTAATAAAATATAGTTAAACTTATATATATTAAAGTGAATAATTTGTATACTTATCTAATTCTATTTTAAGGTTTAATAATGTAAAGACTAATATAATAGACTATAAACAATTTAGAATTTTATCTATTCCAAATAGGATTAGGAAGGTCTGGATTCAGTCCATTGTTATCCAAACAATAGAAAATGTCTCTCCCACTTGATCGTGAAGCGAGCTCTTATAGTATAAGAGCAATGTGAGGCCAAGCGAAATAACTATAGACTACAGAATAATACTAACTTAACTTCAACAAAAGCCTCTGAGAGTAGCGATACAAAACATGACATGCGCCATCTAGCGGAAAGAAAAGGGGATAGCATTTCCTAGTGACATAGAAATCGAGAGCACGCCAGTGCTGCTCATCCGATACAAAGTAAATTGGAGGTACTTACAATGCAGATACGCTCTGTATTTGCGAATCGAACAAAAGAACCAGTTTAGTGGGTTTAAAAAAAAAGGAGATTTTAGTAAGGTGAATGGGGGAAGTCATTGTGATTGGAAACTGTGACGAAAAACCACAACCAATTGAGTTGCCAAATGTCACTGGAAATTCACAATCCTTGTATTGATCCACGGACAATTGACTAGATGTTACTCCAGAATCATGGTTCACCTGATATTAACTATCGGTGGGTAAAACTACCTCAACCCTCGATTCGTAAAACCGTGGTAATTACATCCGAGGCCGTAGAAGTGTCACGGGAACCTGGTCTGAAGGTGACAACTCATCCGTTTTAGCGACCCTTTAAATCCTCCAACCGGCAACTGAACTTAATGTTCTCATGCCAGCTAATTTGCCTACCTAAACCACTTCATTTGCAACAGAAGCCAAATTGCAACACCTCTTAAATCGTCCCAGACATATAGCAAGAACAAACTCGCTTCTAAACGCATTCTCACTAACGACACAGGCAAATCCTCACCCTTTAAACGTTCAAATTTGTCTAAATTATCACGCTTCAACAACTGATATATAGCTACTTCTAAAAAATAGTCAACCAATTAGTGTGGCACATAGCTTCCTCACGTCCTATTTCAAATAATATAATGATTTTATACTTTAACAACCTATTATTGTCAAATTTATAAGTTTTATTCCCTTTATAAATCTGTCAAAATTGTTTTAATTTTTTACACGAATGAATAAATTCAGCAAACTTTATAAAGTGCAGATGGTTGAAATTAATTTGGGAATATCTCCAGGCTGCCATCCAAATTTAATAAAAGTCAGAATAGTTCTTTTGGAAGATATGCATGTATATAAATGTATGTTTGTGCGGATATGGAAGAGAAACAAATGGACGCAGAAATTTGAAACTTATATACGGCCACCAATGGGCAAACGGATTTCTGTCTTGGAATTTTTAAAATCAGAGCCATGAATTGTCATACACCAGTCTTTTTGATTAACTAAATTGATATTGAGGTTTGCCAAAAACAAAAGAAAAATTATAACTTTTACACTCAGATACGAAATAAAATTTTGTCTAAAATACATTTTGGTTGAGGAGATTTCGTTTTACTTATGTAACTTTTGGTATGTTCAGAAGCAAAATAGAATTTAAAAAAAAAATAATACTACATTATATATAAATTATATATATAATAATATATATATATATATATATATATATATATATATATATATATATATATATATATATATATATATAAAGACATAGTTTAAAAGTATATTTGTTATTAATAAAAATAGATTTATATGTTTGTGTGTTTGAGAATATAAACATATTCGGTGTTCATTAACGAGTAGTATCAATTAATTAAGTGTAGTGCAATTTCATAATAGCTCATTAATTAATATAACGGTATAAAATATAGAGTAATGCTCGAAGCCCATTAACTTGAGACTCGAGTATAATATTAATTAATTAGGCTTCGAGAGTAGAGCACTCCCTTAATGAGTATTGATTATACTAGGCCCGATACAGTTACCTATCAGAAAATGAAAGTTTCAATCAATTATATGCATTTGCTTCTAAATTAATGAACCGATAAAAGTAGTTCAAAGAATAAAAACATTATATATACAAAAATATATGTGAAAATTGGAGGATAAGGTTTATGCGCTTGCGCTAAAAGATAAGTCCAAAGAGAATGAAATTGCTTTCTAATTTACCATCAAGTAATAAAATCAACAAGCTGACGAGAGATACAAAATGATGCCAGAAACGCATTTCGGTTGGGGAAATTTTGAATTTGGAGACATGTTAGCTCAAAAACAATATATATATATATATATATATATATATATATATATATATATATATATATATATATATACATATATATATATATATATATATATATATATATATATATATATATATATATATATATATATATATATATATATATATATATATATATATATATATGCGCGTGTGTGAAAGTGATTCTTTACAAGAATAATATTGTTCAGTACCAAAAAAGGAAGGAAGCATTTACGTAGCACCATACTTCCTACAATCAAACAATATATGTATATATATATAGTATAGTTCATAGACACACTTATAAAGAAACACCTTGTCGCAAGGTGTAATAAGCAAACACGTAACACCCACGACACACTTTGCCCACAATAAATACGGTCATCATAAAGATGGTCTTTTCTTCTTCAAGAACACAACACAATGACTGAATTTCCTTTATAATCTGCCAACCGTAAATCCTGTTGCGATTGTAAGCAACAAAAATTAAACATGTCATCACGTTATATCATGAGTCAGTCATGTAATATCTTCTATCACAATTCATATAAATAGTCAACAATTTATTCTTGTTCTTCGTACAATATTACAAGGTATCTTCTTCAAATCCATATTAGTTGGATGTATTTTTGTAAAAACAATTTTTATACTCTGTAATTTGAATGTAGCAGAAATGGTTATAGTATTTTTTTTTGTCGCAAAATAAAATAAGATAAGAATAAAATGCATATTATTAAAGTACATGATTAAGTACTCACTATTACGGACCCTTCTATAGTGGACAAATAAAAAGACGAGTTTTTCTATGACATTTCACGATTTACGACAGACCTAAGACCCTAAATTCGATTTTGTTTTGTTAGTATTCGTCAAAAATCGCTTATTATATAACTATATAAACCTGTCTTATTATATAATTATATTATTATAAATCTGTGTCTAAGGCTACATTTTATTTTCTATGTAAAAAAAACACTTTTTACTACGTTTTTATTAGCTTGCATTCTTGTTTGTTTGTTTGTTTGTTTGTCCGGTACAAATCTGGCAATCGATTTCTAACTAACTTCCCGAATAGCTAGACATTTGAAACTTTTAGCATAGCTCAGAACATGATGACAATGCATTATTTTAATACTTTTAGCCATCTTTCAGCAGAATTTAATTAGTTTTCAGCAAATTTTGCTGTGCGGAAAGTTAGTTCGGAAAAAATCCGCAAGTTATTTTATTTGTTTTGCCATATCCAATATTTACGCAATCTTCATTTTGACGGGTCTCAAATTTGTGATAGATAAACATTGAATGACAGCAAAACAGGAAATATCGATTATATTATTTATCGATTATATTATTTCAAATATATCGATGGCATGCTTTAGATTTGGTGTTTGGGGAGATCCGTTGTACAAAGATTTATCCTTTTATAGGTTTAAGATCAGCTCTCTGGATGGTTATCATTTATGTGAAGTAAATAAATTCGGAACTATTTTTTTTCACTATCATTATATATTGTATAACAATAACAATTATATTATCAACATTACATACGATTCAACAGAAAATTTAAAAACCTAGTATATAAAAGTTCTTTTTATCTTGAAATTATTATAAATAACTATTGTACTCTTATTGACGTACAATTAATTTTGTTGACGTCCAGTTTGTTTTGCATTATTTGCTATAATATACGGGCTTTTATATTAGTGGATAACCATCATTCTCATTGAGTCCGTAATAGTGAGGTTTTACTAGAACCTCACTATTACGGACTGTTCAGCAGTATAAATGAACACTTAAAAATACTAACAAACAATTCTATATCGTGGGCAGGTTTTCGCTAGACCGCGTCAGAAATTTTATGAATTTCAAAACTTCATCAAATCTCCGATGCATTCTCCTCCGAAATATCTAGATTTATTAACTAACAAACAATGACGATGTTGCAACAAACTTTTTTTTTTGAGTGGGGATTTAATTAAAAAAGTTTTAATTGGAGTGAGACTCAAAAATCCTACGTTGAAAAAGTTTTTCACTTCGTAATCAGTTATAAGTTGCTCAAGTTATCTATTGAAATGTTTGAACCGTAAGATTTAACCTAACGTAAATTACAATCCTATTATTTTTATTATTTTTTTTTTTTTTTACGAATTGTACAAACTAAATCATACTAAGCTCAATTCACAAATTCGAATTTATAGAATGGAAAGAAAATAATGCTAAAATTTAAATTTTTAATTAATAGCAAGAGAAATTTTTTCGCATCTCATCCACTATAAGGGATTGAAAGAAATAAGGTTTGTAAGTTAAGATAAATTTGTAATGTCCTCAAATTTAGTAAAGATAATTATAATTTCTGAAATTGTAATAGATTTTAATACTGTGCAGAAAATAATTATAGTCCAGGAGATAACGTGCAAAAAAGTGTCTGACTAACATCAAGCTAGAATTTTGTATATAAGTCAATCTTTTAGCGCCTTTTAAGAATATGTGGTCGGCTAAGTTCGTCTGCGGGACATAGCTTGGCAGTAGGCGTTTGAAAAAAATAAACCGGTGGAGAGCAGCCATGTCTCACCAATTATGGCGACAATGTGATTTTCATGATCCTGAGTACAGAATTAGTTAGTAGACCAAAAATCAAGTGGATGTTATTTTCACACTTGATAGGTTAGTTATTCAAATCTTACTAAAAATCAACGGGTCACCTATTAAGGGACAAACTAACATCAACTTGATTTTCGGTCTACTAACTAATTCTGTACTGAGGATCATGAAAATCACATTGTTCACCATAATTGGTGAGAAATGGCCGCCCTCCACCGGTTTGTTTTTTTCAAATGCCTATTGCCAAGCTATGTCCCGCAGACGATCTTAGCCGACTACATATTGTTAAAAGGCGCTAAAAGATTGACTTGTATACAAAATTCTAGCTTGATGTTAGTCAGACACTTTTTTGCACGCTATCTCCTGGACTATACACCTTCTTTAGATTGTTACTCCCCTCTGTTTTTTTATAAGGGAAGTAACAATCTAAAGAAGAACATTCCGTACACCTTCTTTAGATTGTAACTCCCCTCTGTTTTTTTATAAGGAGAGTAACAGTCTAAAGAAGAACATTCCGTACACCATCTTTAGATTTTTACTCCACTCTGTTTTTTTATAAGGGAAGTAACAATCTAAAGAAGTGCCAATGATTGAATGTTTTTCCAGAAATTAAAAAAATGAGTATTTTTGTTAAAATAAATTGAACAATTTTAGAGTTCTATTTACTAAGAAATGTAGGCATTATTTTAATCCATAAAAATTAATTTAAAGGTGTTATAAAATTAAAAAAAAAAAACCTACATACTTGGCACCAGTAGCGTACACAGAAAATTTTTTCGGGGGGGGCCCAACCTAATTTAACTTATATGCGGGTTTAGCATACCCATAATTTATTATAATTGTAATTTCTCCCCCTTTTTAACACTCTAATTTCAATTTCTAACCTCATATTTAATTAAATTAAAATCCTATGAGGTAACACCTCACTATGTGATGTGATCGTTCTAAAGAAGGATTATGTCTCCGATTCCAATAATTCCTAGACAGAAATCTGTTCCAGTTATCAGACATTTTTGATCCTGTTTCTGGCTGTTAGTCTGTCTCTCGCTCAATCATGGCGAACAATTCTTAAAAACTACTCTTTCGATTTTAATGAAATTCGGATGGCAGTTAATTAGCATATAAAAAGTCCATTGTTGGTCCTATATAAGGTCCAATCTTCTGGTCCCATTTCCCTCCACCACATTTCTCTTCCACACCTGCCACCATTTCTCTTCCACATGTGCACACACATACATTTATTTACACCTTATCTTCAAAAATATTCATCTGATTTTATAAAACTTATCTGATAGAAGCTCACAGATTAATTTTAACTGTCTGCGCTGTTTAAATTTTGGTAAATTGATACTTTAATTAAATCATGTAAAAATCAAACCAATTTTGACTAATTTAAAAAAGGAGGGAAAATTGAGTAAATTTAACATGAATAAAATATCAATATAGCAATATTTTAAGAGCGCAGACGGTTGAAATTATTCTTGGGTTATCTGCGGGCTACTTTAAACAAACCATTAAAATTTCATAAAAATCAGATGAGTACTTTTGAAGATATAGGTGTAAATAAATGTATGTCTGTGCGAATGTGGAAGAGAAATAAATAGGTGCAGAAGATTGAAACTTATACGGGATCAGCAATGTTATAACCTGGCTAATTATGACCTACCATCAAAATTTCAATAAAATTGGACGAATAGCTTTTAAGATATGTTGGTTCGCAAAAATTGAAGGACAGGCGGACACGGGACCCAAACTGTACCCTGATGTTGAACAGATTTCTGTCTTGGAATTTTTGAAATCAGAGACATAAAAATTGTTCGTTCTTCAGAACTGTCACATATCTTCCGTTTCCTTTGGTAAGCACGGAAGCAAAACGTGATCCGTACTGCAAAAGCAAACGTGGATTTGGAGCACATATAAATTTCAAATTTTTATCAAGAAGAGAATTCTTCTCTAAGAAAATTAAATACCTATTGCAAAACAAAAGAATCATTCGCTCATCGCTGGGTAATTACATGGGACATTTAACACCAAATTTTTTCTGAACGCTTTTTGAGTTTTTAGATTTAAATTTACTATTACTATGTAATATGAATCAGTTTTTTCACAAAATGATAAACCGATTTATTTATATTGCCTCTGTTTTCCCACTACATGTCGACGAACACTAGTCTGACCTGAGTCAGCAAGAAGGGAATGCCGCATAGACAAGAGGACCCACGTAGCGTTCTACACACAATCCTGGTCCAAAACAAAAATTTGCTACTGAAATCCACAACCATCATTTTCCCGTTTAAGCCAGTCTAGTGTGCATATTTTAATTCAATTAATTTAATTCCATCGGCAAAAGTTCGAGTTGACTCGGGCCTCATTCAATTTAATGTGCTTAACACCTAGGCCGAGCCGGCAATCGGGTCTATTATTGAACGCATCCCAATTTATTTTAATGCATAATTTCCATCGACAAAATCGGGCCTACTAGCAATCAGGCCGATTCATTGTACTCATCCTAATCAATTTAATGCACTTAATTCTATAGCAAAAAATCCGGGCCTAGCTGTCAATCGGAGCAGTCTATTTTTACGAATCCAAATTCAATTCATTGCATTAGGATTCGTAATGAATTGAAGCTGTCCTATAATGCAACCTATGCTATTGAACTGGACTAAAACCACAAAAAAAAAATCATTGAATTCAATTGGCGAAAAATCGGGCCCAGCCGAAATCGGGTCGATCAAGTTTAATGTTTTTAGTTCCACTGGCAAAAATCAAGGCCTAGTCGGCAAAGGAGCCGATTTATTTCATGCATCCTAATTTAATTCAATGAATCTAATTCCATCGGCCAAAATCCGGGCCCAGCCGACAGTCGGGCCCGTTATAATGTTTAATAAATTTAATTCCATCGGCCAAAATCCGGGCCCAGCCGACAGTCGGGCCGGTATAATGTTTAATAAATTTAATTCCATCGGCCAAAATCCAGTTCCAGCCGACAGTCGGGCCGGTATAGTGTTTAATAAATTCAATTCTATCGGCAAAATCCGGGCCCAGCCGATAGTCGGGCCGGTATAGTGTTTAATAAATTTAATTCCATCGGCAAAATCCGGGCCCAGCCAACAGTCGGGCCGGTGTAGTGTTTAATAAATTTAATTCCATCGGTAAAATCCGGGCCCAGCCGACAGTCGGGCCGGTATAGTGTTGAATGAATTTAATTCTATCGGCAAATCCGGGCCGAGCTTATTTGGGGTGATTAAGTGTATACACACCATAAGATAATACTGAATTAATTCCTTTTATTGGAAAATATTTACAGCCAATTCGAATGCATCTGTAATTACTGTGTTTTTTGGTTTTAAGTGTATGGCGGGTCTTAGGTATGTAATCATTTCGGGGGGGGCCAGGGCCCCTTGGGCCCCCCCCTGTGTACGCCACTGCTTGGCACGATATCCCTCTATTTGAGTGCGAGAAGGAACGGGAACGGAATAGTAATAAAGAATTTTAAATAGCCTACGCACTTATTCTACAACATATGTTTGAATTCAAGGAGAACATCTGTTGTGATTAATTTTTACCATCCTATTTGTTTTAGGAGAACGAAAAGAAAGTTAAAACCGGTTTACAATAAAAGAATAAAGCGGATACAGTGTTTTTGTTAGACCATACTATACTTTGTTTATTTTAAATAAACATAAATATTTATGTAAATTTATAGCAAGCAAAGATACGAGAGAAATTCAACACAAAAAAAGGCATTTCGTTTAGAATTAAAATGTAAGTTAAAGTAAAACAATATTACCAAAATAGATATTTATTTAAAAAAAAAAATAATAATAATAATAGCGTAATTACAATAAAATAATAATAACAATAAAAATTATATTGACTTATTTTGAAATGTAAAACATATATTTTTTTTAATGGAAACAAAATTTGAATAGGACAAATATTACGGTATATCAAATAACAATAAATAAATACCGTTATGTCTGTAGGGTTAAAAAAAAAACTCAAGTATTAAAAAAGTTTTTTTGTTTTTTTAATTTTCGTATTGTTATTGTTATATTGTACACTGAACAAGTAACCACAGCTGTGGAATATATTATTTATAGAGACTGCTGAAATGTTTCTCTATTGTTAATTTGATATATATATATATATATATATATATATATATATATATATATATATATATATATATATATATATATATATATATATGTATTATTATTGATTGTTAAACACATATTTCATATTTCACGTTAAATTATAATATGAAAAAGAAGTTAGTTTGGAACAAAAAAAAGTCAAGAGGCAGATGTAGAATCATTTGTTCAGTTTATATTCCCTCTTTTGTTATAACAGCAACAATAGATAGTTGGGGTTACAGTATGTTATGTGTTCGAGCTCTGAACTTTATTCAATTAAATAAAAAAAATATATAATACCGAAGATACAGAAACTGAAAATGTTTATTCTATAAATATGAATAAAATAAATTTGCTCTTTTATACCAAATTTGTAACCAAATTATTTCAATAAAAGCTATTCATCATATCAATTTTTCAATTTTTTATAAAACAAAAGAATATTTATTGATTGATTAACAAGATCAAATAAAATATGAAAATATGATTTAGTCTATTAATTTAATTAAATCACGAAACAAGTAACTAACTTAAAAACTAATTTTAACTTTAAAGTAAACTATAACAAATAGTACATTACGCGTCTAGTGCGGAAAGTAGCATTATGCATGCGAGTGTGGAGATTAGCAAAACCACTCGAGCAAAGTAAAATGTAGTTTTCACACGATATCTACGATTGTTGGATTTTAATAATAAATACAGAAAAAAAAAACCAGTTTCTTTAATTAAACAAACAGCAAATTAGTTTTGTTAAATGTAAACAAACACGCTAATCGTACGATAAGATGAAGAATTATGAAACGCGCATGCGCAATGAATACAACTACGAAAAGAATCCCTGTCTACGCATCTAAACAGAGTTAAAAATGTTTATATTTCTCATCAATCGTAAATAAAAGTAATTTCACATTTAAAAGTAAGTATAATAACATATTGTTCAGGCATGATTTAATGGAGTTTCATTCCCATTTTTTTTTTCATAGTTTTAAACCAAATCTAGATATATTTGACTTAAATAGAAATTTCTCAGAGCAATCATATTTGAATTATGTAATTAGCAAAAAAGGTGATATATTTCATAAACAAATTGAATTAATTTTTAACGTACTACAATGTGTTTGATCATTTATATCCGTATAAATTAACTTATGAAAAAATAATTTGAGAATAAGAGAACACCTATAAGTTTACATAAAAAGTTGAAGTATCATACAAGGGTGAAAATAATAAACCTTAAGAGGGAAATAATCAAGATAATTATCTCTCTACTTATATGCCTATTGAAAGGAACACCTTTACTTCGTGTCCCCTACTTGAGTTTTTTTTTATGTGCTATTTTTTTTATATGGTGTTCCTGCATTATTATTTATGCGGTAAATAATAGGGTCGGATCAGCATGGTATTATGTTTATAGGCAGGGGTGTTTTTTTTACCCCCCTCTCTTATCCAAGGCTTTATGAAAGCTTGAAAACTAAAGGGGGAGAACTGATGCCGGGCAGCTGGGTCTAACCGACCCTACAAGACTTGAATGATGGTAGGGGTTAGCCTAGAAAGAAAGAGGCAAAAGAAGAAGTAGAAAAAAGAAAAAAAATGGTACAGAAAAGCATTAATAACTTGGAGTGACTCGAACTTTAGACCTAGAGTTTGTCAAGTGGGTACAAGTCATTAGAGAGTGGAGGGATGAAAAGAAAGCAGCTTTATTATTACTTCGTTCTTTAACAAGGACAAAAATTATAATGAGTATACTTAATGGGAAGAACAAGGACAAATGTATCTCAGATCAAAACAGAAATAATTAAAATAAATTAAAGGAAAATATAATTATTATAGAGACAAAAGATGTCTTGTCAAAACAAACTCGGTAGAGTTCTATAGCGTATATTTCTGCAGTCAAATTCTAATAAATTTAGATCCGGAAAAGATCGTAGATTCCGAAAAAGATCGTAGATGCCAGAAAAGATCGTATCAGAGATATTATGAATCCCGACGTTTCGAACACATTACACGAACCATTTTCCAGGGGATTGCTCATGATGGGGTAACAAATTACTCTAATCTTGATGAACTCCCTCAAAAATGATTCCAGTAATGACTTTAATTTTGATCAACTCCCTTGAGAATGATCCCAGTAATGACTTTCATTTTGATCAACTTCTTCAAGAATGATCCCAGTAATGACTCTCATCTTGATCAACTTCTTCAAGAATGATCCCAGTAATGACTCTCATCTTGATCAACTTCTTCAAGAATGATCCCAGTAATGACTCTCATCTTGATCAACTTCTTCAAGAATGATCCCAGTAATGACTCTCATCTTGATCAACTTCTTCAAGAATGATCCCAGTAATGACTCTCATCTTGATCAACTTCTTCAAGAATGATCCCAGTAATGACTCTCATCTTGATCAACTTCAAGAATGATCCCAGTAATGACTCTCATCTTGATCAAGTCCCTTTTGAGAATGATCCCAGTAATGACTCTCATCTTGATCAACTCCCTTGAGAATGATCCCAGTAATGACTCTCATCTTGATCAACTTCTTCAAGAATGATCCCAGTAATGACTCTCATCTTGATCAAGTCCCTTTTGAGAATGATCCCATTAATGACTCTCATATTGATCAACTCCCTTGAGAATGATCTCAGTAATGACTCTTATCTTGATCAACTCCCTTGAGAATGATCCCAGTAATGACTCTCATCTTGATCAACTCCCTTGAGAATGATCCCAGTAATGACTTTCATCTTGATCAATTCCCTCGAGAATGATTCCAGTAATGGGTTCGAAACATCAGTATTCACAAAATTTCTGATGCGGACTCCACCGGAATATCTATATTTACAAGTTGATTGTAAGATTAAACCATAGGGAAAATAAATTATTTAAGAAACCGCAATAGCAAAATACTTATAAACCAGTCAAGATCACTGCAATTACTCTCCATGGGAACAAAAATCAGACTAAGACTATTGCATTTAGAAGTTAGTTAAAAGTGGGAGGGTCATATACACATAGTAAAATTAAGGTTGTTTTGACCGTAGATTTAGAGAATTTACTCTCACGTAATAAAATTAAAATAAGAAATTATGAGTTTATTTTCAAAACACCTAATTAAATTCTATGTCCTCCAGTGGTTACAATTTGTTAGTTAATAGTCATTACATTCAGCTGACAATAGCAGTGAAAAACGTACACCGTAATGTACGTGGTGCCACTTAAATTCGGAGTGATCCGTCAAGGTTATTAACCATCGAAAGTCCTGAAAATATATTACTAGACCAAAAACATATAATCTTCACAAATATTTGCACTTTAATAGGTAATAATCAATAAAATTTGCATGCTATATCTTGAGTTACCTATATCTTAACTATATGCTATTTATTTTTCTCTTGTATTTTTTCTAAAACCTATATTTTCTATTATTTCTTTTTATTTATAAGTTTCTAGTTTTATTCTTTTTACTTATTTGAATTATATTATATGCATTTCCATTTAAGACTCGGATAAATCAGAACCCTAACTAAACAAGATAACCCCTAATTTATTTAGAAATATATCGAAGGGAATTTGTCCAAGTCAATTGAGTCCAGCTATTCAGGGTTACAATATACCCTACGGCTATAAATTGTTTTGTTCCTCCGTCCCTTGTTTATGGTTCTTCTGCTGGGTTATATTGGTTATAATGTTCTTCCCCTTTAAAATTATATTTACTGCCGTAATATTTTTTCGGACTTTCAGAGATAAATGATATTTTATTATGTATTTTTTTCCTCCCCATCATGGAAACAAATATACAACATGCTTACAAAACCATAAGTAAAATATTCTTTCATGTTTTTATCTTTATTTATTTATATATTAAATATATTTAGTCCACTAAATCATTATACTCAATAAACAATTTAAAAAATACATATTTTAGCTCCATCTTTGAGTGGTATCGAAAGAATATTCTCGAATACATAAATAATGAAAATCATTTTAATTTTAAATCATGTCCGAAATCTACAATTTTAACAGAAAACTAAGTGCTCAAATTTCTTTATTAATGTTAGTTAATGTAAAAATTATATTATGAAGTTTCTGTCAATATTTTTCACATAATTAGTAAAATGATCAAGTATAATCTCTCTTCTATTTGTTTATCAAAGTAAGCATAGAACAAAATCTCATTCAAAGAAACCAATTTAGTTAATGAAGGTATTATTTGAACATAGTAAACTCATCCTAGACACAAAATATTCGCTAAAGTCAAAAAGTTTTAGACAATAAAAAGCTGAATCGTTGAACAAACTGTGTGATATTAAAAAAGAAATGAAAATTGTACTTCCAAAAGAGGAAATTGCAATGAATATGAAGTACCTACATATGCACATGAATCTAAATGAGAACGTTTATGTTCTTTTCGGGTAAAAAAAAAAAAAAAAAAAAAAAAAAACTACAACAAAACAAACCGCACTTTTCTTTCATGTTGGTCAGGCAAACAGAAGTTAAAGTAATAAAAAAAAAGGAAGGGAAGTCACGAAATGTCGGTTGAGAAGTCTGGCGTGATAGAGGTGATTCATTCATAGGTGAAGTTAGCAGTTGGACGGCCTACAGGGAATCCAGACAAAGGATAATAACAGTAGCGACAAACATACTGCTAAGGATACTGTAAATTAGTTGATGAGCACAAGGTCCATAGATTAAAAGGGAGGTCGCTCATAGATGATAAATGACTGCAAGATGGTTTAGTCAAATGATCAAGCTATGATAATTGGACAGGACGACAATGATGAATATGAACAGTTTGCTATCTGACTTTTAAATATTTGAAGGTAGACACCATATTGTTGAGATTATCGTCACAAACAATGTCACAATACGTTGTAGTAATTTATACCAACTAAAGTTGTTATTACTACAACAGTAGAATGAGTATAAAAAGTTCTTAGTTAAAGCTGCGCATTCTTCATTAGCCTATAGCATTATCTATTTTATCTTGTTTCATCTGTTCATAATTTAAAAACATACAACAAACTAAAACATTTTGCAGAAAAAACGTGCCTTCAGGCATCTGTTAGTATCTAGGGGCAGGGAGCTGGTAGTCATCCAGGTGTTAAATCAGCTTTACCTATCTCTACCTTATGTTGAAAAATATTATTAGTAGCCGTCAGCGTTATAGGTTTTTTTAGCCACCTGGTCAATAAACGGTACTTTAGCTACCTACACACTTAAGCACTCTTGAATGTCAAGGAGGAACTATTTTTCAAACAAAGATATTACAAAAGATCGAAACCAAATTTCGATTTCAGAGAATAAATACATAAGTAAAAAGATTTAACAAATACAAATAAACCAATCTCAAAAAAAGGCCAGGAACTGTTCAATAACTTCCTCTAATACATTTGTTCAATGTTATCACAAACTGCAATATTTGCAAAATGAAGTTTAGAAGAAGATACCCGTTTTCCAATCAGCTTGTAAATTGTATGTTATTAATACCTTTAATTAATTAATAATTATATTTTTTGTATCTTTACACTAGTATGCATAATACATTATAATGACTTACTTACAATTTGTGCTACGAGATATCATTTAACTTATGATATTAGTAAATACAATGAAACTTGTCCCTCCACGTAAAATAGGTTAATTTAGTCTCCGACATCGTACCACTTACCCACTTTATATTATTTTATAATGACACTATAGTTCTTCCATCAATTAACAACACTGATGATGGCTTTATAAAAGCCGAAAGGTGCATTGGTACAACAAACAAGTATTATTTTATGTGGAGACACAGCTCATTCGGAGTCACTAAGATGACCTCCATTAAAGCTGTGATTTAAACTATTATATTAGCTTTTAATAATATAAATACAATTATTCGAGCTATTCTTAATTTTAATTACTGTTAATTAAACATTATCATATATTTATGTAAAAAAAATAAAATATTAGTTTTAAACAAATTAATCTCAATAAAATTTAGATTTGTTCCAACCCCCCTTTTTGTACCGTCCTTTGAATAGTCCCATGGATCGTTCAGGGATTGTTTAGGACAAGTTTTATGCACATGCGCTAAAAGTGTAGGTACTGTAATAAAACATCGTCAGGTTGAAGCGGAATTAGGACTATAAATAGCACCGTATTAAAAACATTCAAGGAATCATAAGAATTAGGGAACCTTCCTGTTGACATGTGTGACGATTGACATATCTGCGCATGTCATACAAAATAGTTTTTGGTATTGTCACAGGATCGTTTGGACCGTACAGTAAACGGTTCACAAACGATCCATACACGGATTGGTACAGTACGAAACACTTTCACAAGTCAGCTTGGAACGGCTTTTATCCATTGCGCATGCCCATGACGAATCCCACGGACGGTCGGACGGTACACCGCTTGGTTGGAACAATCCTTTTAAATACTCAATAAAAATGTGATTAATATGAAAATTTTAAAAAGCTATTGGCAATAACCATTTAGAGATTATCAAAGTCAATAAAACATGATAGTGACTTTTTACGATATTAAAATCTATAAATATATTTCCCTCTCGTATCTTTGAAGGCATTGAAGCAATGAAACAGACATCCGTCCTAAATCCCTAGCAGTAGGCACTCCAAAACAGTTGAAATATAATGCACATCCTACCAAAACTAATAATCCGGCTCGACGCTCAAATCCTGAAATCTACTGCCCCTATGTACGGAAAACCCAATAAATTCTAATCCTACAACAAACTACAGATACCAGAGAGCTTCGAAATCCGTTTCGATAAATCAGCCGTATAAGATAAATCACTGAGAGGGTTGACTATTCGATATCATCCCAAGAGGGCATTGTTCCGCTGTTTAAGGTCCGTAAACTGTACTAAATTACACTTCAGAGAGAGAGAAACGTTTAAAACCGAAAAAGTCTATTCTCTGAAAACAAGGAGAAAAATCTAGGAAAAACCGAGATGGCGAACAAAGTTAAAAATCACAAAACTTTTTTTACACTGAGTTTAATAACAGACCATTCCTACCTGAGTATAACGACCACATTAGCACAGTTTACAGCTTTTTTAACACGACGCTCGAGTGAGAAGAAAAAAGCCATTAGCAATTTACGTTGCCAAAGGTTTAAAAAAAGAGGAAAATCTCGGACCTAACAATATGGGCAATTTTCCAAAAAATGTAAAACCCATACACATAAATTATTTATTTAATATTATTCTATAAAGGTTAAAAGATAAGGTGATGGCTTTTTACTTTCATCACCAAGGTGGAGTTGTAAAATTAATTTATTTAATTCTAGTTCGTGAAAATTGTAGTGATATTTAACAGTATGTTTGACTTTACATTCAAAAATTCATAGGAATATATAAAATTGAAATCATAATTTGACTCTGATAATAAAGCGATTCACAACAAATTATATTAAGAAATCAATGTTTATAAATATAATGCTCCAAAAAGCCATAAATGATAAAAGAATTTATATTCTTTTAAATTATAAAACAATCAAAGGATTAAAAGAAAATATTTTTAAACAAATCCCAATTCCCCTCCTTTTAAATATGTGTGGTCTTCGTCTGTCAGGCTTGTTAGATTAAAGATTAAGTCAGTTAAAAATTAAAAGTTTGGCAATTTAAATTGAGATCTAACGTTAAATATGAACTGATTTTAAAAGTATTCTTCTAAATATATTTGTATTTAAACTTTCATAACTAATAATTTGATTCCAACTACGTTTTTATTATCCTATTGCATAAATGCAGGGTTATTACAATGGATGTTCCTGATTTCGATTGAAAATATTATTGGTTTAATACGTTTTAAGACCACTTCAGTTGGTACTACTGGAAGGAAAAACTCATAAAGTTTTGTTTACATTAGTTTGGGTACGTATCAGCTGATTGTTAAGCTGTTTGTTGTCAGTGTTGTGTAATTTGTGAATTTGAAGACAGGAAAGTATTTTGTGTGTTGGATTATCACATTAACCAATCAGTTATTAGTGTGCAACGTCACTTTAGAACCAGATTTAATGAAGATGCTCCTAGCAATCACTCTATTCGCAAATGGTACTTGAATTTTAAGATAAATTGCTTAATTTGTAAAAAGGAATCAACTGGAAGGCCGTCAATGAGCAATGAAGTTGCAGACAAGGTAAGGGAAAGTTCTGTCTGTTTTTCAGTAACGTTTACTTGTGTAAAAGTGGAATTATTTAGTTGAAATTTTGTAAACATGTTTCTTTTACTAATGCTAAGGCTATGTTCGTAGGACAGCGTAATCCGTCCAAGAGTTCGCGCGTAAAACGCTTCAACGTTACCTTCAAATGTAAAAATGGAATTTGAAAACGGGAAAAGATTCTATCATCATCAACTCGATGAGAAGAACATTTTTTATAAATAATATATTTGTTTAGTAAAACCAACAGCGTCACCCCTAATGAAATGATAAAGATCGTTAACATTATTAAAGTGGACCTACACCTTTAAAATAGAGAAAACAACGTTTTTACCGATATCTTACGTTCTAACGTAACGATTTTAATAAAACTTCATAAACATCGCTTAAAGTACAATCGATGTAAAATTTAAATTTGATAAAAACAGAAGTTTTGTGTAGTGAAGTGATACATATTATAATAGTGGAAAAGGAGATGTGTAGTTAGTGGAATAGAAGAATGCAGGGTGGCTCCCTCAGCACAAAACGCTCTACTACAACCATACTCTTTAACTATAAACTGATCATGATTATCTATTTTCTCAATATTCAATTAATATTTATTGCTATACGCTCGCTTCAATGATAGAGCCATGTGATGCCAGGCTATTATACCATTAAGGAGATATTTAAGGGTACTTTTTTATTACACATAATTTTACACGTGAGTGAATAATGAAATAAACATAAGAAAAGTGTGCTCTTTCGTATTATCCCTAACAAATCAATGATGCAGAGTGGCAGATAAAGTATCATAAGCACGAGACAGGGTACAATATAAAAGGAACTAGACAGCTGTAACAATACCTAGAGAGAGAAGGCACGTTCCAACCCCAACCAACCCCCATCATGGCGAAACTTTACTACAAAGCATTTAACAATAATACCAGGCAAGACTGCAGTCTCCAACCACCCCTTATTTACACAAAGAACAGAATAATCCAAAGCCATAACTATACAAATACAGACAAATAATCAGTACGACTCATCAGCACGCTAGACAAACCAAAGCAGAAATGTATAAAAGATTCGACAACAAAAAGAAAAAAAAAAAAGAAAAAAAAAAGCGAAGTAGAAATACAAAACCAAAAAACAAATAAAACTATTAGAAAAGTTTAACAAACAAGATGGTAAGTGATTATTTTAATAACTTTACAGACAAGGCTGGGAAATTACTAAACAGTATAACAATACAAGGTGTATATACCGAAATATTATACTAAGAAAAATAAAATTCGCTTAAAGTTAAGCAATGCTTATAAAAACAAAAACTTAAACGAGAATTATAAAATTAAATTTGATTATACAATTAAAGTTAGCCCAAAGATAGCCTCAGACTAATTTCAACCGTCTGCGTTCTTTAAAGCCTTGTCCAGACTGCCGAACCGAACAAAGGAAACTCTGCGCATGCCCAGTCTAAAGTGCGCCTGCGCATCTCAGACTGGGCATGCGCAGAGACATTTCTCGGCTCGTTTCCTCTGTTCTGTTCGCAAGGAAGCTATGTGCCAAACTAATTGGCAGACTATTTTAAAGATAATTAAAAAAGGCTTTCACAACCTATTATTGTCAAACTGATCTCCCCCTTTTTTTAAATCTATCAAACTTGTTTTCATCTTTACTTGAAGTATTAATTAAGCGATAGTTAAAGAGCGCAAAGGTAGAAATTAATCTGAGGCTATCTGAGGACTACTTTTGACAAACCATCCAAATTTTATAAATATCAGATAAGTATCTCCTTTTGAAGATATAGGTGTAAATAAATGTATGTTTGTGCGCATGTAGAAGAGGAACAAATTGGTGCAGAAGATTGAAACTTATATGGGGCCAAGAAACCCGTTCTTATTTCACAATAATTAACCCTTATGACCTACAACCAAATTTCATTAAAATCAGACGAGTTCGGATTGTTTTTAAGATATGTTGGTTCGGAAAATTTGAGCGACAGGCTGACACGGGAATAAAAATATTCCCTGCTGTCTGAAACGAATTTCTGTTTTAGAATTTATGAAATCGAAGACAAAAAATGTTCGTTCTTCAAAATTATCACAAAGCTTTCGTCACGATCGGTAAGCTCGGAAACAAAAATAATTTAAAATATTTCACAAAATATTTGTTTATACACACAATAGAAAGCTAATTGATTGATACTATTAAATAAATAATAATATAAAGAGTAAAATAAATCTATTATAATGACTTTTAAACATAAAACATATAAAAGAGCATTTCTCGCATCAGTTCCAATATAAATGATTATATTTATACTTTGGTATCTAATTTCAGAAATAACACAAGTTGGCAGGCCGCCGCACTCTCACAGTTACAACTAGGGAACCTAGATACTAACAAATGCCTCAAGGCACGTTTTTCGTCAAAATGCCAAATAGTTTTAGATTGTTGTGTTTTTTAAAACAATAAACAGATGTGAAAAAAAAAGTTTTTAAAAAAATTGACATTTAAAGATACTGGAATCATATATGTGTCTTAAGATAAACTATAAATAAAATTAAAATGTAAAAAACCAACTTTAACCCTAGAACGACACATTTTTTTTTACGTAAACTCCACACAGGGGTCAGCGAGACCCCAATTAATTAATGGGTAAAATTAATTAATAAACATATTCCTTTTTTAATTATTTACACATATTTTAAACATAATTTGTCATTCTAACTATACCATTTAATTTTGACCAAAACAAGTATTTTAAAATTAAATAGTATACATATATATTTTCATCAACATTTTTTTTAGAAAAATTTGTACTTTATTTTTTTATCAAATTTAGTTTTCGTTAGATTGGGTTCATATTTGTTTCATATTTATATTAAGAGTTGTTTTATGGTACAGCAATAAGATATTTGTTCGGTTATAAATAATCAATTACTAAATCATACAACTAAAAGAGGTAATTTGATAAATGTAACCACAAAAGCAAATAAATTATATATTTTTTGCTTGAAGACAACTAAATATTTTTTTAGATATTGTAATAAGAAAAAGTTAGGTATAGAATGAATATTATATTTTAATATTAATTTCAAGTTTTAAATCTGTAATTTTGTATCTTTATTTGTATACATATATTGTAATTGTATACATTAATTGTATAACCATACATATAAAAGTAATAACCAAATAACTATTTATAAATATAAAAAAAAAAAAAAAAAAAAAAAGGAAAGTAATAATAATAAAAAAAAAAAAAAAAAAAAAAGTTATAAATATAGAAGGTTAAAAAGACCAAAAAACTAGGCGAAATCAAAGGGTGAAAAAAAAATAGTTGCGGTTGAGTCGAAGCTCAGAAAAGGTTATGTAAATACAACTGGAATCGATACAATTCAATTTCAATTGGCTATATTGACTTGAAAAAGTAAATACTAATCAGTTTTGAAGACGAAAAGGTAAACTTTCCAACCACTCTCAGAACTCACAACCTTTTCCGAAGCATTTATTGAAAATGCTTTTCCTTTCAGAATTTGCATTTTAATCTAGAAGGCCTTTATAAACATTTACCTGCCGAAGAAAGATTTGAAGGTGAACCCTTTACTGCAGCGTTTCATCCCTTTTTTAGACTTCTCCTATAGAACATTAAGTCCTATAGGACCTGAAGTCCTATATTTGATGATTGAGGTTTTGATAGAGATTAATTTGTTTAAAGAAAAGAGGTGAAATTAATAGAAAGACTTTAAGTTCTATTTTACCTCATTTACCATCTCATAGATCTTTCAAGAGAAAAATTAATAACATTTAGAGTTATAAGTGTTGATTTTTTGTGTCGTGAATTAGAATATAGTTAAGAGTAATAAACAGGTCAAGTGTATGCTAGTCAGCGTCAGCACACAGCGAGAGTCCGTAGGCCACACTGTATAGTGTTTAGCTGTAACTTTACAGCTAAACCCTACGGACTCTCGCTGTGTGCTGACTAGCATACACTTGACCTGTTTATACACTTGTATAAACAGTGTGTTTTTTTAAAATGCTAAAAAGCTTACTTTGAACTATCCTAAGGGTCTGATAAAGTATTTTTTTGCCACTGAACCGGACTACAACCATATAAATACATCGAAAAAATAAAATAATATTTTTTTCGAAATTTCCAAAAAGTGGTATCTTTACTATTGGTCGAAGAATGTTCAGGAATTTTTTCAGATATTTTGCACTTCACATCAAGCGAGATAGAAGGGGGACACGTTTCACACCCGCTTCAAACTTGCCTACGTTCGCCCTATCAAAGTTATAACCAAAGAATTATATATCTTTGTAATCAGCTCGATGTATCCTGCTTGAAGTTAACAGAATAACCAGGCCTAAACTTAGCTCTACTTTATTCCTTAGCATGTACAATATTTGACATTTTCATGTTTTTACTTTGGCACATAAACTCGAAAAGCGTGTATATGTGGTGGTGAATACATTTGCGTTCGAAAGCATGTCGTACGAATCATTTCACATGAATCAAGGCTTATGATAATAATCGTTAGAACACGCCAAACGAACACCACGAAGCGAACCTAGCGACATTTCATGTCAGTAGCTTACGCGGAGCGAAGACATGAAAATGCTTCACTGTCTTGCAGACTCGTATGCAAGATTTTTTTTTTACTTCCGAGCTTACCGAAGGAAACGGAAGCTATGTGATCGTTCTGAAGAACGAAAAATTTTAAGGTCTCCGATGTCATAAATTCCAAGACAGAAATCCGTTTCAAACATCAGGGATCATTTTTGGTTCCGTGTCTGTCTGTCGTTCAATTTTTGCGAACCAACGAATCTTAAAAACTATACGTCAAATTTTAATGAAATTTGGGTGGTAGATCATGATTAGCCCCATTGTTGGTCCCATATAAAATTCACCTTTCTACGCTCATTTGATTCTCTTCCACATGCGCACAAACGTACATTAATTTACACCTATTGCTTAAAAAGTACTTCTGATTTGTATGAAATTTTTATAGTTTATCGAAAGTAGCCCGCAGATAGCCCAAAATTAACTTTTGCTTAATTGATACTTTAATTCAAGTAAAAAATGAAAACAATTTTGACAGATTAAAAAAAACAGGGGGATCAATTAAACAAATTAGACAATAATGGCTTGTAAAAGCATAAAATCAATAAAGTACGTGATAGCATGCGAGGAAGCTATATACCACACTAATTGGTAGTCTATTTTAATTTCTTTTATATGAAACGTTATAATATAGGTAGGTTTAAGGTGAAGTCTATGTCCTTAAATATTTGAAATACGACATTAAACAATTTATTTTCAAAGATTTTAACAAAAAAGCAACAACTAACTAACTAAACTAATAAAGTTATCACAACTTTCACGAATAAGAAGGTGGTGATAAAAACACAACAGTGGCTTAGTTATGTTTAATTTATAGAGAAGTCTTGGAAGCTACTTAAGAATTTTTATTAACTTACTGATTGCTTTCAAATTGCAATTACTGTATTTCTTTCGATGCTCTAATAAACAGAGGATATTGTAAATAGAATGAAAACGAAATATAATTACAGAAAAGGAAATAATCGTAAAAAACAATAAAGCAAAGTTTATTCCTACAACTTGCCTGGGTAAAATGGAGCTTCGAGTTGGAATAGGACCCTAATTTCAGGGCAAGGTGGGCCTTTAATTATTCACCTTGGTTTATACTGGAAATTAGAAGGGCTTGGCCCTTTCTTTAGATTCAAACTTGCCCTTTACTTAGGATAAAGTACAGAGAGGAAGAACAAAGTAAAAATTACCTTAACCGAATAAAGTCATTTCAAAGTGGCCATGAAAAATTAAACAGTTAGAAAAAGCTAAACAAATAACTTAATTAGTTGATTTTTTTTCAGTTCAATAATTTAAAACATTATCGTGAAAAAGAGTCAAAAATTTAATATTAGTCTACCGTCTAAATTATCTTATTATATCTATATCCTCAGAATATTTAATCGATTATATTTTGCTTCCGAGCTTACCGAAGGTAACGAAAGCTAAATGATCGTTCTGAAGAACGAAAATGTTTTATGTCTTTGATTTAAATAATTCCAAGACAAAAATCCGTTTCAGACATCAGGGAACATTTTTGGTTCCGTGTCTGTCAGTATGTCGCTCAATTTTTAGGAACCAACATATCATAAAAACTACTCGTCTGATTTTAATGTATATAATTTGGATGGTGGGTCATAATTAGATCATTGTTGGTCCTATATAAGTTTCAACCTTCTGCGCTCATTTGTTTCTCTTCCACATGCGCACAAACATACATTTATTTACACCTATATCTTCAAAAGTACTTATCCGATTTTCATGAAATTTTGATAGTTCATCGAAAGTAGTCCGCAGATAGCCCCAAATTAATTACATAATTAATTAATATCGACAGCCTAGTATTTGCAAGAGAACTGTAGAACGCACAATTGACCCAGGAATTATTAATTAAGCTTAACAAAACTCATTAATGAATCCGAATTCATAATGGAAACACATACCTAATAGATACACGAGTGCATAATATCATGCAATACCTAAAGCTAGCAGAATGTCATACATTAATTAACTTAGAGGAAAATTAAAAATTAATTCTATTCATGATATTTGAAACGAAATATTATAGTTACCTTTAATGTATATCTTTACCTTTAATGTATATAGATATTATACAATACAAGATAGTAAAGATCAACTAACAATACCCAGAAAAATCTCTTGGAAATAAAAGATTATTTTTATAATTAGTATGATACATCATTATTGAAGCGAGCGTAAGCGAGCTTCTTACATTCAACGAAATATGCATCTTGTCTGTCTGTCTGTGTGTAACGTTTACGTGTCCGACGATAACTTAAGTAAAAGTTGACCGATTTAGTTGAAATTTGGTATACATCTTTCTTTTACTAATACTCAGGCTAAGTTCGTTGGACAGCGTGATCCGTCCAAGAGTTCGCGCGCAATGCTCGCGTAAACGTGAGCTTCAAATTTAAAATTGGAATTTCAGGACGGGAAAAAAATCTATCATCACCTATTCGATAAGACGAACATTTTTTTCCAAATAACATTTGTTAGTAAAACCAACAGCGACACCGCTATGAATTAATAAAGATCGCTAAAACTATTAAAGCGGACCTAAACGTTTATAATAGAGAAAACAACCTTTTTACCGATATCTTACGTTCTAACGTAACGATTTTAATAAAACTTCATATACACCATCTAATGCACAGTTGAAACAGGCATGCAAAATTTAAATTTGATACATGCAGTAGTTGTGTTGTGCAAAGAGATACATTTTATAATAATTGAAAAGGAGATGGTGTGGTTAGAGGAATAGTAAGAATGCAGGGTGGTTCCCCTACTACTAGCCGCTGTACTACTACTATACCCATTATCTATCAACTCATCATGATTCATGATTATCTATTTTTTCAATATTCAATACATATTTATTACTTTACGCTCGCTTCAATGATAGAGCCACGCGATGCCTAGTTATAATTAGTTAGAAGACTAAAAATCAAGTTGATGTTAATTTGTCACTTGATAGGTTAGTTATTCAAATATTACTCCAAATCAGAGTTCACACCTATGAAGTGACAAACTAACATCAACTTCAATTTTTATCAACTAACTAATTTTGTACTCAGTATCATGAAATTCACATTATCCACCAAAATGGACGAGACATGGCCCCTCTCCAACTGTTTGGATTTTTTTTTTCAAAAGCCTATTGCCAAGGTACTCCCGCAAGCGAACTTAGCCGATCAAATATTCTTAAAAGGCACCAAAAATTAACTTATATACAAAATTCTAGCTTGATGTTAGTCGGGCACTTTTGAGCACGCTATCTTCAGGACAATTAGGACCTACACAAAATTCTAGCTTGATGTTAGTCGGGCACTTTTGAGCACGCTATCTTCAGGAAAATTAGGACCTACACAAAATTCTAGTTTGATGTTAGTCGGGCACTTTTGAGCACGCTATCTTCAGGACAATTAGGACCTACACAAAATTCTAGCTTGATGTTAGTCGGACACTTTTGAGCACGCTATCTTCAGGACAATCAGAATCTACACAAAATTCTAGCTTGATGTTAGTCGGGCACTTTTGAGCACGCTATCTTCAGGACAATTAGGTCCTAGGAAGACCTAGGCTGCAGAAATTACAAAATTGTTATTTCATAACAGTATAACCTATACGCTTAATAACGAAACTCTAAAAAGCAGTTCGGGTGCAAGTCATTTTCTGTGATTTTTTTAAGATAAAAGGAAAACATTTTAAATCGTAGCATTTAATTAAAACTTCGATGGTTAAAGTACACAAAATTAACAATGAAAATAGAGAGAGGAAAAACAATGGTCGAAACTTCATGATGAGGAAAACATAAAAAATCCTAAATGTTCTAAAAAAAAATGTTGAAAAGAGCTTGGAGTGCCAATTATTCCAACACCCCCTTCCCCCAAAGGCTGTTTTCCATTCGTAATGAATTCGTCAATCAAAAAGTTAACTACGTCGAATTCGAATTCGACCGCGCCCAACATAACTAATTGAAATCCACACGAGGTCTCCTGATTTAGTAGGGCTGTGGGCGAGATGGGAGGAGGGCATCGAACAAATACAAAACCATACGGTCGCTACGAGCCCACATCAATATCTCTACCACGACCCCTGCAATAGAAAGTCAAGAAACTATATGGTGAAAACAACTCCGTGCAGCGCTTCTACATAAAAACAACTAATTCAATAAAAAGATTCGATAACACGATGTAACGAACCACATTGTCTTGATTAAATACAAACCTATTGAATCAACAACGATTTAAAAAGAGTTTGTTTCTTTTCTTCAACAGAAATGTATCCCATCTAAAACATATTTTTTCTTCTCATAAAATAAAGAAGAGAGATCTGTACTAGCAAGCCATTTACGATTTGTTTTATGTTTGAATGAATTAGTATAAACAGTAACTTAGTTTACAAAATTGTATACTATCTTGTATACAAAATTGTTGTATAGTAATGGGCCTTAAGAAAAATCACCAACCTTGACACGAGCTTTGGCAAAAACGAAAAATTTTAATTTATCTTAAACAAATTTATCAAAATAAAGGTGCAACAGTGCAACCCAAAAATATCACAATAAAATTTATATTAATGTATTCGAAGAAATGTTTAGAATCGAAACACAGCTTTTAACAATAAAGCCTACACTAAAAAAAAAAAATAAAAAATAAAAAAAATAAATAAATATTTGTACCAAAAAGTATCAACAACCAAACATACAACAGCTTATTCTTCCTAGCAGCTTATCAAAAGTAAGTACATACAATAGAAATAATTTCAAGATAAAAAGAACTTTTTATATACTACGTTTTTAAATTTTCTGTTGAATCGTATGTAATGTTGATAATATAATTGTTATTGTAATATAATATATAATGTTAGTGAAAAAAAAATAGTTCCGAATTTATTTACTTCACATAAATGACAACCATCCAGAGAGCTGATCTTAAACCTATAAAAGGATAAATCTTTGTACAACGGATCTCCCCAACACCACATCTAAAGCATGCCATCGATGTATATGAAATAATATAATCGATAAATAATATAATCGATATTTCCTGTTTTGCTGTCATTCAATGTTTATCTATCACAAATTTGAGACCCGTCAAAATGAAGATTGCGTAAATATTGGATATGGCAAAACAAATAAAATAACTTGCGGATTTTTTCCGAACTAACTTTCCGCACAGCAAAATTTGCTGATAACTAATTAAATTCTGCTGAAAGATGGCTAAAAGTATTAAAATAATGCATTGTCATCGTGTTCTGAGCTATGCTAAAAGTTTCAAATGTCTAGCTATTCGGGAAGTTTGTTAGAAATCGATTGCCAGATTTGTACCGGACAAACAAACAAACAAGCAAACAAGAATGCAAGCTAATAAAAACGTAGTAAAATGGAACGAGCACAACAACCTTTGAACATGAACAAACTTTGAAAAGTTTGTGTGTTCTTTTGTCATACTATAATAACTAGGGGAAAATTGCACAAATTGAACGAAATTAAGCACATAGGCACACCTCAGCATTTGTGACAACTGTTTAGTTTTTGGAAAGTTCTCACTACATATTTCCAATATGGCGGCTCATATGGTGGAGTCTAAACAAAATTGTTTAGCCAACATGTCGTGTTGTACATCAATTTATAGGTCTTGAAGTGTAAAAAAAGAATATGTAACTATTACTACAAACTTTTCCATTCTTAGCCGTCATTTTGAAAACTATGGCCGAAATGTGGATTTGGCAAAAATTGAATGCTTATATAGCATGTCACATACCATTTTTAAAGCTCTTTTCAGGTAGATTAAGAATATGTAAGTTTTTTCCCGAAAAATATTTCCTGGTAGCCATATTGAAAATAAATATGGCGGATATTAGAGCAAAACTCGTTTTTCTTTTCTTCGCGAGTTGATAATGCGACACAACACTACTATATAAATTACTCAACGATTAAAAGAGCGAGATTACTATTAATCATAGTTAAACTGAAGAATCTGGCATAAATCCAAACGCACTAATCGCTGGACAACCATTTCTTTAATTACACTACAAAATCAGAAAATAAATACAAAATAGATACTAAATAAGAAAAATAAACTATATAAAATATTTATTTTATTTCTAAATTTGAATTAATACATTGAATAACTATGAATTATTTAAGGGTGATAAAATATTATAATTAACTTCAAGAAGACAACTTATGTAAAGAACTAGCATAAAAAATATTTTTATTACAATTTTTTTGCCTTTGACTCAATATGCCAACACTTATACTGAAGATGTTATAAATGTCGAAACGTGTATGTTTATTAATATAAAATTATGGTGACAATATTGTTGTGTTACTTTTTTTTTAACCTCTCTAGTCATAATTGGCAAATTTAAACTTTAATAATAAACTAATAAGTTTCGTCTGTTTTTTTTTTTTTTCCTCTGGAAGAATGACTTCAAAAAATCAATTAAAAGAAGCCTACAAAATAATAATTGAAAACTATAAAAGATTTGTAGCTGCAGCAATGTAAAGAACAAATAATTATCTGTGTTCGTCCTTGAAATAACTTATATATATTATATTTTCAAACTGTTTTAGAAATGTGTAAATGATTTAAAGTCAGAATTAATTCTGAAACTAAAAGAATAACAAGAAAACATTGCAACAATAACAAAAGACAATACATACTATGGTTTCAAACTTTCTACTAACTTTCTTGTCGTGTTTAGCAGAGTAAAATTAACTTGTTAATAGCATTGTCAAAGAGCAAAGTTAGATCATAAGTTTAGTTTATGTACTAACGTAAAACTTTTACCCTTAATCGTATTAATTTTAACTATAATAAAACTATAATAATAAATATAAAACAATATAAAATTGCTTGGATATTATAATAAAAATGTAACTTCCACAATTCTTCTCCTTCAGACAAAATGTATTAGTACGATTATAAAATTCAATTAAAGGTAGAAGGGCAGATAGAGTTAGGGTGAGGGACATTAGGAAATAGGGTAATTCACAAAGGTAATTTAGAAGAGGCTCGTTTCAATTAGGGATTAGGAAGACCCCTTGAGAAGGTTAGGAATTAGGATTTAGGGAATTACGGAAAATAAAAGAAGGGGGAAAACTCCTTAGGGTAGAATAATTATATCCCTAAGGTAATAATTCCAAAGTTTTAGAACATTACAAAACCAAGAAAACAATAATACAAGTTGGAAATTTGCAACTAACAATAAAGTTTATTTAATTAAAAATCAAGAAGAACCTACAATAATAAATTTAAATAGAATAATACACATTTTTTAAAAATGCAATGAAAAAATAAAAAATAAAAAATAGCAAAAAAGTATAAAATATGAGGTAAAATCGGAAATTATAAGAAAAATATTAAGTAATAAAAAAAAAAATTAAATAAATAAAGAGTGAGATTGTGGTAATAATGCTTGAGAATGTGATTAATATTTTATTAAAAATTTAAAAAAAATTATTAAAGGGGTAACAACATGAAAAAAAATTAAGTAATGAAAAAAGTAAAAATACAGAGCTGAAATTTTAATGTAAAGTAGCGAAATTGTGGTAATAATGCTTGAGAAAGTGATTAATACTTCATTACAAATTTAAAGAATAATTAAGTGATAACGATAAATTATTTATTAATATATATATATATATATATATATATATATATATATATATATATAGACGCACGGCTACCTCATCACACGACAAGACCCACCAACCTGTAGGTTATGTGGAGAAACATTGACTGTTCACCATATCCTCTGCGACTGCAACAGACTTGACGAGGAAAGAAAACAGTTTGAACTTCCAACAACAATTTCTGAAATTCTACGAGACGACGAAACCACTGTTCAAAAGCTATTTAAATATTTGGAACATTTAGATTTAGTGAAAGATGTATAGACTCAAATTAATAAAAAATGTGTAAATAACTACTGTATCGGGTGTACATGACCAAGTTGTCGAACACCCATATGAAAACAATAAATAAATAAATAAATATATATATATATATATATATATATATATATATATATATATATATATATATATATATTGAAACACTTACAAAATGTTCCATAGTAAAATTTTATTAAATGTTTTTAATTAATATAGTTAAAAATGAAACGCCAATTGCATTCTTTAAACTTTAAAGAAGTGGCCATTAGACTTTAAACATTCTTAGCCCACTAATTAATATCTAATGACTTTTACCATCTTTTCTTCGCGTTAAAATATATAGGTTTGAGTGTTTTGCATTCGAGCTCACCGAAGGTAAAGGAAGCATTGTGGATTATTTGAAAGAAAATAAATTTACATCTCTTTATAAGACAAAGATTTCCACTGAATTTCGTTTTGACATGTGCCACCATTTTGAAAATATCGAATTTTGATTTTTGTAACATTGAATACATCACTATAACGAACCTCTTTATACCGGACTTCACGCCACGCGTCCGATTTTTTTTTTAATTAAATCTATTGAATATGTTATTCTTTAGGAAATTATACACAAATAAAATATTCCAGACTTTCAATAAGTAATTCCGATAGATGTAGAAGAACTTAAAGAGCTTAAAAATAATACTTATTATAATTCGCATGTGAGTTATTTATATATTAAGCATTTACACATTGTTATTTGTACATTATTTAAATTCGTATACATTATGCATATTTGAGGGAAGGGTCTTACATCTATTTACAATATATCTATACTTGTTTTTAAGGATTTTACACATAAAATTTCTTCTTCTTTGTTTAAGAGAACCCAGTCGACTTAGATTAACTATAAGAACATAACAAGTTTTCTTTAATACATTATTTGTTTATATAATCAATTAAATATGGTTGTTCTTAAGAGATTTTACATTATTAACTTTTGTAAACATTATTTAAATGTATCCCCTTGATAAAGTGCACATAAGACGTTAAAAGGTAAAATAGACTGCCAATTAGTGTGGCACATAGCTTCCTCGCATCCTATAATGTACTATAACAATTTTTGTTATATTAATTTATTGTTATATTGTTTATTGTGTAAAAATTATTAATAGTTTTAGCGATCTTTAACACTTCATAGCGGTGTCGCTGTTGGTTTTACTAAAAAATTGTATTTGAAAAAAATGTTAGTCTCATTGAATAGATGAAGTTAGATTTATTCCCCGACCTAAAGTTCTAATTTTAAATTTAAAGTTCACGTTTACGCGAGCGTTGCTCGTGAACGCTTGGACGGATAACGTTGTCCAACGAACTCGACCTGGGCATTGGTAAAATGAACATGTCTACCAATTTTTATCAAAATCGGTCGACATTTACTCAAGTTATCGTCGCACGTTTCATAATTCGCGGACACACAGACCGACAGACAGACAGACAGACAGACACGAGACCAAAAATGTTCCCTGATGTCTGAAACGGATTTCTATCTTGGAATTTTTGAAATCGGAGGCATAAAAGTTTTTCGTTCTCAAAAGTGAACACAATGCTTCCGTTACCTTCGGTAAGCTCGGAAGCAAAAATAAAATATGTTATGTTTAAATACTTTTAAATGATAACAATAACCGGTGGATAGAAGGTTTACAGGGGGGGGGGGGGGGGGACATTAATTATCCTTTTAAATAGATTGGTTTACATTTAATACATGTATTTCATGTTTGTTAGAGGGTGAGTGTACCAGGGAAGGGGGGTGAAAAACAAGTTCCGTTTTAAATACATAATTTATCCTTGCCCTCGTAGTCTGGAGAGTAAGGGAGCTTAATTTATGCCGGTTACAGAGTTACCGGGGGGGTTCAAGGCTCGGCAAGAGCGACCTCTAGGCTTCGCGAGCTGGAGGAGAAAGCGAAATAAACGTGATTTATTAACTGAAGCAACGGGTTGATTTTAGACCTTAATGAACAACAAGTAGAAATCCGCAAGGCAATTTGCACCGAACAAAAACAAATGTTATTTTAATAAGCAACGATAAATTAAGTCTAAAGAAGACATAATTAACACGTATTTTATTCGATAATTAATGATAGTATCAAATTTAAGAGAGATCAAATAGGTGAAGATAAATATTAGTATTAAGAGTTGATTTATAATTATTATTATTATTTCTTTTTTTAAATTATATAGATTATTCATTGAAGGTTTTCTTAGGTGGACTTGAGAGTAGAACTAAAATTTATAGTCCAAACACCTTCACTGTTTATATAGATTATATTCGTTTTAATTAGAACCTTATCAAGTGAAAATAATTACAAGATAAAAAGAACTTTTTATATAATACGTTTTTAAATTTTCTGTTGAATCATATGTAATGTTGATAATATAATTGTCATTGTTATAATATAATGTTAGTGAAAAAAAATAGTTGCGAATTTATTTACTTCAGATAATTGACAACCACCTAGAGAGCTGATCTTAAACCTATAAAAGGACAAATCTTTGTACAACGGATCTCCCCAACACCGAATCTAAACCATGCCATTGATATGACCCCATGTAGGGACAGTAAAAGAAGAAAAAGGTGTACAAGTAAATAAGTACAGATGCAGAAATATTAAACCGATACCTAGGCACAAGTGTAAACAAACCTGGTTGTCACACGTCAATTAATTTATTTCTTTGTTTACTTTTCCTTTTTCGCTGTCATTCAATGTTTACCTCAATAAAAAATCACAAATTTGAAACCCATCAAAATGAAGATTGTAAATACTATGGGATATGTCAAAACAAATAAAATTACTTGCGGATTTTTTCCCAACTAACTATCCATACAGCAATTTGCTGAAAACTAATTAAATTCTGCTGAAAGATGACTAAAAGTATTCAAATAAAGCATTGTCATCGTGTTCTGAGCTATTCTAAAAGTTTCAAATGTTTAGCTACTCGGGAAATTAGTTAAAAATCGATTGCAAGATGTGTACTGGACAAACAAACAAACAAGAAAGCAAGCTAATAAAAACGTAGTAAAATAAAACTATGTAAATGTAAAATTAATATCGTTAACTATAATGTGGGAATAAATTCTTAAAATATTTTTTTTTTTTCCTAGTTCAAGTCGATAATTTCACCCATTTCAGAACAAGAAAGAATTCGTACAGAATCACACTATTAATCATCCAATAGAACATCAACAAACCTGACACATTAGTACCCCTCAAGAGATTAATAGCATATACAGAAGAATTCACGCAATACTTTACATCTCACAGATTGATCAGCCTAACCTATCAATAATTACGTTTTATTTTTCCAAATGTTTCTACTCAAGAACCTTTTCTTTAATTCTCTGCAATACACAGTGTAAAATAACATTTGGTTAATAAGAGAAAAGCAGGCATATTTTTAAGACCGAAAGATTTCGTTAGATTCCTATTATTTGAGCCAATTGTGAAATTAAAATTAATAGATGGTAGAATAGAATAGTTAGAATTAATATTTATATATTTCTTCTATATTTATAGTTCTTAAACTGTTTAAAATTACCTTATTAAATAATAACCAGTAGTTATATTTTGCGGGTTCTGGCTCACGGATATCGATTCGATAACTTATTGATTTTGTATTGCATGTTTAGTCTAACTACCTACCGTCTACTTGTACTGTACGACCCTCCCGAAACATATTTACACTATGTTTACTTATAGCATAATTCGTATTAAATCACATCAATAAACCAAAATATAATCAATCATCAGTAATCAATCAATACAACATTAATAATCAATCGGTACTTCTTTAGAATGTTACTTTAACTTCGTTCTTAGATTGTACTTCTTTAGATTGTTACTTCAACTTCGTTCTTAGATTGTACTTCTTTAGATTGTTACTTCAACTTCGTTCTTAGATTGTACTTCTTTAGATTGTTACTTCAACTTCGTTCTTAGATTGTACTTCTTTAGATTGTTACTTCAACTTCGTTCTTAGATTGTACCAGTGGCGATCCTAGGGGGGGGCAGGGGGGGCTGTAGCCCCCCCTGGGAGAAAATTAGCCCCCCTGGAAGAAAAGTAGCCCCCCGAAAGAAAATTAGCCCACCTTTAAAATTTTTTAAAAGAAATATTTTTTTATTTTTTTTATTATTATTATTTTTAGCCTCCGAAGTGATTAGCCTCCGAGCCGATGGCGAGGACAGGCTATGAATAAACGAGGCAGAAATGTTTCCTTTGCTGCCTTGTTGCTGTTGCGTACAATATTTTATCTACGGGCGGCTATTAAAGATATACTATTCATTGAACTTATTTAACAGAATTAACAAATTTAAACAAATTATTTAAATATTGAAACGTTTATATATTAAATTTTACTTATTCAACTATAATATACAGTGTCATAAGATAGAGATAATAGTATAAACTGTTATTGCCAACATTATAACAATAAAAAATTTGCTGCCTAGGCATCAACATTTTTCCTCATCTTACCACCTAGGCAGTAAAGTCACATTTCTCTGCCAGAAATCAGTTCAATAATGCCTCATTTTGCTGCCGCAAGTAGATAAATTTATTTAATGATGATTTTGTAGTTTTAAGTTTATATTTTCACGGGCGTCGTAGCGTGGGGACGGGGAGGACACGTCCTCCCCAATGTTTGATATGTCTTTTCAAAATGATTACGAATATGCTATTTATTGTATGGGGTAAATTCGCATTATATTCCCCACCTATTTATAGATATCCGATTTAATTCTGTATTTTTTGTTTTCAGACTGTTCGTTTTTACATTACGAAAACGATTTCCGTTGTAGCGTCTCGATAAGCCCAATCATATTTTTTAGGGTATTGTAGATACTTCTTCAAACCCTAATGCCAAGGGTGATGTATCCGTCCGTCCGTCGCTCTATGGTTCATATAGGGCTCAAACCGTTTTAGCTAGAGTGCTGAAATTTAAAACACTGGTGCAACTTTTTGACCCAAACACAGGAAAAATATACAGAAGTTAAAAATTAAATATCCACATGCGCAAGTCGCAAAAATTGGTAAACTCAGAAATTTATATTTTTTTAAAGTTTCGAGTAGGTATCAAATGAAAGCTGCTGAATCTTAAGTAACAAATATATATTTGCTTTTTTAAATTTTGCATTCCTTGTTGGTTAAATAAATCAAAATATACCCAAAGATATCCACCCAACCACTATATAACGCCTGGTCCTAAAATTATGAAATAATTCATGGTTATACCTTATAGTGGGGCGATGAAAATTTCCGAAAAAATGTAATTTATCTTTTCGTTATTACCGATAAAAAACATTGTGACCCCCCGGGGGATCGAACTAGGGACCCTTGAGGTCAGAGAAAAAAATATATTACGGTAAAAATTAAGTATATAACGGGTATGCTAATCATCTACAAAACCCTATAAAGTACTTGGACGCAAGTACTTCCCCGTTATTATTTAACTTAATTTTTTATTTATTTTAGGGAAAAGTATGGAAGGTTATGGTTAGTTTAGGTTAAGGTTAGAATTTTTTGACCTTCTATCATTGCCACATTAAACGTGACAAAAAAAAAAAAAAAAAAAAAAATATATATAATTCTGATTTTATCGAGATGCAGAACCGGAATCGTTTTTGTACAGAGATACTGTAAAAAAGACAAATTCTGTAAAAAGGAAGAGTTTAAAAAAATTAAGTAAATGGGACAGTACGAATTTGGTGGGCCAAATAGTGCAGTTGCAGTTTTACCAATGATGTCCGAAAACTTAATCTAAAGTTTTTCTTTATCAAATTTAAACTTAATCCAAATTTTTGCTAGGGCTCCCACTTTCGTCAGGGGGCTACAATAGCTCGACCACCTTCCCAAAATTCAATGTCCCATTTTGGACTAAACTATATTATGGCCACCCTAAGAAAACATGTTTTTCACAGCTATTGAATAAATGACACAGTTTATTATAGATGTGAAGTAATATTGCATAATTGCTATTACCTGACCTATTTAATCTACCATGATTAGGTGCACACCTTTTATTATTTTACAATTACTATTTTTAAGTTTGTATTAAAATTTCTTCGTTGGTCAGAGCACTGTAACGGAAATATAGAGGCCCGTGGTTCGAGTCCCGGTGCTGGGGTCTATTTTTCTCTGTCTATTTCCCAATTTTAATAATAATTATAATTTGATTTAATTTAAAACTTAAAAATCTTTTAAAAATAGTTAAATTTAAAAAATTAGTTTAATTTATTTTATGAAAAAGAATTAAAATCAAATTTCACCTCAAAAACGCTGTTTTGAGAGGTCATATTTTATAAATTTTCCTTCCAATAATGCACTGCTGTCGACGTCCATGTTAATTTTAACATTTTTATATCTATAAATATTATATTGTTTCTGACAATTTATACATTTTTAAAACCTATACAGTTTTTAAACCAATCCTTTTGTTATCCTCATGCTAAAATGATTATTATTTAAAGACCAATACTTTCTTCTGTGATGATATGGTAAGTATCATAGGAGACTGTTTAAATAAGCCTCCAACTATACTTACAATAGAACTTTGAACCCAGTCCCAGTTCAATGGCAATTAAAACATTCTTGAATGAATTTAATTGTTTAGCCTCACGAAAAAATTGCATAGAATTGCCTCTGGGAAGGACTGCAACAACATGTAACATAAAAATGAGTTCTTCCTGGTATATTAAAATGTATACTACACCCGCAAAACATGGGGGGCTTTAGCCCCCCCAGAACTTTCAACCCAGGATCGCCACTGGATTGTACTTCTTTAGATTGTTACTTCAACTTCGTTCTTAGATTGTACTTCTTTAGATTGTTGTTGTTGCTAGTTGTTAAAATATAAATGACCGACTAAATCACTGTCAAGACAAAATGATATTTAGTTTAATGTACTTTGGGACAAAGGAATATCACTCTTTTGATTTTATAAGGGGTGTAACAGTCTAAAGAAGAACATTCCGTTGTTACTCCCCTCTGTTTTTTTTTATAAGGGGAGTAACAATGTAAAGAAGTGCTAATCTATCAATACAATATAAATAAAACATAAACATTAGAATTAAGATCTAAATATAAGAAATTTGTAAATCACAAGAAATCAATATCTAAAGGATTTATAAACCAAAAAGGTTAGATACAATAAATTAACAGAAATAGTTTCGGAATTGCAATTCGTTTGAAAGTAATCTGGATACCTAGTCAATAGGAAAATAAAGAAGAAGCTAAGTATAATTTCAATCCGTAATTTCTTTTTGTTTTTTTCTTTAGTTGTAAAAAATATCCTAGTGTTTTGATCGAATAATTCCGTGGAAAGTACGAAAAAAGGGGATACAAGTGTCAAAAACTAAGATGTTACGATAAAAAAAAAAGGTTTGCAAGGTTAGTAATACCCGAAATGGGATCTTGTTAGGAAAGACTTATGGAGCAGATAACTTCTAAAAAGAAAACGAGAGGAAGGAAATATAAAATAGAAGTGAAGTAGGTTGAAAGGAGAGTGAACCTGCACCCTGAAAGGGTTAGGTTTTAGGGTTTGAGATATCCTTATTGGGTAGGTTGTACGAACCTCTCCCGAGGGTCGAGGGTAGTCCACCTAGGACAGGGAGCTAATAAAATAAAAAAATACCTTTAGGAAGGATCCAGGATCAAGACAGCTTCAGGACCTCTTCTGAAAATGAAGACTATAAAAACAAGGAGGCCAGTATGGACAACCTACGTAACACCCTACACTTTGAACTCCCACAGATACACAACTGGTTCAACGAAAAACCGACAAAATTTCATTTAAAATAACAACTTTCTACAATACAATGAATGTGTAGGAGAGTTTTAGAAAATAATTGATCGAAGGAAATGTAGAATGCATAAAAGATCTTTTATACACCTACCGGTATAAGGAGCTTTCACTTACCGTATATGTCACAGGGAAGACATTTCTACCTACGCTTACTTCTACGAGGGAGGTCTTCAACTAAGTGTGCTTCGAATGTATTATCAGTATATATTTTTTCTCTATTTTGTAGAAAACAGAAAAGGAGGCCAATATAGAGAGAAAATAAATCTTTATAAAAAAAAATAATAATAATAATAACAGTACAGAGAAAGAAGAAATCATGATTCAAGATTTTGTACTCTTGTTCATTTGAGAATCTTCAGAAAGAGTTATATGAATTACTATTTAAATAGATTTACCCTCAATGGATTAACACATGTTTAAATAAAAAATGACTTAGAGACTGGCAAGAAAAGAAAAAACTTAATGTCGAGTGAAAAAAATATATATTCAAGAGTGTCTGGAGTAGGGAATGATAAACAGCTGTTGTAATACGGGAAAATATAGTGAGTAACATTAACATCGATTGAAAACTATGTCTATGTAAAAATGAATAATGATAAATAATAAAGTGTGTATTGAGGTATAAAGATTAAAATAGAAAAAATGGATTTAATAGAAAAGTAATTTATTTTTATTAACTTGACAATTTCTAGGTGCAATTAAATGCCAAAACGTCAAAAAATTGATTAAAAAAATGAACTTCTTGCATACGAGTCCGCAAGACAGTGGTACATTTTCATGTTTTCGCTCTGCGTAAACTACCGACATAAAATGTCCGCAGGTTCGCTTCGCGGTGTTGGAGGTGGTTAAATGATTCCCGCGTGAGATTCGACTTCCTTCGGCCTTACAAAGCGAAGTAGGGGGAGACCGCGAGGTTGGCCGAGAAGGCTGATAGTTGATGGCAACCTTCTGTACTTTCCTAACTCCCTGTCACACGTATAAATCTTTTCAACTTTCTTCGGCCCTATGACGTACGGTGGAGGGAGGCTCAACAGCGCAACAGCTGGAGACAGACTGTGCACACCTCCTATATCTTTCTAACTCCTTGATACACCGGGTAACGTTTATTAGTAACGCTTTTCGAGTTATGTAGCACAGCCTAAACATGAAAATGTCAAAAAAAATGCCTTATATGATCAAAATATTGTCCAATATGAGATTCAAAATCACATGTGCGCTTTTAGATTGCGTAAGTTTAGATAGCTAAATGTTTTAGAAAAATTTGTAATTATTCTCAACCGCAATCCTTCAAAATGTGCAACAATATCTACAGCAATATAGAAGATAAACAACAAATAAATATTAAATGCCAAAACGCCAAAAATTGATGAAAAAACGCCTAACAAAATACAGTCCACTATGAGATTCAAAATCACATGAATATTTCGTAAGTTTAGATTGCATATTTTTTTAGGAAAATTTGTTATTATTCTCAATTATAATCCATCAAAATGTGCATCAACATCTACTGCAATATGGAAGATATACAACCAATAACTATATATTTAAATAATTGAAGATAGAATTCACACGAGTACAACTTTAACAGTTAACTCTTCTTAGATCATACGACCTAGATAGACTGACCTAGCCAACCTTAATAAGAAATTCAACCATAATTATTCATAAAAAAAAAAAAAAAAAAAAAACTAGAGCCAGACTAGTTACATTGACAGAACAGAAGTGTCATACAGTACAAAAAAACATGTCAATGACAATGACCTCATTATCTGCCCAACATATATATTATAATGACAACCATAACAATTCTATATTGCGCTAATAATACACATATATTTAACGTTTGTATAATTTTATTCAATAGCTTTAAATTATTACGATAGAACCTATAATTGGATTCAAGGTAACATTAAAGAGTTTTAGAGTTTAGAGAAATTAAAAGCCTTTTCTTCTAGTGCTTGAAAGAGTTATAAAAAGAACTGAAACAAAAAAAAACTCAATAAAATTAATTGATCGTTAAAGCAATAAAACTTTAAGAGCTATTAAAGATTGAAGAGGACATAAAAGAGATGTATTAATAAAACGGGAAACAAAAATAGAACGGGGATAAAATATTTTTTTTTTTAATCGAGTTAATTGTTTTATTTTTTTAAAACACGATTGTGTTTAATAAATTAGCTGAAGGATACAAATGGTTAAGATATATTTTGCAATGGTAAATGTTAAAATGTGTAATGATTAATTGATAAGTTCACAAGTAGATGTCTGGTTTAAATCTTAAATGAGTTCGTATGAAAGGCATTCATATATTTTTCATTTAGGCGGTAGAGGTCAAGGCATCTTATGAGTTCTGGAGAAGTTTAGAGTCTATGCTTTTTTTATTGAAGTGTGTCTCAGTTTTTTTTTAGAAGTGCCTAAACCAAGAAAATGAGATATATATCGAGTGGTTCTGGACTCTAAAAGATATTAAAGTGGTTACGAGTTTTTCACGTCTTGGTGCCTCTAAGTCGGAGAAGGCAAGAACGATCGTAAACAAAGTTTGAAAACAGAAAGAGGGGATAGAAAAAAAAACACATCAAGGAGAAGGTGTAAAAAATAATGTTTAAGCTTTAAAAACTTTAAACTTTTTTAAGAAAACTAAAAATAAAGATAAAATGAAGTTTACGAGTTGTTTATATTACGTAGTGTTTTCATCGAAAAATAAAAAATAAATACAAATTTTAAATTTGTAGAGTATAGAGTATACACATAAAACACATCCTTTAAAAGAGACAACATAACAAAAAAATTTAAAAAACTAAATGTACTTGATAATATAAAAACGTAATCTAGATTTACAACTCGTCTTCCAATTTAAAACAAAGAATTTGAAGATTCAATTGTATATATAAGGAAGAAAAATAGAGTTAGACATCAGACATCTACTAAAAATGTAACAACTTTATGTTTTATTATAGTTTAGGTTATAGTTTTATTATAGTTTTAAAAACTTTAAATTTGTTGGTACCGTAAATTAGTATATCAACGATTGATACGAAATATAAACATTGTATCTCTGTTTAGAAGCGTAGAAAGTGATTCTTTACGTACTTGTATTCATTGCGCATGCGCGTCTCATAGTTCTGAAGAATTTCTCTTCTTTACCACCCTTGGGCGGTAAAGAAGAGGAATTCTTCAGCTTTACGCACGATTACCGAGTTTGTTTACATTTAACAAAACTAATTTGCAGTTCTTTTATTAAAGTAACTGTTTATATCGAGTTTTTAGTGAAAAACAATGAGTGAATCAAGTGACTTTGACGAAAATGTGGAGAATAATACTCCTCCAGAAATAATTAATACGGCAAAAATACAACTCAAGAATTAATGCCATCTTTATCAAGAGAGAGATACGAACTAACATACAGCAAGTTTATTTTTTCTATATTTATTATTTAAATCTAACAATCGTAGATAAATTACGGTACGCAACTCGTGCGAAAAGGGCATTTTGCATTGCTCGTGTGGTTTTACTACCCGAGCGACAAAATGCTACTTTCCGCACTCGACGCGTAATGTACTATTTTGTAGATAAATTTGTTTGTAGTTTTTCGCAAAATTGTTACATTATTGCTATCGATTTTTTGTTTTACATTTTATATTTTTCCAGATATTAATATTTCTTTATTGAATGAAATATTTTATGGCATATTTAACATTTATAATCAGATAAATCGTGGGGAATATGGCATATTTAACATTTATAATCAGATAAATCGTGGGGAATATGAAACATAAGATATATATATGAAACCTAAGAAAGAAATAGATATTTAAACTCTTTCTACGTATACTATTTCAAACTATAACGATGTTTCATTAAAATTCTTTTTTAGCGAGGAAAAGAAAGAAATAACTAACATTTGAAATTAAAAAAAATAAAACACAAATAAATGTTTTATTAAAAATTAGAGATGAAATAAAACAATATAGAATTGAAAATACAAAACAACGAAGTTGCATTTATATTTAAGTCTTCCTTTTTAATCTTTAATAATAATTGCTTTCACTTTTTATACGATATATTAAAAAAGTAAAATTATAAATCTACGTTTAGACATTTATGAACGAACAAAATGATCATAAATAAAATTTGTAATTCAACTCATGATGAATATCTAAGAATGCACTGAAGAATTAATATTAAAACGCTACATTATAAAATAACTTTCATTCAAACAATGATAACTCACGGCTTTATTACCTCAGACAATGATGTAAAAGAAACTGAAAGATTAATGATTATGCTTCATGTTGCATTAAAAATTTGTTACACAAACTCTGATGAAAACACTTAAAACAATGACACAACGGAAACATTTCATAAAATATTAAACACTGGAAATTAAAGCTTTCAACAAAAAGAGCCAGTTTATTATACAGTACATTATAAACTATAAACTATTATAAACATGGTGACAATCATAAGAATAGAATAACACAACAACTATACACGCTAGTCTTTATTGTAGTCTCGCGTTCTTCAGTGTAACAAATTAAGGAATGATAATTTATTAATATGATACCAATTATATTACTATCCGAATAACATCATTGAACGAGTTTCCTTTGGATCGTTAGTACTGCTATCACGCTTAAAAAGAGCAGAGGTGTGACGATAGGTATAGATATAAAGAAAAGTAGTGATTGCTTATCGCACTAATTCCGCTTTACCCAGAGATGGTAGGAAACACGCAAAGCACGTTCTTTTGTCAAGAAATAATCAAATAAATAGCACTACACTAAAGACTCGTCGAGACTGCCGAACCGAACAGAGGAAACGAGCAGAGCTTTGGTCTCTGCGCATGCCCAACCTGAGATGCGCAGGCGCACTTTAGACTGCGCATGCCCAACCTGAGATGCGCAGGCGCACTTTAGACTGCGCATGCCCAACCTGAGATGCGCAGGCGCACTTTAGACTGCGCATGCGCAGCGACCACTGCTTATAAGACTTATCTTTAAAAGTGTTTTAAAACATTATTTCTCAACATAAAACATTATGTCACAGTGAATTTACGTAGGAAATGCAGTTGCTATTTTGTTAGGAAAAGACTCATTGTTGTTCTTTTGTTTTTAATAAATTTAGTATTTACAATTTATACATTTTGTTCTTATTTTAATTACTTGTCATGGAGAGCTGATATTTATAAAATATCAAATATTAATCCATGAAATCGACAATACTCAGGGCTTCCGATTATAAACGAAGCTATTTTTACAGTTTCTTTCGAGTGTTATAACTTCTTGGTCGGCCTTTAGTTTGAGGCATTAACTAATTATTACAAAACATTTGGCTGCAATAGACACACACACTAATACATTTATGTAATTAGTTGAGCTACAATAGACACTACTAGTACTTTTGTTTAGTATATATACACTACTAGTACTTATGTTTCTAAAATTAATTTAGACAAGAAACTTTTTCAGATTATTGTCTAAATAAAAATGCTTGTGCGGCATATTATAGTGATAAAGCAATAAACTAATTGATTTTATACATACAGATTATTTTGCAGAAAAAGGTTTATTTTAACTTTATTAATTTTATAAAAAAAAGAGTGAAGTAACACAGATTACAGGTAAGCTTCTCTTAATATTATCATTATCAGTATCAGCATTTCTGCCCACATCCCAAGGATCAACTACTCTACCTATGTATTTACTAACAAAAAAATAAAAAAAATGTAAAACAGGGTACAAGAATGAAAAAACGAGTTTGAGGTCACAATACCTCTTAACTTAAAGCAGATGGCGTTCCGGTTTTATCGAGAAAAATATTTCGCAGCTATATTAGTACAACAGTACACTTGCATCAAAACTTTTTTTTTCTTTTTTAAATAAAATGATAGCAATTTGTATTCTGAATAAAATATTAATTAAACTAAATCATATCTAAGTAAAGTAATCTTTTCCATAAAAAGTAAGCAATTAAGGGTAAGATAAGCAGCGAGTTGAGAAATAACAAGTGATTTTTACAGAGATTTCAAACTTAATTAAAAAGCAGTAAATTATAAATAAAAAAAATTACAGGACTCTTCATCAAGAAATATTGAGCTAAATAAATTTCCTCTCTAAGAATAACAAACATTAAACAAAAATAAATAAAAATATTCTAGACGTCAGCTAATGATTAGATATTTTTAAAAAAAATTATAAGTGATATCATTACTGGATTAACGTAATGCAATCAAAAGTAGAAATCGTAACAGAAGTAAAAAAAAAAAAAAAAAAAAAAATCATAAAATTACAAAACTTTGCAATAAAAGTCACGGAATGCTTTACATTCCTAAGGGTGATTATAAAACGATTATACATTTATCTTTCAAAGGCGTAATAAAGTAGAGTTAGTTAAGAATATGGCATAAACGGTAGTAAAATAACTCTGATAAGGCACGTTCAAAGTACTAGATCATTACTAATATTTAAGCAACTAAAATTGCCTAAGTAGACATAATTCTAAGTTACAAGAGTGTCTAAGCACACTGTATAAATATTTAACATCTTTTGCCTCACCGTCATTAACATATATAGGATAGAAAAGTTAATTCGGGCTATTCAGAAAGAATTAAAAGCTAAGAGTATTGAAGATAAAAATTTATTTTGTTTGAGCTTTCACACTGCGAACCTGAGTACCTATTGTTAATCATAATTAAAGTACAGGAACGTATTTTAAACATATTCTTTAATAACCAACCTTAAATATTTGCTTTAATATTGAAATAAATCTAAAAATAATAATAATTATAAACTGAACTTGTATTTTTGATTCCGAGTTTAACGAAGTTAATAAAAGCTTTGTTAAAGATTTGAAGAACGACCATTTTTTACGTCCCCTATTTCAAAAAGTCCAAGACAGAAATTCGTTTCAGACATCACAGAACATTTTTAGTTCCGTGTCTGTCTGTCGCTCAATTTTTGACGAACCAATATATATTTTAAAAACAACTCTTACGATTTTAATGAAATTTAGAAAGAAGGTCATAATTAGCCCATTGTTGGTCCTACATAAGTTGTTTATATTGAGACCATTTGTTTATCTTCCACATACACACTAACATACATTTATTTACACCTATGTATATGTTCAAAAGTACTTTCTGATTTTTATGAAATTATAAAGAATGGTTGGTCAAACGCTATCCGCAGTTTTGACTAAATTGATACTTGTAATTCATGTAAAAAATCATAACTCAGCCGACCTCTAAGCAGCGAGGTAAGCGGCGATGTAAACGAGTGCAGTTAGCTCCTACCTTTTTCTGTTCTCCTAGTACAGTGTACCGCGTTTTAGAGTCGCTTGGGGAGGGGACGCCCTAGCGACAGCGGACAAGGCTTGATTGATCTTGCCTTCTACCTCTTGCTAACCTCCTGATACGTGTGTAACGCTTGTTGGTAACACTTTTCGAGTTTATGTGCCATAGCCAAAACATGAAAATGTCAAAAATAAAAATAATATTGACAGATTTAAAAAAACCGAGAGTAAAATTAAATAAATTTGACAACAATAGGTTCTAAAAGCATAAAATCATTAAAGTATACGAAATAAAATACGAGGAAGCTATGTGCCACACTAATTGGCAGACTATGTTTTTGAGCAATTGAGTTTTAATACTTACATTATATTAAACCATAATATCAATGAAATGTAATATTACGGCAAGGCTTGTTGATTTGTAAAGGCATGTTTTAATGTTCTTTGTTCTTTTTGAATCAGATTGGGGAAGTTGATAATGGTCTTGAATACTCAGTTACAATGGGCAACTGAAATTTAACTCTTGAAGTACCGTCATCTAAACTCTAAACTTTGCCTATTCTAAACTTTTAGTAATTTAACCGCTGCGCTGTACCATTTGTTATTTTGATACTTAAGTAAATTATCAAGTAATGCACTGAGTTTCTCATTTTATGATTATAATGTCTCTTTATACGCAATGGTTTTCTTTCTTTCTATTTTATTCTTGAAGTAAGTATACTTAGTGTTTAAGATAAATTTATGTAATATTCATAGAAACCATAAGGAGTAAGAAAAATGTTTCTAAAAAAAGTGAAAGTAAACGAATTGAGAACACTTTCTATAAATTTAAATTCTTGAAATGATTTATTATTAGGAATAAATTTCCAGCTAAAAGTATATAGACTTAAATTTAATGTCAGAAGTTATTTGCCGTAACGATAATACATTAGTACACCAACAAAAATGTCTAAACTTTTTGTTCTTTCACCCATAGTTGTTAGAGGATTATGACTCCACCTAAAATTTACAAATAATTGATTATTTTAAATGAGATTTTGTGGTACCACTTCATAAGTATGACTAGATAGTAACACAAGAATATTGTCTAAGCAAGTAACAAGACAATAATGTTGCGTTACATTTTAAATTTATAAAAAAAAAAAAAAAATAGCAAAGATTTCTACGGCCAGAGTCGAATAAAACTAGATCTTTTGAAGGAGACCTCGAAGGGGTTGAGAAACCAGACGTTTACAATTCATTACAGGGATTATCTCAAGGGACATTTTGCTCTTGATGAGTAATTTCCAACAGAGAATTGCAAAGAGTTAAATCAGTAGTATATTACTCATTAAAAATATATATATATATATTTCGAAAACGGTTCCGACAATTTTGATTAAAAAATTCGAAAATGTAGTCTATTTAAATACGAATCTAACAATATAAGCTGTTTTCCCAGGAAAAATCTAGTTCCAGAGAAAATAGCTTTAATAACAGAAGGAGAGAGGTCGGGTTCGATTCCCCGCCGAGGAGAAATTATTTTTAAGATACATTTTGATGACATGCTCAATAATAATTAAATGTACGTAGGAAAACTAATAAATGGAAAACACAGGGCTAAGTAATTATGAACTCTTATATGAGAAAGTTTGTCTGAGTTGTCTCGGACAGATTTTTATATTTTTAAATTTGACATATCTTCGCTATCCTCTATTTTAAAAAATATAATGTTCACTATGTCTTAATTGTGTTTACGAGCCTCTTTATCAAAGTGAATGTTTTATTACGTTTAAAAACACCTAGCTTATATAATTTACAGGAAACGGTTTACATTTTTTAGCATCTGTCATTAAGGGAGTGAGAGGAAAAAAAAAAAAGTTTTAAAACAAACAAAAACGGTACGAAAAAGGACTGGGTTTTTAGACGATAATTAATTTAGTACAGGAAAGAAAAAATAAGGGTATATGGGGCAAAGTTAAATGGTTGTCACATGACATATGACGCCTAGGCAGATGGTAAGCACCAGAAGGCAAAACATTAGTACATTTGAACCTCCAGACCTCACTACACATCCATATGTTCTGATCATAGATTTGGTTTCTCACTTCGTCATAGAGCAACAGCAGTCATGTGTTTTTATGGAATAGATTTATCTTTTGCTCTATGGGTATCAGATTGAGAGAATTAATCTTGTAAATAGACTTAAAGATAATAAATCTCACGATCTACAGTTTAGTCACATTTAATCTTTGATTGTCTAGATAGTAACAACGTTATATTTTAAATAGTTGCTTTTTGCTTGCAGTCATATCACATCAATTGTAGGCACTTCACTAAACAATTAGTGCTAACTCGTGGCGCTAACTCAACGAATTGATACATTAATATCTAACTTTAAATAGTTTTTGTAAATAGTAGTTGTTTTAACCAGTGAGAATATACTATTCGGATCTTCTTTCAAATGTTACACCTCTTATAAAAACAAAACAAAAAAAACAGAAGGGAATAACAATCTAAAGAAGGTAAAAGGCGATGTCCTTCTTTAGATTTACCCCCCCCCCCCCCCCCCTCAAAAACATCCCTTTGTTTTAATAATTTGTCTTTAGACTAAGGAATGTATAAATATTTATATCCATTTCTATTGTAAAAAATCGGTCCGAGACAACTCAGACAAACTTTCTCATATACGAGTTCATACTTACTTAGCCCAGTGTCTTCCATATATCATTTTTCGAGTTTACGTTGGTACATTTAACATTTAATTATTATTGAACATTTCATGAAAATTTATCATAAAAATAAATTTTCCTCGGTGGGGAATCGAACCCCTGCCTCTCTCTGTCCATGTTTAACGGTATTCTCAGGAACTAGATTTTTCCCGGGAAAACGGCTTATATCGTTAGATTCGAACTTAAATGGACTACATTTTAGAGCTTTTTGATCAAAATCGTCAGAACCGTTTTCCGGGGCAGCACCACCAAATTTGAAGCTAAAATTTATTTCTCGATTTCGCCACAAGGTATGAAAGGCGGCCCTTGAAGGTTAACGACGACAGACAGCCGATAGAAAGAGATTTGATAAAAACCACTCTTTTGGACTTAAGGGACCTCAAAACGTGTAAATCCATCAAAATCAAATTTTCGCGCCATTACAATCATTCCTCTTAATATGAAAAAGAAAAAAAAGGGAGTAACAATCTAAAGAATTACCTACAATTCAATTAGATTATACATTAAAGCCAAGTATACAAGATCCGGCAGACCTGACAGTTTGACTGAACAATCCATCTAAAGGCCTGACACCTGGGCATGTGATTGAGTCGATCACATCTAAACAGGCATTACAGCAGATATTTTTAACGTTTCACAAATTTCAACAGAAAACACCATACAATCCAACTAGTACGGTATACTGAGTATTTTTATGCTTCCTAAAGTTTAATTATAAATTAATTATTTATGGTGGCCTGGGGACTATAAAGATAAATGTAAAAAAGAGAAACATATTACAATATTTCAAACACACGTGGCTTCAACGCAATCGTTAAAACGAACACAATACTATTAAATTATATGGAAACATTAAAAATCAAACGTCAATTTAAACGTCATCTACTGAATATTTCATTTATTCAAATCTAAACGTTGATTGGATGATGCCACTCAATTAAAATCATTCAAAACAAAGAAAAGAAAAAAGGCTGAAATCAAAACAACAGGACAATAAAAAGAGAGTTAATGTTTCTGTAATGTTATTCTAGACTTTTAGTTCTTTGTTTTTGTTCAAGGACTTTTGTTCCGCTGCTGTTAAAACGATGAATGTCATTAAATATTACGTAAGTTTAGTTCAATAAAGAGACAAAATCCAACGAACCAAAACTGTTTCTAGGAGATGTCAAATTACAAGTTAAACGAGTAACAGTAGAGATATTAACAGTTCTAGGGTTTCAGGTAAGGCTTGAAAACTTTATTAATCGGTCCAATGAATCTTGAGCTAAGAGAAAGCAAGATGTAGTACGACGTAAGATACCCTATCTAGTGTTACTCTGGTCTTACTCCTATATCAAACATTAAATACTTGTTTAAAACAACTTTACAGTAGATTAAATCTCATTTAAATTATAAAAAAATATATAGAAATAACTCGCTGTCTTTATCATAGTACAAAGATCAAATAATCCAATCTACTTACATCCATCAAACCATCTTATAACAATAATCTAAATCAAATTATTTTGCTTCCGCGCTTACTGAAAGGTAACGGAAGCTATATGATCGATCTGAAGAACAAAAATATTTTATGTCTCCGATTTCAAAAATTCCAAGACAGAAATCCGTTTCAGACATCATTTAACATTTGGTGCAAGACTCTCATTCTGTCGCTCATTTTTTTGCGAACCAACATATCTTAAAAACTACACTACATTTTAATGAAATTTGGTAATTATAATCTACCAACGGTAGATCATAATTACCTCATTGATGGTGTCATATAAGTTTCAACCTTCTGCGCTCATTTGTTTCTCTTATAAATGCGCATAAACATACATTTATTTACATCAATATCTTCAAAGTACTTATCTGACTTTAATGAAATGTGGATGATTTTTGTCGAAAGTTACCCGCAGATAGCTCCAGTTTAATATCAACAGTCTGCGCTCTTTTTTATGCATCTTATATTCTTAAGGAAACTTTTGAAATTAAACAAATTAACAGACTAAGCCAAGGAAGGCAATCTAGTTCTAGTTATGGAAACAAGAGACAGTCAACAAATATATACCTAATATTTCGATATAAACTTAATAAACATACATTTATTTACACCTCTAGCTTCAAAAGTACCTACTTATTCTGATTTTTATAAAACTTTTATAGTTTATCAAAAATAACCCGCAGATAGCCCCAGATTAATTTAAACCAACTGCGCTCTTTAACTTTTGCTAAATTGATACTATAGTTCATGTAAAAAATGAAACAATTTTGACAGATTATAAAAACTCAGAAACAATAAAATAAATTAGACAATGATGGCTTGTAAAAGCATAAAATCAATAAAGTACGTGATAAGATGCAAGGAAGTTACGTGCCACACCAATTGGCAGTGTATTTTCCTTTCTTTCGATAAATAAATAAAAGTAAATGATATTATATCTATCACACGTATTATACATTATAATAATTATCCTATACCATTAGTTCTTTAATTATGTATTAATATGGTTAATGATAAATATTTAGCTTTAAGAAAAATGAAACTAAGTATTTTTAATTGGAGATAAATATTATAATTTAGTGTAAGCAATTAAAGGAGGAACTAAACTAAAGGAGGTAAAATTACTAATAGATATAAACTCTTTTAATTTCTTATTTTTAAAGTATATTTAGATTAATTAATGAACATTTTACTTCCGAGTTGAAGGTAACAGATAACTGCAGCCTTAAAATTTTATAATATTGAAACTTAATTATCAAATAATTCTGTCCATTGAAGCAGAACAGTTGTTCTTAAGGACTCTTAAATAATTTATACTTTAAAGTATAATTAGATAAAATAACAAAGAGTTAAGAACTTATAATGATGTTACGACTTAATTATCACATAATTATGTTAATTGAAGTAGATCAGTTAAATAGAATTTAGTTAGGATAGAATTAACATTGCTTTGTTATAGGATGAGATTTGAATCTATTGTTTTGAGTTTAATTACTATGAAATAAGAACTTTAGATCTACAATATCACATTTCAAATATTTTAGAATATAGTCACTGTTAGAGGAGTTAACAGCGTCACGTTTCTAATATAGATGATGTTCCGAGATACCATTGTTAACTTAGAAAAGGAGAAATGATTGTAGGATTAAACATTCCTGTAAATTGTAGACTAAGGTGAAGTTAATTAAGAAGTTAATAATAAGTCTGTAATGTAACTTTAACTATTATAGGTCTCGTATTATCAAGTTAATCGGATGTTTTAATTATTAATGAAAATTTTAATTAAATTTAAAAGAGTCATTAAGTAGAAAGATGATTTGTCACTTAATATACTCGTAAAAGTAAAGAAATCAGATTCTTCATTTAAAGAAATTTTATTTTAAACTTTATTCAACAAAAATAAAATGTGGGTTAAAAAATGTCTCCGACACAAATGGTACTAAAAATTCCTATATACATAATCCCTTTTTCCATATGTTTAGTTGATCATGATCCTATCGTCCTTTGTTCATAATAATCCCTTCATCCTCTGTTTTCCATTTGTTTAGTTGATCATTATCCCTTCGTCCTCTGTTTCCCATTTGTTTAGTTGATCATGATCCTTTAATCCTCTGTTTTTCCATTTGTTTAGTAGATCATAATCCCTTCGTCTTCTGTTTTCCATGTGCTTAGTTGATCATGATCCATTAATCCTCTGTTCTCCATTTGTTTAGTTGATCATGATCCTTTAATCCTCTGTTTTTCACTTGTTTAGTTGATCCCCTTCCCTTCGTCCTCTGTTTTCCATTCGTTAAGTTGATTATGATCCTTTCGTCTTCTGTTTTTTATTTGTTTAGTTGGTCAAAATCCCTTCGTATTCGTCCTCTGTTTCCCATTTGTTTGGTTGATCATGATCCCTTCGTCCTCTGTTTTCCATTTGTTTAGTTGATCATGAGCCTTTCGTTCTCTGTTTCCCATTTGTTTGGTTGATCATGATCCCTTCGTACTCTGTTTCCCATTTGTTTGGTTGATCATGAGCCTTTCGTTCTCTGTTTCCCATTTGTTTGGTTGATCATGATCCCTTCGTACTCTGTTTCCCATTTGTTTGGTTGATCATGATCCCTTCGTACTCTGTTTTCCATTTGTTTAGTTGATCATGAGCCTTTCGTTCTCTGTTTCCCATTTGTTTGGTTGATCATGATCCCTTCGTACTCTGTTTCCCATTTGTTTGGTTGATCATGATCCCTTCGTACTCTGTTTTCCATTTGTTTAGTTGATCATGATGACACATGATGGTTAAACATAATGTGGATATTGACTGTGAATTAAATAGAAATTGATCTATGCTTAATTTCTATTACTAAACATATAATCAAAATATTGGAAACATAATTCTGCACTACATGGAATCATACACCGATCTTTATTCAAGAACATTGGTAATTCGACCTTTCTTAAAGTAATATTGGTAATTAATTTTTCGGTACTTCTTTCAATTGATACTCACCAATGTCTTTTAAGAATATAAATGAATATAACTATTTCTACATTCCTTTGTCAAAATAACAATTAAGAAAAAGGTATGTTTAGTACAATGTACTTTGGTATAATGGAATATCATACTTCTGTTTTTATAAGGGAAGCAACATTCTAAAGAAGATCATTCCGCACACCTTCTTTAGGTTGTTACTCCCTTCTGTTTTTTTTTTTGTTTTTTTTTTTTAATGGGAGTAACAGTCTAAAGAACGCCATTACTTCCAGGTAATGTTGAACCTCATAAAAAAGAAACCTAAATTAAACGCTTCTCATAATTATTACTTGTCCATAGCAGTTTACCTGCCAGTTGCACAGCTTAAACTACATTAAGAAGATTTTTAAAGAAGGTTAAAATTTAATTTTATTCAGCGATAAATGGATGTCTATTTATAGGTTTCTAATATTTCTGGTCAAGGTTAACAAGGTCTCTAAGTTATAATTTCTTTTAAATACCTGTAAATTACCAGTTGAGAAAAGAAAAAAAAAAACAGTAGAGTTTAAAATTAGTACCGAAAAAGTTTACTATACACTACTGATTCCTAGTTCCTAGAGTAGGAATCCTGGAAAGAGGATATTAAATAACATTACGGACATTATAAATGATACAAAATAAGAGATATAGGAGTAGACTGTACTCTCCTCCACAGTATAGAAGGATGTAACATATATATATATGTATATACATAGATACCACACAGGCAGGCCGAGGCGGGACATAGTTCCGGCACATATTCATTCATTCATTATAAAACTTCACTATATCAACATCACATCCTTTCCTTTTCTACTATCCACGCAAACGCGTGCCAACTATAAGACGCCCGCGACTTATAATAATTATGAATGAAAAAAATGATTCGCCCACACGTGTGTTTATATTGCTACACATGGTGCGTGCATATCGTCTAACAGAGTTTCGGAAATACATATACATATATACAGAGTGATAGGCGATATACAGTATAGTGCGATATTGTATGTATGTATATATATATATATATATATATATATATATATATATATATATATATATATATATATATATATATATATATATATATAGAGTAGTACGATATAGTGTATCAGAAAAAATAAAGTGGTTTTTCTATGCCTCAAGGGCTACAAAAAACCGCTACATAAATCATGGGTCAAATGCTAACCGCGTTCTCCCACAATGTCAAATTTTATGATTTTTTTTTTTAAGATCGCACACCTTTGCTCATAAAAACACTTATTGCTCCAAAAATATAACAAAATGTTTGGTATCGTTGTAAAGCTGAGAACATTTTCCACAAGAAAAGATTATTTTTTTATTTCCATTTCAAATTACATGAAAAAAAATGTATAACAATTTTATTTTCAAAGAAAGAATTTAAAAATAAATTTGTTGTGGTTCCATTACTTGGTAAAGAAACGAGCTTAAACTTTTCGGACTTCCTTATTTACTACTTTTTCGATCAACATTAATATTATTACCTATTTAAGGCGGAATTTTCTAGTAAACATCGCTGAAAGTAAAAAAGAAACATGTTTATTGTTGCGATTATTGACTAATAGTTCGGGGTACTAAACCAATCTTGTTTTTTTATTAATATGAAAAATGCAAAGTAAAAAATAATAAGTTCAAGCAAATAAACCATAAATAATATTAGTAATATAAATAAAAAGAAATCAAATCTTCAGGACTTTCTTTTAAATTTATGAAGTACTTATTAAAAAAATTATATATATAAATAAAAAATCTACTAACTTAAGATTAATATACGAATAAACTTCTAAGTATATGTGTGTAAATAATTTTTAAAAAACTAAATAAAATATAAGAGGGACAAAAATATACTAAAAATGTTTATATACAAGAACAGTTATTTTTTATTTTATTTTATTTTTTTTTTTTTTTAAAAAAAGGACGTTATGCATTATAAGATCAATGTCTCTTCGATAACTTATAAGAGATTCTATGTTAAAAATATATAAATATTTAATTAAGAAGAAGTGTTACAAAGGTTACGCCTCTCATACAGACAAAAAAGACTGACGTTGTTTCAGAACTTTCCAAATATTTACACAAGGAAAGAGTTATTGAGTTGTTAAAGAAAAGATAGACTAGGTTTGTTTGAAAGACTTGTGAAGTTGTCTGAAAGATTGATGTTACAGACGAAGTATATACAAAGTGTCATTTGTTTACAAACAATAGAGGAAGAGTAAAGATTGTTTTAAAAAAAAGAGTACTTTGTATTGTATGCATGATATTGTAACTAGTTTATTTCCTTTAAGAAAATCGTGACCTAAGATACTTCATAAATAAGTATATGGAGTTTATTAAAAAAAAAAAAAGAAGAGATTTCAGGGAGAAAAAAAATATGAAGGAACTAAACGAAGGAGAATAAGTGAAAGTAGTCTTTAAAGTTGTGGGGAAAAAAAGAAGAACTACAAACCAATTATGGTTGTGTGAATGCATTAGAAGTAAGAAAGGAGGAGATACCTATACAACACACAAAATCCTGGTAAAGATATTGGGTAAGAAGAGTTTATAAGGTGTAAGCGAGTTAGAGAATCAAGTAAAAAAAAGACCACTCCTTTCCAAAGGCTAGGAAGAAATTCCTTCGGTTCAAAGACTCCTTTTATACGTAGCCGCAGCTTCCCTTATATCCTCAAGCTCAGGGGAATTCATGACCGGATTGTAATCCCAAACTCTAAACAGTTTTACCTTTTGCTTTACCCCCCTTCTATCATCTTAAAATAAACACTGAGATTTAACTGTATGAAAAGAAAATCTAATCGAGGAGAATAAGAATGGGATAAGTATAGAAAATAATTTAAGAAAGTAAAAAAAATTATAAAAATAAATAAATAGTAAGATGTTAATAAAAACAAATAGTTATATGGTGAATTCTATAAACCAGAAGAGATATAACTTTTTTGTTTTACTACCTATAGATAAAATTAAGTTTAATCATATTGTACAAACAAGATTAGATCGAAAATAAATTCAAAACTAATTCAAAACAAAGTAGCTAGAATGCAAAATACACATTAAAAGTTACATCAACAAAGTGTCATAAATCTACATTCAATGATTATATATTATCAATTTGGAAAAATCATGAAAAATTATGTTTTTATTTGGCAATAAAAAATGTTTTAAGTAAGCAATTATTATTGTTAGATAACAGATAAAAAAATAGACTGTCAATTGGTGGGGCACATAGCTTCCTCGCAATCTATCACGTGTACTTTATTGATTTTATGCTTTTAAAAACCATTATTGCCTAATTTGTTTAATTGTTTCCCCCTTTTTTAAGGTGTCAAAATTGTTTTGATTTTTTATATGAATTTAAGTATCAATTAAGCAGAAGTTAAAGAGCTCAGACGGTTCAAATTAATCTTGGGATATCTGCGGGTTACTATCGATAAACTGTAAAAGTTTCATACAAATCAGATAAGTACTTTTGAAGCTATAGCTGTAAATAGACGTATGTTTGTGTGCATGTGGAAGAGAAACAAATGAGCGCAGAAGGTTGAAACTTATATGGAACCAACAATGGGCTAATTATTACCTACCATCTAAATTTCATTAAAATCGGGCGTTTAGTTTTTAAGATATGTTGGTTCGCAAAAATCGAACGACAGACCGACAGACCTAGAGACTGACAGACACACACGGAACCAAATATGTTCCCTGATGTCTGAAACGGATTTCTGTCTTGGAATTTTTGAAATCGGAGACCTAAAATATTTTCGTTCTTCGAAACGATCACATAGCTTCCGTTACCTTCGGTAAGCTCGGAAGCAATAGTTGAATAAAATCAATAAAATAAATGTTCACATATACGAATACAATACTAAATAAAAAAATCGTCATACATTCAATTCTATGAATGAAATTAAATCTTATCTAACTTCTTTTTTTTTACTCGTATTACCCTGATAATAATAGGTATTTATTCATAGTTCAATGACAAATAAACTCTATAATTATTATAATGTAGAAAAAGGTGACGAAACTATTTACATAAGATACATACAAATATCGATTTTTAAATAATATAGATAAGAAATGAATGAGCGTACAATAAGGTTATTTATACTTGACATATTTCCTCCTCTATATTGATAAGAAACTAATGAATATTATGTTATCTTAGTACCTGCATAAGATAAACTCACTGGAAACAATTCATCATGATAACATTTTATAACGGATCGTAACACACTTTTAACTTGTAACGAGATATGTAAATAGTTGTAATTTAATTTAATATTGCGTACATAAAAATTTAGTAATCAAAGCCAAATAAATAATAATTCTTTTAAATATTAATGTTTAAATTTTTTTTATTGTTACACAAGTTATTAAAAAAGATATAGAATGACCGACGTGGAACCAAAAATGTTCCCGGACGTCTGAAAACGGATTGCTGTTTTGGAAGTTTTGAAATCGTTCTTCAGAACGATCACATAACTCCCGTTACCTTCGGTAGGCTTGGAAACAAAACTGATTTTACTACGTTTTTATTAGCTTGCTTTCTTCTTTGTTTGTTTGTCCGGTACAAATCTTGCAATCGATGTTTAACTAACTTCCCGAGTACCTAAACATTTGAAACTTTTAGAATAGCTCAGAACACGATGACAATGCATTATATTAATTCTTTTAGCCATCTTTCAGCAGAATTTAATTAGTTTTGAGCAAATTTTGCTCTATGGAAAGTTAGTTAGGAAAAAATCCGCAAGTTATTTTATATGTTTTGACATATCCCATAGTATTTACAATCTTCATTTTGACGGGTTTCCAATTTGTGATTTTTTTTATTTTAGAGGTAAACATTGAATGACAGCGAAAAGTAAACAAAGAAATAAATTAATTGACGTGTGACACCCAGGTTAGTTTACACTAGTATCCTAGGTATAGGTTTAATTTTTCTTGCATCTGTATTTCATTACTTGTACACATTTTTCTTCTCTTACTGTCCCTACATAGGGGCATATCAATTGCACGGTTTAGATTCGGTTTTGGTGAGATCCGTTGTACAAAGATTTGTCCTATTATAGGTTTAAGATCTGCTCTCTGGTTTTCATTTATGTTAAGTAAATAAATAAATCGGAACTATTTTTTTTCAGTAACATTATATTATAACAATGACAATTATATTATCAACATTATATATGATTCAACAGAAAATTTAAAAACGTAGTATATAAAAAGTTCATTTTATACTGTAATTATTTAAGATAAAGTCGACGTTCATAGAGAATAACCGAAATAAATATATATTTCCCTTATAATGAATTAATCTCTCTGAAGATGTTACGATTGAAGAAAAAGAAACGTTCAAATTCTTATCTTATCGTAGAAGACAAATTCTTCACCAGGAATTCCACAGTTACTCCTAAACCATATCGATATTACTCTTAATGGAAGTAAACTACAACCTTTTATGAATGAGTCAATATCCATTCATAATAACTCACGAGAACAAATAGATAATAATTAAGTTTGACCATACATGGTGGTGTCATATGGTCTTTAGATAGAGATTAATTTTGTTTTAAGAAGCGATTAACTAAGATTAAAATAGACAGTTTTAATATTAATTTGAAGTGGTTAAACCAAATGGTCATAAGCAAAACTACTCCATCAATCAAACCTATTTGGATTTTTCTTGATTCGATAGGGTTTCTTAAAAAAATAAATAAATAAAAAAATAATAATAATAATAAAATAAATAAATGAATGAATAAAATAAAAAAATAAAAATTATATGTTTTCTATTTTGGATTTCTAGGTTTAAGGGGAAATTAAATTTAATCTTTATATTAAATTTAACGGCACTTCATTAGATGGTTACTCCCCATATAAAAACAACATAGGGGAGTAACAATCTAAAGAAGATGTAAGAAATATTCTTCTTTAGACTGTTACTCCCCTTATAAAAACTAAATTGTGATATTCCTTTCTCCTAAAGTACATTGGACTTAACATCCTTTTGTCATAATAGTTATTTAGTCAAAGTCATTTATATCCTAAATAAATACATATAGGGGAGTAACAATCTAAAAAAGTACCCACTAGTTATCAGTAATCAAAGTAGACTCCACCTAGTAGTAGTAGTAGTAGTCTAGTACTTCCTACTAGAACGGGTAAGACGAACCACTTGTTCGAACCTTGCAATTAGGCCATTACTTAGGCCCTTTTTACGCCCCGCGGTAGAGAGTTCCAGCCACTTCACACATCATACATATGTACATTGTACCGCCGAAGCGAGTATGGTGTGATCAATAGTAAGCCATATAGCCATATAAATCAGAGCGTCAAGGCGAGGAATCGAACCCCATCTCATTCACAGACTCCGCCTAACTAAGCTCATAAAAAAAGATCGAGAAAGATATTGATTAGTCTTAACTGGCTGGTAAGAGTTGGAATTAAGGAAACAGGTAATTTAGAAGATAAAATTTAAAATAAAAAGAAAAAATAAATATTAATTTGTAATGTTTTAAATAATGTACATTTATAAATAGTAATTGTTAATGCCGCAAACCCAAGAAGAATTCAGTTTCAGATGACCGCAAGCATCCGAAAAATGCTGAACCTTTTAAGAATCCAATGTAATTTTATTTTAGTGAAGAGTAACAGTAGCTGGAGAGATTTGGATGTGGCTAGTTTAGGTTCTTATAACAAGGCGGACAAACGATGTCATTGGTAATCTGATACAACAACAAAGATTCTTCGCCCTCGACTCAACCTACTATCTCGTACAAGAATCAGGATGTCCCCCTTCAGAATAAGAAGGAGAAGAAACACGGAGAAGGCTTCACTTTACATAAGTGAAGATTTCAAAAGAACATCCCCACGAAAGAAGGTTTTGAAAAAAGATGAATGGAATTAATGTGAATAAGAAAAAAAAAATATAAATATAAACGGTACAAAAAAAAACATCCTCAGTACTCAATGAGCACAAGGTAAAATAAGAATGAATTGAGGACAGGACGTTTAAAAAGGATAAATGAAAAATCAAATAAGAATAGAAAGGAAGTCAGGGGTAAAAAAAAGACAGAATTAAATTTGAATGAACTCGGAACTGCGGATGCAAGAAGAAAAGATGTTAACGGAACAGCAAACTCAAAGTATTGTCACCGACAATAATAAACCACCGTCATTACATCGTCATTTCCTTCTGCAATGTTGTTAGAAGCAATAAAGTATCGATTTACCAAGTTCGTGATTTAGAAGAAATTTCCCAACATTAAACCCTAATTTGTAAAACTTATTTTCAGAATCAAGCTCTAAGTGTTTAAGTTAATCACCCAAATATGATACGAAGAAAATTGCAGTAATTTCCAGGAAAGTGCACACAATTTAAACACATTAAGCACACAAAAGGTATTTGGTACTTGTTTAGATTGTTACTCCCTATGTTTGTTTTTTTTGGAATATAAATGACTTTGACTAATAAATATTAAGACAAAGGGATGCTTAGTCCAATGTACTTTGGCACAAAGGAATATCACACTTCTGTTTTTTAAGGGGAGTAACAATCTAAAGAAGATCATTCCGTACACCTTCTTTAGATTGTTACTCGCCTCTGTTTTTTTATATAAGGGGAGTAACAATCTAAAGAAATGCCATCCAGAGGACCAAGCTTGAAAGGAAAAATTGCTTGCATTTGAGTTTGCAAGACAGTGAGACATTTTCATGTAACGCTTTTTGGTGTCGTTTTCTGGTAACGCTTTTCGAGTTTATGTGCCTAAGTAAAGACATGAAAATGTCAAAATAACTAATAAGACAAAGGTACCTATGTTTAGTCCAATATACTTTGAGTCAAAGGAATATCACACTTCTGTTTTTATAAAGGGAGTAACAGTCTAAAGAACATTCCGTACACCTTCTTTAGATTGCTACTCCCCTCTGTTTTGTATAAGGAGAGTAACAATCTGAAGAAGTGCCAGTTATTCTAGATAATTTATTGATACTACTCATTGATAATTAAGTATTGGAGGATAAACTTTAAAATTTTAGTGGCTCTTTAAAAATAAGACAGTTAAGTTGACTCTGAAAGTATAATTTCAAATGATAAAATCGAAATAATTATTTTACAGGTTTATAGATATAGAGAGAGAAAAAATGATTCTCACTATTTACATAATATAATTATTATTATGTGTGAAAGTTTATCCTTAAATTTTAATGATTCCATAAAGCTCCAAGGTTTTATGAAGCAATTTCTAATGCAAATTAAACACACACACTACTCTTGATCTTGTTATCCGATTAAATGTGACAATTATACGTTCTAGTATCGAAAACCCTCAAAGTAAATGTCCAATTAGCGACCCGATCAGAAATTTCTCCATGTTAATTAAGCAAACAAGAATCTGGTTTTGAATAGTGAGTAAGAAGAGGATTGATTGGATTATTACAGGGTTTATAGCTGCTAGGGGGACCTCCAAGATCCAAGCCCTGAGGTCGAAACTTTCAAATACTTGCGTCAGAACTGCTAAGCTAGGCTAAAGGAGCTAAAAGAGCTGTGCCGGGAGTTGGCCCAAAGCTTCGCGTCTTACGCAAGAACCATTATACACTGCACTTTTATATAACTCTCAACTATGAGACCGGCTCACTGACCACTATATTGATTAGATTTCGATACCTCAATCACCCCTTTTTTTGAGAGCAAAAATGAAATGTTACCTAAAAAGCTCGATTACAAAAGAGAGAGAAAAAAAGCAAGGATTGTGGTAAAAAGTTGTCGTAATTTAACTTTACTGTGACAGTTTGAAAACATTCTGTAATAAACCAATAAATATAACTAACTCTTTAAACATTTATACTTCAAGAAACATTGCACAATTTTATTTACAATATAATAAATACAGTAGAACCTCGTTAATCCGAACTAATTGGGACTGGGGACGGTCCGGGGTTCGGATTACCAAATGATTCGGATTATCAAATATGATGCTGTTAAATTTTATAAAATGACAGAAAAATATGTGCTATAAAGGATAAATATTATTATTAAAATAAAAATATTACAGTCTAAAACTGTTATTATCTGTAATAATATTTATTAACAGTTCAGAAATAAATGAAAACAATCACAAATTTTCTTTTGTTTTTGTGTTTTTAATTAAGTGCATTTTTGCAAGCTTCTTTGTACCTCAGTGGCGTTCAGATTAGCAAACGATCGGATTACTAAGGTTCGGATTAACGCTTAGAACCTCGTTAATCCGAACTGCAGTTCCGTAGATACAATTCTACTGTATCTACAATAGAACTAATAGAAGTACTTAAAACAATTTAAAATGTTTAATTTATAGTGACAAATTTTATATTTTATAACCTTTTAAAGTATTGTCCCAAGTGCAATAGAAATTTATTACTTATAATGAATAAACTATGGATTAATTATATAGTTTTAGGGTGACTCACCTTTATCATAGTAAGTTCTGCAGTACTTTTTGAATGAATTAAAACTGTTATATTGATGTTTTAGATTTATATTCATGAATTTTCACCATGAAATCAGAAATTGCATTTAGATTTAACCTTTAAGATAAAATACGTTTCAGTTTTATTCACTTCTCATATCTTCCAAAAAAAAATAGAAGCGAAACAAAGTTTTAATAAAGCGAAAAGGTGTGTTGCTATTGATATGCAACGAAGTCTAGTACTGAAAGATACGAGATAGAATTGTATTGTGAAGTATAGGGTGTTACTAAGTCCACCTGAAAAGGGCTGATGACGTCACAGGAGACAAAACACGAAGGGCTCGTGTCGTGACGTCATGTAATATCATTACATGACTCACTCTTCAAGGGTCTCTTGTTTTGAAGCATGGAGGGCTGTAAAGGGATATTCGAAGGGATAAAGTTCTGTCTGGTAAACTGACTCATTGATACAAACAAGGGAGAGGGAGAGATGAAATGCAACGGAAAAACATGAGAAAAGCAATCTAGAAGTCCATCACCTCTTCCGTTCTGATACGAGTTTAGAGGATTTCTAATCGAACTTAGCTAGAGATTAAATAAAGCCCTAGAACATCAATATCCGAAGTAATCTTCGGACTTAATAACCCTTCACTCTGGATCAATGTAGGAAATTTGTAGCTATATAATTCCTGGTCAAAAGATGAGACAATAAATTAATATAAAACATTATAGTAAAATTACTTTTAAAAATTTCATATTAATAAAGACGAATAAACTAAAAACCAAATAGTAAAACAAGGAAGTCATTAGGATAACATTACCAAAATGAAAAATCGTCAATATTGCAGAAGTTTTCATACCACTAACCATAATTACCTAAAATAGTAGAAACTGTATTCGATCCTCTAATTGGTCATTAGTATCAATCCTAGAAATTTAACTTCATTGATATGCACTGATGATTATCCTAATTTGCGAAAAGAAGTAATTAAATTTATAATTAATGTTAGTTTAACTTGCTTACAACAAAACGAAACTTTATTAAAGAATCAAAGTAAATTATCGTCGAAAAGTTATACAAAAATATGTTAGAATATTTATTACATCTTTATTAACTTTCAGGAAAGTATGAGGACGAGAAAATAAACTTTAATGTATATAAAAAATAAATGATTCAATCTTCAGTTATTTTGTAGAGTTATCTGTTTGTTTAAAACTTAGTTTAAACAGTTTCTCCAAAGAAGACGGTGCAATAGATTTTTTTGAATTCGTATCAAAACGTTTTATTTGCAAATGACACTAATTTTGAGCATCTTCTTTAAAAATGAACCCTCAGATCGGTTCAAAACGTCAGGAATTTACAAAATCTCTGCCGCGTCCTTCTTTGCAATATCTAGGGGTATTAGACACGCCGCGAAAATCTACGCTATATAGCACTGCACCAAAGATATTACCAAAAGGTCGTTATGTGGTATATTAAAAGTTAATAAAATAATTAAACTGATAAGAATTACTTTTTTTTTTTTTTTTTTTTCAAATATTGGTTTATTAAATTCCTTCATACGATAACAGTTAATATGAATGCATACTATAAAATTTCTGTCGATAATACTATTGAAAGCATTTTATATAATTAATACAATTTATTTTATGCTATATTCATTTTTGTGTTGCTATATTTCTAGCACTTTTAAAATCTTAAGGCAAATAAGTAATTTAAAGAGCTGATAATATATTATATATTTAGTAGACGCTGAGAACTACTAGCGCTTCTTGCACTCCGCGGCCAGGCCAGGAAGCGCCCGCTTCTCGAACTACTAGTGGCCCTGTAATGAAAAAGCATGCATTTTTACAGGCCCCAGGGCTGTAAAATGGAACTTTACCGGCCGCTTAGGATAGGAATGTTTACAAGTGAAGGGCGGTAATTACTATAAAGTAATTCCTTGTACCTATCTAATAATATGTATACGTACTACAAAATAATTCATCGTATTTAATAATTAATATGCCCTCAATAAAAACAATACAGATAGTACCAAACACTTATATAACTCATAAACTTTAATAGAAGAAGAATCATTTTAATAATATACGCGGTGGATTAAACGCGACTATTAACTATTATCGATTCATAATTTATAATAAGACGGGATTGCATGTAATCTGAACCCATTGTCTAGAGCCCAGACACTTATAACTTAGTAATAGTGCAATAGCAAGCAAGTATACAACCTTACTCTATTATGCATTATCGTAGAATGTATGGACTCCGTTTAGAATCATTGTTGTACTACCATCATAACTGTTATATAAGTATCAGATTAAAAAACACTTTATTACCATCTTTTATCTTTACTATAAAAGAAGGATCAAAAAGAAAAATTCGGCTGATAAACTCAAACTATTAAATTATTTTGATAATTCCAAGAAAGAATTCAATTTTTATAGTAGAGTAAAAGGCCAAGGACAATTACATAAATCGAGTTATCAGCTATGTTATTTTTATCAGTTGACAGCATAATTAGATGCAGTGGAAAAATGATTCATACTAATTTGTCAGCGTTCTTTTATTATAAGCGATAATCTATCGCCTTATTTATTTTATCAAGGTAAGTTAGTAACATAAATAATTCAATCAATATAAATATTATTAAAAGATAAAATATAAAATGAAGACAATTTTCTCGGAAGTTATAAAGAATAATGATAAAGAATGAAGGATAAATACGAGTTGTAAAGCAAATCAGTTTATTTGTTTATTTATTTTCCCACTAAATAATAATACATATTAACGATCATTTAACTCCTTGACTGTAATTTTCTCCAATTTGTGATAGCGACTTATCATGAAAGAGGTGTAATTCAATAACCAAACAACGTCTTAACATATCTTAAAAACTACACGTCCGTTTTTAGTGAAATTTGGATGGTAGGTCATGATTAGCCTATTGTTAGTCCCATATAAGTTTCAACCATCTGCGCCTTTTTGTTTCTCTTCCAGATGCGCACAAACATACATTTATATACACCTATAGCTTCAAAAGTACTTATCTGATTTGTATGAAACGTTTATAGTTTATCGAAAGTAAACCCGCAAATAGCCCCAGATTAACTTGAGCCGTCTACGCTCTTTAACTTTTAAGAGAGATTTACATTTTCCAATTTAAACATCTCTAAACTAAAAGAGAAAAATTATATTGAAGTGTGTTATAATTTTTTTATTCTTTATTGAAATATACGCCTAAATAAAAAAGTAGGGAGTTATAAACCTCTGCATAAAGCAGCACTAATTAAGTTTTGATTTTATGTAATTTTAAAACCGTTTATACATTAGCATTTTAATTTCTCTTAAATTTCAAACCCTAAAACCTAAAATATAAACTATTCCAGCATTTCGAAATGTAAATTACACTTTCTAATGAGCTTCATAATGACATTCAGGCTATAAAGAAAAAAAATGAGCGTCGAATTATAAAAAAAGAAAATAAAATGAATGAAAGAAAATACGGAATAATTATAAAAAGTGAATAATAAAAATTTAGCTTAAATTACCATTTAAACAGCTCTAAAATACTAGCTCTTATTTAATCTATGAAAATTTTAATAGTTACAAATTTAATATTCAAAAAAAAAAATATATATATATAAATTCGTCGCTTATATTAATTTTATTCAGGTACAAAAAAATTATAAAATAATTTAGTAGAGTGAAATAATAATATTATCCTCCAAGGTGCACAGCTGTGTTTTGCGAAGCGTGCAAAAAGCGGAGGCTAGAACAGCTTTTAATAAGGCACGTGTGGGATGTAGCTGTGTGGATATGCAACGTTGGTTTTGTACTAAGAGAATTATAATTGTACTATGTTCCAGGTAAATGAGTTAAGTCAGTGAACTTCTCAGTACTCGAATAGCTAACCTTAAGAAAAACGAAGAAAGATAAAATTATAAGAAACAATTTGGGAATTGGGACTAAAAATCACGGAAAAAGAATGTTGAAAAACGAAAAAAATAATATTAGGTTTAGAAAGAAATCTTCATTTCAAGCGGAAAGCTTAAACGAACATAAAATTTAATTTATTTATATCCATCGGGAATTACATAGATAAATAAACCTGTTGATATACAAATGTCGGTACTTCTTTACTTAAGCACCCCCCTATATCCCTTTATCTTAATAGATATTTAGACAAAGGCACATAAATACAACAGAGTAGTAGTATATATTCCTTAGTCTAAACTAAATTACAATTCTGACAAAGGGATATTTAATCAAATGTACCTTGGGCAAAGGAAAGTCATACTTGTGTATATATATGAGATAATATCCTTTAGTGTAATTAACTATTAAGACAAAGGAATATTAAATAATAAATATACGCTAAGAAAACTGTAGAATTCAATGTCTTGCAGTTTTCTATATAAGATTTAGTCTTATACAAATGATAAGACTCAATCTTAAAATAGCGTAATGAAACTGCACCAGGAGTCTCAGTGTCTTGGGGAGACAAACACACAAACCTTTGAGACTTTTGTACGGCGGACTAGAGTTTAGAACCAAGGACCAAGGGGGTGCTAAACTAAATAAGTTCCCAAATGGTATAATATTTTTTGTTGGCATATTTATAACTATCATATTCAAAGAAAATTCAGTATAAAATATACTTAGTACATATTCTGAACAAAGAGTACTACTACTTCCACGGTACTCTTTTACTTTGTTATCCACCACAACAGAAATGAAAGTAGTGGGTAACAAAGTAAATGAGGCGCACCTATGCGACTCTTTTACTTTGTTACTCACCACAACAGAAATGAAAGTAGTGGGTAACAAAGTAAATGAGGCGCACCTATGCGTCTCTTTAAATTTGTTACCCACCGCAACAGAAATAAAAGTAGTGGGTAACAAAGTAAATGAGGCGCACCTATGCGTCTTTCTTACTTTGTTACTCACCACAACAGAAATAAAAGTAGAGGGTAACAAAGTAAATGAGGCGCACCTATGCGTCTCTTTTACTTTGTTACCCACCACAACAGAAATAAAAGTAGTGGGTAACAAAGTAAATGAGGCGCACCTATGCGTCTCTTTTATACTTTGTTACCCACCACAACAGAAATAAAAGTAGTGGGTAACAAAGTAAATGAGGCGCACCTATGCGTCTCTTTTACTTTGTAACCCACCTATATTGATATCCACAAAATGTGGAAACAAATTTAATAACTATTAAGACAAGGGGATATTTAGTCTAATATACTTTGGGACAAAGGAATGTCGCACTATTGTATATAGGTACACGGTAGTAAACCATTTTAAAACAAATGAGGTGGGTAACAAAATAAGACAGTGCCATTTCTACTACAATATCAGAATTTATTTAACTTAAATTGTAAGCAAAATAATAAATATTAGCAAGGGAATGTTTACGAAAAAAGTATTTAGGGATGAGTAACCAAGTAAAAGTTGCCCTACATTTTGGCGTTAACAGTAGCTGTATGATTTTTTTGAAGAGTACAGAACTTCTTGAAGTGTATATTCAAAACGAATATGTCCATAGTTTATTAAACTACATATAAGACAAATGACTAGCATATCATACACGGTAACGATTTGGAATAAAATATTTGTTTCCTTTGCTTTACCTTTGCTTATCTTTCTTAAAAAAAATCTTTTATATCAATATTTATTGCACGAACTATTATAAATCAAAAAACAAAACTCGAGTTTCGTCTCTGAAATTGTTAGATAGATCAGAATAAAATGATAGTAAAAAATAATCACAGCCATATAATTTTATTACACACATAAATAATACGCACAAAGAAATAAAAATACACATTAGATCGTAAAAAAAATCATAATTTACGTCAACTATAAAATAAAACTCTGTCATTAAAATTTATAATTTGAAATTACATATTAAAAGAGTTTAATAAAAATATCAAAAGTCAAACACATAATGCAATTAGCATGGTCATAATTCAAAAATTATTGTTAAAATAATCTTTAATTGCATAACCTTTTATTTGTTCCTTGACATATTTTTTTTTCTATACGATTATGTACTATATATGTGTAATATATAATGGTTATATACGTATACCTACATCATTTTTTATTACAATGATAAAGGTATAACAAGATAAGCTGGTAATATATTGTACCCGCATATATTCCAGCCTTAGTTATATGAACTAGGAAGAATAGCCTAATAAATTTTACCATGGACCTCATACTCATAGCATAATATGCTATACACAGTTATATTGATTGCTCTTCATATCGCTAATATTGATTGTAAATTTATTTGTATCGTTGTATTTTTTATACTTCATAAATTTGGTAAAAACATTCGTTCTAAGAATGAAAAAAAAGGAAATACGTCATCACTATTTTTTCCAAAAAAAAAAACTATAAATATAAGTTCAGTTCAGTGAGTTGTAAATGAAAATTTGTATCAGAACTTATACAATTTATCAACTTTTCTCTATTATGAGTTTAGCTCACTATATAATTAAATCAAATAAATCATGTTTTATTTGATCTATTTCAAATTTATCAATATTTCCACAAACCGGTGGAGAGTGGGCATGTCCCACCATTTTGGCAAACTCCTATCTCCGTGTAATAGTTCAGAGTCCATGCCATAGTGTGCATAAAAGCGACAAACTAATATAAAGCTAGAATTTTGTGTATCAGTTAATATTTTTATGTTCTCCAAGAATATATGGTCGGCAAAGTTCTTCTGGGAAACATAGCTTGACCATAAGCTGTTAAAAAGACGGCCATATCCTGCTCATTTTGGCGGACAATGTGGCCTTTATGATCTTGAGAACAAAATTAGTTAGTATACCAAAAATCAAGTTACTATTAATTTGTCACTTCATAGGTTAGTTATTCGAATACTTCTCCGAATCAAAATTGTCAACCAACATCAATAAAAATGCAATATCAATTGATTTTAGGTCTACTAACTAATTATGTACTCAAGATCATGAAAATAAAATTGTCCACCAAAATGAGCGACACAAGGCCGCTCTCAACCGGTGTTATTTTTTAACAGCTTATTTATGGCCAAGCTATATCCCGCAGACGAACTTTGCGCAGCACATAGTCTTGGAGAACATAAAAATATTAAAACTTATCCAAAATTCTAGCTTGATATTAGGTTAGTCAGCCACTTTTCAGACTGCTAGAGTATTACTTTTACACACTTACTGTTTACTACTAACTCGATTTAATCATATCACTAATAATAAGTGATTAAAACCGACAAAAACATCGTTTATATATAGATTTTTTTAAAGTAAATTTCGGTCATTAATTTTTAATTAGAACATAAAGTTACAATAAAACATACTAAGCTTGTGTACAGTTTTTTTTTTAATCTAAATTAAAAAATAATTATAACAATTATGTTTCCTACACTGTTGTAGATCATTTGTGCAATAACGAATTATATTTTTTTCCACAGTTTTATCACCTTATTATATCCTAACTCACGTTAATTATACAGGAAAAAAAAAATAATGTAAACAAAAGAAAAATTCAAAACAATAAGAAAGATCACACCAGAAATATAAAACGTATAATACACACAAAGTGTTATTATATGCGTTGTATTGCTTTCACTCGTGTTCTCAGTTAAGAGAAAGTAATATATTAATTTATAATGAATTATTTATTATAATTATTAATGTTATGCAGAAAACTGGTCATTCTTAAAAATTAAATGAAAGATATTGTAGGCTATAAAAAAACAATATAAAATAAAGATTAGTAGTAAATTATAATTATTCTAAAAGTGAAATAAAACATACTGATTAATCAACTAGGGAACCTGTTGTATGAAGAATTTAGAAAAATGATTAATTAGAAAATAAAACCCATATAGTATAGATTTTTAAATAAAATTCTTAAATGTTCAAGAATTTATATTTTTGCATTAATAAGTTGTAATTAGCAGTATTAGACAATTTATTAACGCATAGAAGATAATGTAGATTAGATATAAAAGGATTACATGTTTTCAAGAAATAATATAAATTTGCTGCTAAAGTATTCCGTCTATTTTGCAGTATTGTAACCAATGACCAATGAATTGCATAGAATATACTCTGTTACAAAGCATTGAGTACAATGTATTGCAAATTACAAAAAACGCAATACATTACTCACTCAACTCTGTAGAAAGGAATAAGCAATACAGAATAGAGTGCACTGTAGACTACCGAGTATGCTGTACATTACAGATTATTCTAAAAAAACAAAAACAACCTAGCAGCTAGCTGTACAGTACACAGACACTGTAATTTTTACATTTCAGAATTAAAAGAGTACAGTACAGACAGCTATCATTGAAAAGACTAGAAGAACAATGCGATCAACATCGCTTATAAAAAATTTACAAAATAATCTCTCGTTGCGCCGAGACAACTTTAATATAAAAAAGGCTAATCTGCGATCATTTTAAAACTTAAATACATAGAGGTTTGCTTTTTAAATTATTCAAACGAATTTAAGCAACGGTAAATGATAATAGTAAAAAGCAAAATTTAACTAAGCTTAAATTTAACTAAGGTCTGTAGATTTAATATAATTAGTTATACTGGGAGCATAATAGAAAAAATCGGTCCGAGACAACTCAGACAAGCTTTCTCATATACGAGTTTATAATTACTTAGCCCAGTGTTTCCATTTATTAGTTTTCAAATGTACATTTAACTATTATTGAACTTTTCATCAAAATTTATTATAAAAATAACTTCTCCTGGGTGGGGAATCGAACCCGGGCTCTCTCCGTCCGCGTTTTAAGCTAATTTATCAGGAACCAGATTTTTCCCGGGAAAACGGCTTATATCGTTGGATTCGTATTCAAATGGACTACATTTTAGATTTTTTTAATCAAAATGGTCGGAACCGTTTTCAAGAAATAATTTTTTTTTCATGTTTTTTTTCAGAGTTTTTGGGGGGTAGCCCGTATGCCAAATTTCGTCAAAATCGGCCCAGTAGTTTAGGCTCCAGGCGTCTGCACAGACGACAGACGACGGACAGACATTTTTTAAAAACTCTTGGACACTTTTTTGGACTCAGGGGACCTCAAAACGTGTAAATCCATCAAAATCTCAAAATCGAATTTTCGCGTCATCACAATACTTTCTCTTTATATGAGAAAAGTATGAGAAGTAAAAAAGTATACACGCTCTAAAGGAATTTGTAAGAACTTTTTGGAAGGAAAGTTCATAAAAATTGACATAGGACGGATATAAACAGCTTAAAATTACCTTAAAAAGATATTATTCGATAAAGAATATCATTAACACCAAGAAGAAAATTGAATTTTCCGAGTGAGACATACAATTAGTAAAGTTTTTATTTAATTTTAAATTATATAATGCAGTTGTGGAGTTTATTAATCTAATAATAAGTTGGTAAGAAAAGTTAACGGAAAATAAGTTAGGTCGGTGTATAAAGCTTCCAACATTAACTTTCAAAATTCACTTGAACCAAAAAAAAAAGTTTGTAAAATTCTACTAAGGCTAAAACAACATCATATTATTTAAAAAATATATATATGGATATTAACGACAATAAGGAAAAATATTGTCATCTTTAGATTGTAACAACCTAATTTTTTTTAGAATATAAATTAATAAAATAATTTATACATTCTTTAGTCTAAATAACTATGCATTAAGACAAAGGGATATTTAGTCTAATGTACTTTGGGACAAAGGAATATCACACTTCTGTTTTTATAAGGGGAGTAACAGTCTAAAGAAGAACATCCAGTACACCTTTTTTTAGATTGTTACTAACTTCTGTTTTTTAAAAGGGGATTAACAGTCTAAAGAAGAACATTCAGTACACCTTTTTACTGGTCTTATATTACTTTGCTTTGTAAGTTTCATCGCACATTTCCGTTTCCCAATTTTGAACCACTTCCCGTGATTCAATCTTCCTCAAATTTTGCACATAGATACAACTTAGGTGAACAATACAGGAACCAAAAAAAAAATAAATAAATAAAAAAAATGGCGTCAAATTTATTTGCTTTTCAAGTTTCATCGCACACCTATTACCCCAATTTTGAACCACTTATCGTCATTCAATCTTTCCCAAATTTTGCACATAGATACAACTAAGGTGAAGAATACAGAAACCAAAAACAAAAAAAAAACAAAAAAAAATGGCGTCAAATTTATTTGGTTTTCAAGTTTCATCGCACACCTAATACCCCAATGTTGATCCACTTACCGTGATTCAATCTTCCCCAAATTTTGCACATAGATACAACTAAGGTGAACAATACAGAGAAAAAAAAAAAAAAAAAAAAAAAAAAAAAAAAAAAAAAAAAAAAAAAATGAAAATAAGACCAGTTTTGAAAAATGGCATTTTTATATTAATTATTTAGATTGTTATTCCCTTTTATTTTTTACTAGGAGAGTAACAGTCTAAAGAAGAACATTCTGTACACCTTCTTTAGATTGTTATTCCCTTCTATTTTTTATAAGGGGAGTAACATTAATGCCCAAATATATTATACTAATTTTATTGTTGACTTACAACGATATATGTTAAATCTTAAGTACTTAATTACGTAGTAAAAAAACAACTCTCACATATTACATATGATACGTAGTTATAACAATTAAACAATAATTTATTGATGCAATATATTATAGAAAAACTTGTTTTTGTTTTAAAAAAAAAGAAAGAAAGAGGTCAGAGTAGTATATAAATCTTAATTTAGAAAAATAGTCCACCTCTTCTAATATCATAATTCTCAACTACACTGCTGTCCAAGGATTGACCAGAGCACGTTCAGCAGCCCACACTCTAAGCATCATGGTCAACAATAGTCATTATATTTTATTAACAATTACCCGAGGCGACAACAAGATTATTACAAGTTTAAATTGTTATTTGTCCATTTTAAATTGAATTTATGTGATATGAATAATAAATAAAACAACAACAACTAAATCACACCTTAAAAAAAATTGTTTGAATAAATATTTAACTCAATAATCTAACTACTAATTCACTTTATACTTATATGAAATATCACAGTTAAATTATTAGTGCTATGAATATTATATAAAAAAAATACTATAAATGTGAACTCAATAAAATTAAATAAACATTTAACTAAATAATCTAACTATAAATTCTTTATACTCAATATATAATGAATGGTACCATAGGTAGCATTGGTGGTAAGGTACCATTGGTGGTAAAGTAACCATTGTTAGGTAAGGTAATTGTAATGTAATAGGTCAGTAGCGTACACAGAAAATTTTTTCGGGGGGGGGCCCATCCTAATTTAACTTATATGCGGGTTTAGCATACCCCATAATTTATTATAATTGTAATTTTTCCCCATTTTCAAAACTCTAATTTAAATTTCTAACCTCATATTTAATAAAATTAAAATCCTATGAGGTAACACCTCACTATGTGATGTGATCGTTCTAAAGAACGATTATGTCTCCGATTCCAATAATTCCAAGACAGAAATCTGTTCCAGTTATCAGACATTTTTGATCCCGTTTCTGGCTGTTAGTCTGTCTCTCGCTCAATCATGGCGAACAATTCTTAAAAACTACTCTTTCGATTTTAATGAAATTCGGATGGCAGTTAATTAGCCTATAAAAAGTCCATAGTTGGTCCTACATAAGGTCCAATCTTCTGGTCCCATTTCCCTCCACCACATTTCTCCACCTGCCACCATTTATCTTCCACATGTGCACACACATACATTTATTTACACCTTATCTTCAAAAATATTCATCTGATTTTATAAAACTTATCTGATAGAAGCTCAAAGATTAATTTTAACTGTCTGCGCTGTTTAAATTTTGGTAAATTGATACTTTAAATCATGTAAAAATCAAACCAATTTAGACTAATTTAAATAAATTGGTAAGGCGTGAATCTCACGTAAAAAAAGAGTATTGTGAACACAAAATTAGTAAGGGGGGAGGGGAGATAAGTTTTGATTTTTTTTTTGACAAAATGGCGCTCAAAATTAAATGTTAACATCAAGTGTTATACATTTTTGAAATCTACTCTTCAATACCTTTCATTTGATACCCCACTCAAAATTAAAAAAAATAAAAAAATCGGATAACATGAATTATCCGCCATCTTGAATTTCCAGTAAATCAGATCAAATTGCTAATCTTATTTTTTCTATGGCCCAGCAGACCACACATTTTGCATATTTTTCTATATTTTTAGTAATAGCTGAAATACGATTTTAGGGGGGGGGGGGGGACACGCAAAATTTCGATGTTTTTTTGACAAAATGGCGCTGAAAATTAAGCACTACCCCTAAGTGGTATATATATTTCTATTCTACTCAGTACCTTTTATTTGATACCCCACTCAAAATTTAAAAAAAATCTATTTTTTTCGCGACGTAAATTATCCGACATTTTGAATTTGAACAGCTGATAATATTGAGTTCGCTATATTTTTCCTGTGTGCGCGTCAAAACGATATTTTATACTGGAAAGTTTCACGTTTTTATCTTTTTTGGTTCAAAAGTTATTGGAACCGTACAGAGTGACAGACAGACCCAGGAACGAAACTATGAGGGTTTCTTTTTTTTGGTTTTACAAACGAAACCCTAAAAAGGAGGGAAAATTGAGTAAATTTAACATGAATAAAGTATCAATATAGCAATATTTTAAGAGCGCAGGTGGTTGAAATTATTCTTGGGTTATCTGCGGGCTACTTTAAACAAACCATTAGAATTTCATAAAAATCAGATGAGTACTTTTGAAGATATAGGTGTAAATAAATGTATGTCTGTGCGAATGTGGAAGAGAAATAAATAGGTGCAGAAGATTGAAACTTATACGGGACTAGCAATGTTATAACCTGGCTAATTATGACCTACCATCAAAATTTCAATAAAATTGGACGAATAGCTTTTAAGATATGTTGGTTCGCAAAAATTGAAGGACATGCGGACACGGGACCCAAACTGTACCCTGATGTTGAACAGATTTCTGTCTTGGAATTTTTGAAATCGGAGACATAAAAATTGTTCGTTCTTCAGAACTGTCACATATCTTCCGTTTCCTTTAGTAAGCTCGGAAGCAAAACGTGATCCATACTGCAAAAGCAAACGTGGATTTGGAGCACATACGAATTTCAAATTTTTATATCTAGAAGAGAATTCTTCTCTAAGAAAATTAAATACCTATTGCAAAACAAAAGAATCATTTGCTCATTCGCTGGGTAATTACATGGGACATTTAACATCAAATGTTTTCTGAACGCTTTTTGAGTTTTTAGATTTAAATTTACTATTACTATATAATATCAGTTTTTTTACAAAATGATAAACCGATTTATTTATATTGCCTCTGTTTTCCCACTACATGTCGACGAACAATAGTCCAACCTGAGTCCTCATAGACAAGAGGACCCACGTAGCGTTCTACACACAATCCTGGTCTAAAAAAAAAATTTGCTACTGAAATCCACAACCATCATTTTCCCGTTTAAGCCAGTCTAGTGTGCATATTTTAATTCAATTAATTTAATTCCATCGGCAAAAGTTCGAGTTGACTCGGGCCTCATTTAATTTAATGTGCTTAACACCTAGGCCGAGCCGGCAATCGGGTCTATTATTGAACGCATCCCAATTTATTTTGATGCATAATTTCCATCGACAAAATCGGGCCTACTAGCAATCAGGCCGATTCATTGTACTCATCCTAATCAATTCAATGCACATAATTCTATAGCAAAAAATCCGGGCCTAGCTGTCAATCGGAGCAGTCTATTTTTACGAATTCAAATTCAATTCATTGCATTAAGATTCGTAATGAATTGAAGCTGTCCTATAATGCAACCTATGCTATTGAACTGGACTATACCACAAAAAAATCATTGAATTTAATTGGCGAAAAATCGGGCCCAGCCGAAATCGGGTCGATCAAGTTTAATGTTTTTAGTTCCACTGGCAAAAATCAAGGCCTAGTCGGCAAATGAGCCAATTTATTTTATGCATGCTAATTTAATTCAATGAATCTAATTCCATCAGCAAAAATCTCGTCCAGCCAAAATCGGGCCGCTATGTGTTTAACAGTTTTAGTTTCATCGACAAAAATCCGGGCCCAGCCGACAGTCGGGCTGTTATAATGTTTAATAAATTTAATTCCATCGGCCAAAATCCGGGCCCAGCCGACAGTCGGGCCGGTATAATGTTTAATAAATTCAATTCCAACGGAAAAATCCGGGCCCAGCCGACAGTCGGGCCGGTATAGTGTTTAATAAATTTAATTCCATCGGCAAAATCCAGTTCCAGCCGACAGTCGGGCCGGTATAGTGTTTAATAAATTTAATTCCATCGGCAAAATCCGGGCCCAGCCGACAGTCGGGCCGGTATAGTGTTGAATGAATTTAATTCTATCGGCAAATCCGGGCCGAGCTTATTTGTGGTGATTAAGTGTATACACACCCTAAGATGATACTTAATTAATTCCTTTTATTGGAGAATATTTACAGCCAATTTGAATGCATCTGTCATTACTGTGTTTTTTGGTTTTAAGTGTATGGCGGGTCTTAGGTATGTAATCATTTCGGGGGGGGGCCAGGGCCCCTTGGGCCCCCCCCTGTGTACGCCACTGTAATAGGTAATGGTTAGGTCAAATTTTTTCGGGCCCCTTTTTGAAAAAAAAATATATATTTTTTTTTTTCACGTTTCTTCAGAGTTATTGGAGGATAGCGCCCCCAAATTTGAAGCTAAAATTCATTTCTCGATTTCACCTTGGGGCATGATTTTTCTGAAAATGTATACTAAATTTCGTCAAAATCGGCCCAGTATTTTTGGCTCCAGACGTCTGTTTAGACGATAGACAGACAGACATTTTTTAAAAACCAAATTTTTCAACTCAGGGGACCTCAAAACGTGTAAATCCATAAAAATCTCAAAATTGAATTTTCGCGCCATCACAATACTTTCTCTTTATATGAGAAAGTAAAAATGTATACATGTTTTCCAACAGGCAAACTTAAGAAACATTACATGTTTGAATAGATTTTTTTTTAATTAAATGTTATAATAGATTATAGACACAATTAATTGTTTAATGATTGATGAGGAAGCACTCTGCATTAAAGCTCATAGTTAATATAATATATCTTTACCTCTAGACCTCGGACTTTCATTTCCAACTAAGCCTTCAGTATTTTTATAATTCATATTAGTTTATACAGATGAGATTGTAATCGAACGAAATGCGATACAGATTGTAATTACTTAGTCTAAATAGTTAAATGGTGTCAAGATTAATGCAGAGTTTAGCTGTAGTTAGTGTTTGTGCTGACGTATCACAGACTAGAGTCTAAAGTCTAAGTACACAAGAGATGGGAGTGTATAGTGTTCAAGGTTAGATCGTTGGCAAACAAACCAAGGAGTGTTGCCCCAGAGTGCAAGCCATTCGCCAACAAAGCGTTTTGCAATTTGCCACTCAGACAGTGGATTTAAGATTTAACTTGAAATCCCACGCCTTTAATTTAACCATTAACTTAGTGACAGCACAGGTTTATTATCTTCAACTTGAGTACAATCTAAAGGGGTGCTTGTGCCAGACATAAACCATCTCCAGTAATTGATAATGCAAAGATTGAATCTGCATTGATTGTCCTCAAGCAAACTATCAGTTATTAATAATAACTGATAGTTTTTCCTAGTTATTTGGGATAAGATGCATAGTTTAAGTGCATATTTTGCAATTTTCAAATGCATATATTGAGATTTTTAAGTGCATATTGATCCGAACTCTAGTTATTATAGATATTAATAGACGGTGAACATCTTAGTGTCGATATTTTTAAAGATCAATTACAAATTATTTTCCAGCCACCTTCAAACAAAAAATATCACTTAAGAGTATCTATTAATTAAACAATTAGATTATATTTCAGCTACTAAGCCATAGCCTTTTTATAACTGGTACATTAAAGTATATTAAATACATAACTCATATGTGTCCATAGGGGTGAAAATAAAAAAACTATTTAATCATAGTTGAAGGTGATATTTCATCCCTTAGTTTAGGACATCTTTAAACATTATTAGAGGTCTTAGTTGTAAAAAAACATTAATAAGTTTAATCTTTTAAATCGTCAATTTATAATTGAAGCGAGCGTAAGCTAGCTTCTTACATTCAACAAACTATGCATCTTGTCTGTCTGTCTGTCTGTCTGTCAGTAACGTTTAGGCGTGTGACGATAAATTAAGTAAAAGTTGAAGACCGATTTACTTGAAATTTGGTATACATGATCCTCTTACTAATACTCAGCCTAAGTTCGTTGGACAGCGTGATCCGTCCAAGAGTCCAAGTAAACGAGAGGAACATTAAATTGAAATTTTAAGACGGGAAAAGATTCTATCATCACCTATATTCGATGAGACGAACATTTTTTTCAAATAACATTTTTTAGTAAAACCAACAGCGACACCGCTATGAATTAATAAAGATCGCTAAAACTATTAAAGCGGACCTAAACGTTTATAATAGAGAAAACTACCTTTTTACCGATATCTTACGTTCTGACGTAACGATTTTAATAAAACTTCATATACACCATCTAATGCACAATTGAAACAGGCATGCAAAATTTCAATTTGATACATGCAGTAGTTTTTTTTGTAGCAAAGAGATACATTTTATAATAATTGAAAAGGAGATTTGTGTGGTTAGAGGAACAGTAAGAATGCGGGGTGGTTTCCTTACTACAAGCCGCTGTACTACTACAATACCCATTATCTATCAACTCATCATGATTCATGATTATCTATTTTTTCAATAATTAATACATATTTGTTACTAAACGCTCGCTTCAATGATAGAGCCACGCGATGCCTAGTATATAAGAGTCATGATGTCTAGTAGATTCCTAGTCACTGACTAAGTGAGAGAGTCAGTGACTTGGTGTCTGTGTCTACAAGATATCATGACTTATAAATTATAAATTGACGATTTAAAAGATTAAACTTATTAATGATTTTTTACAACTACGACCACTAATAAGTTTTAAAGATGTCCCAAACTAAGGGATGAAATATCACTTTCAACTATGATTAAATAGTTTTTTATTTTTTACCCCTATGGACACGGACACATGAGTTATATACCTATTATACATAAAAAGGGGACTAAAAAGGGGACTATATATGACTAAAAAGGGGACTATATATGTTATATATAAAATGTATATTAAATACTTTAAATTACAGTATATTAAAGTTGGATTCTAAAAATAGGTTTTGTAAAAGTTGATTGCATAAAATAAATAAAACTTGAAGGATTATGCACGATTTTGTTAATAAAATCATATTTGAATTTCAACAGTAAATGGATTTCGTTAAAAGTCCATATTTATTCGGCATAAAATTCACGAAACAACTTTGAATTATAATGTTATATATATAACAAAAAAAATTATAAGATTAACCTTAAAGTAATGGACCCCTCGATGTAATGGGGTCTGTTCCCTAAAGACCACAGATTGAAATCCACAGTTAAATAAAACACAGAAAGACTATTATAATTACTACTACTAATGCATTTTATGATTATAAAGTGCACTAAATTAGTTTATTAATAACAATCAATTAAGTGGTCTAAATTTAATTAATTAATTAATGTAATTAAGTTCCACAAAATCTTGGTCAAAACTATTAACTTGGTTGGATAATTTCATGGAATTTATGATAGTTAAACAATGATAAGTCTCAGCAAAGAATAATGGTCATAAACAAAAAGAAAACATCAGATAGACCATGTCAATTAACTTACTATAAAAGAATGAAAGTTAAAATTCCGGGCAAAACAAAAGTTTTGTCATAGGGATTTCCCAAAGATGAATATACTTTGATACAATTATTGAGTTATTTTGGCTATAATTATTATAAAGGTACATAAGTCGTCCATAAGACATGATGGATTCATTCTAAGAAGTGAAGCTATTGGTCAATCTTAACTATACTACGTCAAGACATCTGAAATAAGGATACATCCTTAAACCATTTATTATTTTGAAGCTTCACCGATATCGAAAGCGATTGAGTGACACTCCATAATTAATTGAAGGTTCATTTCATAACGTAATCCTGCTTTCATTAGATAAATAGATTTCAATCCAAATCATGATGAAATCCGATGTAATTCTTATAAATCTTTTAATATTACTTCAATCAATCTTTGCGGTAGTATTCTAAATTATTTTATTTTAATAACATATATTTTTGTTATCCCAACAAGAATGAAAACCTATACTACGTCTCCATGATGTTTAAATATGGATTGAATCCTGATTTAGGGTTTGAAAGTTAGGTGTTTCCATATAAATAAGTTATATGAATAAGTTGTATTAAATCCGTATTCAATAAGTTTTCAATACAGCAATCAGCCGATAAAAAAACAAAAACTTTCACTTGGTTACTTTGATAAAGGATATAAATAATTTGTTTAACCTATAAGCCTCGTCCGTGTGGGTGTGAGCACCCCTAGCGTGTTTCTGTAGGAACAATATTCTGATCTGACAAAAAAACATAACCTTTATTTGTCATTTTCAGTTTTGTTTTTTAAATCTCTTAAAAACTTACACAATAAACTTAGTTATATAAGGTAAAGCCTCGTCCAGAGTGCCGAACCGAACAGAGGAAACGAGCCGAGCATTGGTCTCTGCGCATGCCCAGTCTTAGATGCGCAGGCGCACTTTAGACTGAGCATGCGCAGAGACTGTTGCTCGGCTTGTTTCCTCTGTTCGGTTCGGCACTCTGGACGAGGCTTTACCTTATATAACTAAGTTTTTTGTTTAAGTTTGTAAGAGATTTAAAAAAACAAAACTGAAAATGACAAATAAAGGTTATGTTTTTTTGTCAGATCAGAATATTGTTCCTACAGAAACACGCTAGGGGTGCTCACACCCACACTCTGCGCATGTCAGGATCGAGTTCAATGTGTTTCTATGAAACTCGATTAAGATAAGATCCCAGAATTTAGTTTAATCGTAACTGGATCTAAATCGTATACAATCCGTATTGAATCTATGTTTACATTCGCTTTATAATACTTAAAGCAATACTTAGATGAATAAAAGAATTAAACTTTTGAATTTTATCGAATTTTCTTGTCTGCCTTGACCAGGCATAAGATAATTACATTCTATCTAAGATAAACACAAGAGAATCGGTTCTTTTCAACATGACTTCAATAATAAATAGAAGCAAGCTGTTGTTATATTATATTAATATTATAGATTAGAACAGTGGTTCTTAACCTTTTGGTAACCACGGCCCCCTTAAAATCTCCAATTATAATATATATAGTACCTAAATACCTTTCGAGACCCCCTGGGGGGCCGCGGCCCCCCGGTTAAGAACCACTGGATTAGAAGACCTCTTTGAAAAGGAAAAAGTTTCAACAATAGACCGTGGAGGTTCTTGGATTCTGGGAGGCCCCGCTACACGCAAGATAATCCATCTCATCTAACCATGACCAAATTCAGATCATGATATAACGTTAAAGAAACCTCCCTCTATAGATGTAGATCCATCCTTTATTGTATATATATATACTTCGGAATCTTAAAAAGGAAATCACAGAACCATACATTCTATAGCCGGCTTTGACATCAAAAAAGCAGTCATAAAACAATTTTAAAAAAACGAGTAAGAATAAAAAAAATGAAGCAACAAACCAGTCTCTAAAAGATAAAAACTATAAAGAACAAACATTTATAGAACGTAATAAAAAAAAAAACATTTATATCAGATAAGAAAAACTATAAAGATGGTAAAAATAAAGTTAATAAAAGTACAAATATAGAATGTAGTACATATGTCTTTGGACATTGAAATCAACTAAAATAGAGTAAAGAATTTATTTAAAAAAAAAAAAAAAACTTTAAATCACTTATAGTCATAAGAATCCAATAAAAAAAGGATTAAATTACTTATGGTCAAAAGAATCCAATTAATTAGTTGATTTTTTTTTTTTATAAGATCCTAAACAAGAAGAGGAAATTAATCAAGAAACCTATAACTTATTTACAATTTGACTATATTAATATTTAATTCGATATTACTGTTTTAGGATAATCAATCTAACCAACAAACAAAAGCAAAAGTTAACTTATTATTATTATTATGAAATAACAATAATTTTGTAAAAATGTAATTAAAAAAATAAAAAGCTTATAAAACAAAACTATGATGTTACAGTGGTATTATCAAAATAATAATTACGTAATATATGCTTATATTTATATATATATATATATATATATATATATATATATATATATATATATATATATATATATATATATATTATATATATTATATATATATATATATATATATATATATATATATATATATATATATATATATATACAATTTGCGAGAGACATATATATATATAATATTGCAGTGTGCAAAAACACGGTATTACTCTGCTGATATATATATATATATATATATATATATATATATATATATATATATATATATATATATATATATATATATATAATATGTATGTATATATCAAAGAGAGAATCATAGTATTCTATTTTTTTTTTCTCTATAAGACGAAGCTGTCAATCAAATAGACTTAAAAGTTAACGAACACCACATTATTATTTTTATTCTCTTTATATGAATTTGAAGAGGTGCCAGCTGACAGAAGAGACCTGTCAGTTAATTCTAGAAATGTAAAGATACTATTTACTCTATAAATATTGTTGCAAAGTAAAATGTTATTAAATTTCTCGAGTACAAGTTTAAAGGAGTAGGATTAAGAGGTCAGAAAGCAAATGGAATATATCCCGAGAGTCTATTTGAACTCAAGTGTAGCTAGAATAACGTGTAGAAGGTAAAAATAAATTAAAATAGAACTAAGTTTAAAATACTAGAAGTTAAGTTTAGAGTGATGTATTACAAGGTAAAAATAAATTAAAATAGAACTAGCTTTTAAGATATCAGATGTAAACTTTAAGTATTTCTAAAAAATATTTTAACATTTAAAAAATATTTTATAACCATGTAATGTTAATATACCTAATAATATAAAAAAGTCCAACCATGCACCATGACTTAATGAACAAATTTTCAAAGAAATCTGCGTATTGGCTTATGATAATATAGGAAAATTTGGATTTAGAATTTGGATGGGTGAAAAAAACAATTTTGGTACACAAGGGTACGGGGTACAAGAGTCAAAATAGTATATACCATTCAAGATGCATGTCGTTGGAAAGCTCTTTAAGAGTACAGTAATTGTTGTTATGTACACTTCTGTCATATTTTCATATAAGAGAGGGGTAAAATGGAAAAAACACGTTTTTATGCTATTTTTGACCCTAAATTGTCACAATTTGACCCCTACATGGACTCCAAAAATTCTGGCCAACTCATTCTTTCTTTTGATATTATTGACATTTTAAAATTTGTTTGGTTTTGTTAAGTGCATCCTATGATTTCGTCTGGAGTGACACATACATACAGTGGCGCACCCAGGGGGGGGCACGGGGGGCACGTGCCCCCCCCAAAGCCAGACCTAAAATGTAAGTATGCAATTCCGCAGCACGTGTTACAGTAGTAGTGTTGTGATAGTCAAAAAAATAAATAAATAAATAAGTAATTATATACCAAGTTTAGCCTGATTTTTATTTTGGTGTTTAAAAAGACGTACCCCCCCCCCCACCAAAAAAAAAAAAAACAACCAACTTGTTAAAGTAATTGTGAAAAAAATAATAAATAAGTAATTATATACCTAGTTTAGCCCGACATATTTTTTTGGCGTTTAAAAAGAATAGAAGTAAGTTTAGTTATCAACCCGTTTAGGTTAAGGATCTATAAAATAGGGATGCAGTTCCTGGGTAAAAAAGTGTCGCCTATTGAACTTGGAAAAATCTGCATAAAATTACGACTGCGCATGATCAGAACTTTTTAGTGGGACGAATTTCTTTCCGACTATTATCCATTGTTTATTTTGAATGAAAGGTTACAATATAACATTTTTTAATCAAGTTTTTAATTAAATTTTTCTTGTTTTAAGGGTTTTTATTTTAATCTAAAGTTTTACTTTAATATATTTATTAAATTTAATTAAAATAGTTAGTAGCAGTCATTAGAATAGTTTTTAATTATCGAATAATTAATATTAATGAATTTGAAAACGGGTTAAATTCTAGAATAAGATTTTAAAAATTGCAGATATCCGACCTACCGCAAGGAAGACTATTTTTTGTACTTATTGACTGGACTGTTAGATACCCTACTATGTTTATTTTTAACCTAATACTATCAGCTAATTTCTGTTAAACTCAAAACATTTGGCGTGCGTATTTTTTTTTTTTTTTTTTTTTTTTTTTTTTTTTGTTAATTCACATAACTAAAATATTTTTAAAATGTACCAATTTATTTTTCTGGCTACTAAAATAAAACATTAATCTATTATATACCTAATGTACAACTTTTAATAATAAAATATTAGTAGTATGTATATAATTTTGTCCATAAAAAACTTATATTTATTTGTATATAATAACATTTTAGATGCTCTTAGAATAGGCTAAAAAGACGTTTTCAAGTAACGTACACTATAAAATTTTCCCGGGGGAGGACCTCCGGACCCCCCTAAAAGGGAACCCAGCCCCCCTTCAAAATTCGCTGGATCCGCCCTTGATATGAAGTAATTTAAAAACAAAGAAAACCTGACTGGTTAATTGTCTGTGGTTATGCTAAGCCCACATTACATCCCCTTCCCCCCCCCCCCTATTTTTTTTAATCTGTGCCCCTCCCAAAAATAAATCCTGGGTGCGCCACTGCATACATACATAAAAAAAGTGTAAAATTTCAGAAATGGTATTTTGGAAATGGTGTTAAATTTGGAAATTCTAAAACGGATTTCCATGGAGAAAACTTTCAAAAATTCGTATTACAAAAAGTTTGAAGCCATTACAATAGCTTTAATTTTCTTCGAAAAACAGCATTGGCAAAAGTAAACCCAAAGGTTAATGATTAGTTATCCAGTTATCCCAAAGTGTAAATGTAAAATTTAAAGGTAAATTGTGACAAAATCCTTTGCATTTGTATAATAAAATAAAATCATTATTTTAATAATTTCTCCAATGACTTTATAAACATGCGAGGATACAAGTTCGAATCCTGATAATATAACTAAATTTTATCATTCTAAACTCTCCTAAATAATCAATTTAATTTGGTATCAATCGAGAGTTTTCCTAAATTCCATAGTACACACATAATACAAAAAGTTTTCTTATAAAATCAATTCACTGAGTGTTACTTTATTTTACTATTTTCTTCAATGAAAAAAAAAACACAAATTAAAATAATATTCAGCTTTCAAGCTTATTGTGGTCACTTGTTGATACCTCAAGACACGAAACTAAAAGTGGAAGCCTTACTAGACAATAATATGCTTGACAGAAATCACGAAAACTTCACGTAAATATCGATTCGTATAACTATCTATTCATAGCTTTGAATTTATTTTTTTTTTTTAGACAAATCTTGTCATATTATGATTCAGTAGTTCATAGTTAAAACTTAGTTCCATGATATTTTTAGTGTTCAATGAAGTGTAAAATAAGGATTTCGTGTTTATAACTGAAAAAAAATAATGCCAAAGCTTTAATAACGAGATTATTTTATTTTTTTATTTTTTAAGAGTAAAAAAAAAAAACGTTGTTTAGAGAGAAAAAAAACGTTGTTTAGAGAGAAAAAAAACGTTGTTTAGAGAGAAAAAAAACGTTGTTTAGAGAGAAAAAAAACGTTGTTTAGCTCAGCTAAACAACACCAGGGCTTTACAGATCGTGAGATTGAAGATAATGCTTTCATGTTTCTAAGTTAAAATAAGGTAGAAACAAAATCATCTTTGAGCGTTTGAAATAACTAAATAACCAACATCGACCTGAAGAAAAAACACGTTGAAAAAAAAAAAAATAATAAGGTTGGTTTAACTCAAAAAACAAGATAATCCCCTACTCCCTACCAAAGTATCTCTTGAACAAAGTAAATACCCATCATTAAAAGATAATTTTTTGAGATGTAATAACCTTATAATTTAATTTTTTTTTATTGAAAAAAAAAAATTGAAGTTGATGCTTTGAGTACGAAAATATTTTGCGGAATCTTAAGATTATTAAAGGGTAAAAAAAACAAGCATGAAAGTGCTTTAACAAGGGCAAAAACTTGGGGCTAGAATTAATAAAAGGAATTTTGAGATCAAACGTACAGACCGAAACGTATCAAGAGTTTATTATAGCGTCAAAATGTTTTTTGTTTTTTTAGATAAAAAAAACAAACAACATTTTTTGGCCCGCAATCTAGAATCTAGAGCAACGCAGTAGCGAAAGAATACAAACAATTTCAGCAATATAGTACAAAATTTACTACTTTTAGCAGTTATTTTAACCTTGTATGATTCATTCAACAAAGCTATGCAATCAAACAGCTTTGTTGAATGTAAAGTTTTTTAGTACAATAAACGAAGGAAGAAGAGAACATAATTTTAATTCCTAATGAGTTTTTACTAACTACTAAAAAACGTTTAGATCTCCAAAGTATACACAGATATATTATACTGGGTTATATTTTAAACCCCCAATACATTTCTTAACATGTGCCGCCTTATAATTTGAAATGAAAGTGAACGAATGAAGAATGCAAGAATGTACAGTTATCACTAATCCGTTAATTATAATGTCATGAACTCGTAAGTTGACTTTGTATGTCAGAGTTTATTAACGGCATTAATGCTTGTATATTTAGTTTTAGAATACTGGACTAGAAACATAAGGAATAATCGCGTGTTGTAAGGAAATTAAAAAAAAAAACCTTTGTTCTTGAAAATATAAATTTTTAAATGTTAAATTATAATTTTAATTCATTAATAGTAAATTAATTGTTTGTGTACCTAGATTGTATAGACCTTAATCGCAAAGGAAAACATGTATGTTTAAAGTTATAAATGAATTTAAAGGGAAAAGAATTTCTTAAAACTAAATAAAGTCGAATCTGATCACCTAAAAAATTCGATACAGTTGATAAATCATATTGGTTAAATGATTATTGTTATCGAAATTGGTCAGAATTGTAATAGTTGTTGCAGTTGTTCAAATGTATTACAGTGATGCTCTTATAAAATAATAGTTTTTATTCTTTAAGTTTTATTTTTGATAGTGAATTAAACTTTATTTTGAGAAACGATTTGAATCGACACAAGTAACTAAATGACAGAAAATAATAAACAAATAGTTTACCAATCAGAGAGGCATATTATAGCTTCCTCGTAATAATATGTCCTATTATTATTGGACGAATGGTTACATGTAAATTCAAAGAATTGTTATTCTGACCTGTTTCAATTCCTAGTGGAGTACACTTATTTTTATTTGATATTACAAATGTAAGCAGTGGGTTGAAATTAATGTCGGACCATCTGATAGGCTACTGTTGACAAACCTATTAAAATTCTTCAAAATCGGAACAATACCTATTTTAAAGGATGTATAACGTATATGTTAATATAACATAAGGTATGAGCACATACGGAACAGAAATCAATAGCGCCTATTGCTTTATGTTCCGCATGCGCTCCGTGTTCGATCTCACATTAATGCGTGTTAATATAGGATTAATAATGGGCCAAGTATGACCTAACATCAAAATTTCATCGGTCAACTACATGGTTGTTCGAATAATGGATAAAGGACAGACCGACAGACAGAGACAAAATACAGAGACTAAAAATTATTTCTAGTGTCTGATACAGTGACTTCTGTCAAAAGAACTTTTGAATCTGGTGTCATATATGATTTCGTTCTTCAGAATGATAAACTTCCGTTATCTTTGGCTAACTCGGAAGCAAGAATCTGAAATTGATTAAAATAAATAATAAATTCAGGAAAGCAAGATGATACTCACTTATGTTCTTATAGAATATAAATGACTTTGACTAAAAATCTATTAAGACAAAGGGATGTTTAGTCTAATGTACTTTGGGACAAAGGAATATCGCACTTCAGTTTTTATCAGGGAAGTAAAAGTCTTAAGTCTAAAGAAGAACATTCCGTACACCTTCTTTAGATTGTTACTCCCCTCTGTTTTTTATAAGGGGAGTAACAATCTAAAGAAGTGCCAAACATCCAATGAATAAGCAAAATTAATTTTAATTTAGTTAAATCCCCAACTAATGTAGTTAGATCTCATAGCTCAATAAAAATACTTATCGTTATAGGCTTGGACATTTTATATGAAAACATCAATTGCAAAACACTATAATTTATGTTTCAAACCTTTAGAAGAACTACTAAATAAATTACTTAAAATAGAATAGGTTGTCAATTTTACAAAACTAAAATGGACTTGTTTAAAAGCGTTATAAGATGAATGTTGCTCTGGATTCCAATCTAAAAGACTTAGCTACGGGGCTTTTTGAATGGATCAGACATTACTGGTTTTTTTTTTTTTTTTATAAATAGTATTACTAGAAGTAGCTTTAAGAGGGATCGTAAATCAGTGCTTTAAACAGGCTGATCTTCTTTAAGATTCCCCTTTTAAGACTATCAAAGGAAACAGGGTAATTTTATGTAAATAGCAGGAAGACTCCAAAGCCTTTACAGGTTAGCCTTTTAACTCCACGTGGGAAAGCAAACAATCAACACGTGCAAGTCACGTGCAGATAGAATCTTTCATTGGCTGAAATTATAACAATATAGATGATTTGTAATCGTCAATTAATCTTAGCCTCTAAATGCTTTCCACTGGGTACATAATTATATTTATAAATTAGTTAAGGCACTTCTTTAGATTGTTACTCCCCTTATAAAAAAAACAGGGGAGTAACAATCTAAATAAGGTGTACGTAGTATTCTTCTTTTAACTGTTACACCCCTTACAAATACAGAAGTGTGATATTCCTTTGTCCCGAAGTACAAAAACATCCCTTTTTCTTAATAGTTATTTAGTCAGTCATTTATATTCTAAAAAAAACATAGGGGAGTAACAATCTAAAGAAGGTCTACGTAATATTCTTCTTTAAACTGTTACTCCCCTTATTTATTTATTTATTTAAACATTTTTTAATAGCCCCTAACAGCTAAAAAAAAAAAGCCACAAGCAGGGCGCTTTAAAATACACATTATAAATTGTAAATTAGGTAACATAATATAATATATATACAATAAAAATGACATATTTCAAAATTAAACAATAAATATCAGCGTGCATTATAGACAAATAATGACTAAAAACAGAAGTGTGATATTCCTTTGTCCTAAAGTACATTGGACTAAACATCCCTTTTTCTTAATAGGTATTTAGTCAGTCATTTATATTCTAAAAAAACACATAGGGGAGTAACAATCTAAAGTAGTACCATTTTATGATCTAAGACTATAAGTTACCAATATTACCAAACATAATTTCATTCATTTTTACAATAGTCAAATTCATATTGTTAATATTATGTTTGCATGCTTCACAAATTTAATTATCATAATTACTACTTAATGTAATTATATAATTTCACTAATTTTGTTAGTTAATTTTCAACCTATAAATTAACACCATTGTGAAAAAAAGTGTAAGAAAATAGAGTAAAGATAATTAAAAATCACTTCTAGTAAAGTACTACAAGAAAAAGAAAGAGAAATAAGTTTAAAAAATAAAAGTTAAGATAAGCGACAAAAAGGATTCCATAAATTATCTTGATAACTCAACGAAAAAACTTTAAACATAAAATAAAATATAAAAAAAAGATGGAACAAAAAAAATGGAATCAACCGGACGTCCTTGGGCAATTTCAGACTGTGAACTGGATCTGCACTAGTATAATAAGAAAAGATTATTATAATCTTATGTAAACTCTGAGAAGACAAGCTTAAAGATAAATATTGAGGCAAAATGCTAAATATGTAAATATATTGCCTCTTAGTAAGGATTGTATAATATACACTAAGGCCATAGAACCGAACCAGCTGACTTGTAAAAGCTTATAAAAACCTATAAATTTTAACTTAAAGCTAATAAACGTCAGTGACAAATTATATTAACGATTATACCTAGAATGTAATTAAGTAAAAATACCTAATGAATATTAACTTTTTGAGCAAGTACACTATTTCCCATGATTTCATTAACTGAACTAAAAAAGCAAGTTAAGCAGTAATAAATAATGGATAAGTAAATTAGGTCGAGTTTTTATTTTTGTTTGTTGATAAATTTTAAGTTTCTTTTATTTTAAATGTCACTTGAAATGGGGTAACACTGAATAATATATATATATATATATATATATATATATATATATATATATATATATATATATATATATATATATATATATATATATTATATCACGATCAGGCAATTAAGGTACTTATAAATGGATAAAATTAAGTCGAATAAAAAAAAAAAAATCACAAAATTAGATTTTAATACTTCATTTATATTTTTCAGATTGCTTACTAGAGTGTAATTGCCCAATATATAATACTTATGATACATACAATCCTATATATTCCCATAAATCAACTATTAATGGATTAGGTAATAATGTGAACAAAATAAATAAAGATTTATTATGGAACAGATAAAACTTCTTGGTAATATTTCAGTTCGATAAAAAACAAATAATAGCCCTCTAAAAATCAGGACAATCTAATTATTTCAATTTCATATAAAAATATTTATTATTTTCCAATTCTTTCAGATGACAATATAAATGCGGTTAGAAATAAATAACTAATGCATTGGATCAAACTTGATTTGATACAGTTAAAAACTATTTTAAAAAAATGAAAATTGCTGGAACTAATTCAATGACAGAAAAAAATGGTTAAAAAAAAGACCGACTATAAGTTAAAATATATAAACAAAAAAAGAGACAAGGCTGACAGGTTTATCTTGCTTTTTTCTTAAATCGGTCAGAAAGTCGCAACGCAGAAGCGAAAGCTAAAAGTTCAATCGTTTTCCCTGGGGTTCTGTGAGAAAAAAAAGAACTGCCTCTTCTTGTTCTGTATATTACGCCACTGGGAAATACGAGGACAGGCCGCGGATGGCGAGAATAGAAACTGTGAAAAATCACGATCCGTTCTGGCCTTTTCATAACAAAATTCTTTTCATAGAGTACGTGATTTCCCGAAAAAATATTTCTAGGTTTTAAGTGCCTTTAAAGCAATTTTTTTGGTCCACTGGTTTGAAACGAGTCGAAATTTGATCGCTATATGTCTATTACGCGGTCAGTAATCAAACCAGGATTTCCTGGAAAAACTAAACTGGAACGATTTCTGTAAAAAAAAAAAAAAAAAAAAAAAAAAAAAAAATTGGCACATACCTACACTCGATCATAATAAAAAGAATTGTGACAACTTATCAATTGCACAAGTGTCACTCAAGAATTTCACTTAACACGTTTGAGAGATTCACTTAGCTGATCATCCAAAGTCAAAGACGACATTTTAACACAAGAACCATCAATAATTGAGAACAAAGGAAGAAATTCCCCTCAAAAATACAATGTACAAAATTACTACCAAATTTCGTTAAGTAACTTTTTGGATCTTATTATTGTAATAAAGAATAATTCATTTATTAGTTTTATCAATTATTGTCACTATTTTTTTACTACGTTTTTATTAGCTTGCTTTCTTGTCCACAACAGTCCAAACAAACATTCTTGTCCAAACAAACAGTCCAGCACAAATCTTTCAATCGATTTTTAACTAACTTCCCGAGTAGCTAGACATTTAAAACTTTTAGAATAGCTCAGAACACGATCACAATGCATAATTTTAATAGTTTTAGCCATCTTGCAGCAGAATTTAATTCGTTTTCAGCAAATTTTGCTATATGTAAAGTTAGTTCGGAAAAAATCCGCAAGTTATTTTATTTGTTTTGACATGTCCCGCATATTTACAATCTTCATTTTGACGGGTTTCAAATTTACGATTTATGACCAAAAATTTAAAACGTAGTATATAAAAAGTTATTTTTATCTTGTAATAATTTTATTTTGAACTTTACAAATATTTGCATCTTCATGTGACAAATTTACATGTGGTATACGTATACAGCGCGTAGAAATAAAAATTATAAGCGTGAAAATTGTTAAAAATATTTTGATACCTATGATTAGCTAAACTGATTATATAATAATATAATTAGTAAACGGATATAATATAAAATAAAATTTTATACAAATCCTATAACGAACAGAAATCGATAATTCGAACAAAAACTTAATTTAAAAAGATAATGTTTTACAGTTGATATATTTATAGATTTAAAAAAAAAAAGAAATGTAAGTTATTTAATCATAAAATATAATTTGATTTCTTTTGAACTTATACAATGAAAAATCAATTATTTTCTTTTCATTTCATTCATAGATGAATAAATTACAACAGATATTCACTGATTTAAAGGAAGTAAGGTTTATAGATTGAAGATTTGATTTGTTATTAGATCGAAAAAAACAAAAACAAATAAAAAAAGCAATTGATTGGATTATTCTTGTTTCGGGGTATGATGAGTAATTATATGTGTGTGTGTACAAGGTCGATATGGATGAGAAAACACGTGCTCCATTACCTTCTGGATCCAATTAGTTGTCCTTGGAAGTGGATTAGAAATCCCTCTAGTACTGTCAGAGAAGGGATTGGAAAGATTGAAATATAGTAAAAAACTAGAGATCATAAAGTAATTAGAAATAGAAACATATGGTCGATGACATTTGTCAACAAATGTGACTGGACTAAAGATTATAATCAAAAAAATTATTTTTTATGAATTATTAATACATAAATAACAAAGAAAAAATAGTTTAAAAGAAACTAACTTCTAAATACTCTGCCAATTAGTGTGGCACATAGCTTCCTCACGTTTTATTTTTTATACTTAAATGATTTTACACTATTAACCCCTATTATTGTCAAATTTATTTAATTTTCCCTCGTTTTTTTAAAACTGTCTAAATTGTTTTGATTTTTTACATTAATGTAAGTATCAATTTACGGTATACGGTTGAAATTAATCTGGGGCCATCTTCAGGCTACTTTCGACAAACCATTCAAATTTCTTAAAAATCATATAAGTGCTTTTGATAGTATATAGATGTACATAAATGTATGTTTTTGCGCATGTGGAAAAGAAACTATGTAATAGGCGCAGAAGATTGAAACTTATATGGGACCAACAATGGGTTAATTATTATGACCTACCATCTAAATTTCAATGAAATAAGATGAGTAGTTTTTAAGATATGTTGGTTCGCAAAGATTAAGCGATAGATCTACAGGCGGACACGGAACCAAAAATGTTCCCTGATGTCTGAAACGGATTTCTGTCTTGTATTTTATTTAAATCGAAGACCTAAAACAAGTTCGTTCTGCAATATTTTTTTTTTTTTTTATGAATTATTAAAATATAGGTACTTCTTTAGATTTTTACTCCCCTATGTATTTTTGAAATAAAAATAACTTAGGACTAAATAACTATTAAGACAAAGGGATGTTTAGTCCAATGTACTTTGGATAAAGGAATACCCCTCTTCTGTTTTTATAAGGGAAGTAACAATCTAAAGAAAAACATTCCCGGCACCTTCTTTAGATTGTTACTCCCCTTGGATTTTTTTTATATGTGGAGAAACAATCTAAAGAAGTGTCAAAATATAAATAACAAAGAAAAAAATAGTTTAAAATAAACTAACTTTAAAAAAACAAATTAAACATATATTTAAATAGATTTTCTTTTTCAAAGTAATTAGACAAATAGCTTAATTAAATAATGATAACGTTTCCATTTCGTAGATAATATATAGTACAAGGAGAATTAGAATAAACACATCTTATAATAAATTACTTGCTTTTAAAACTCTTGGGAGTATTAAATGAAGATTAATTGTGAAGAATTCTTACAGTAACTTAGTACGAGAACAGTAAGACAAGATAGAGCTGTAAACGAGCTGAGTCTTACTGCAAGGCAATAACCACGAGATGGGAAATACCCCAGTCTATAAGATTGCTTCAAAAACATTGTTTATTTACATTAATCTTAAACTCTTATATATTTACTGTTATTTAATTACCATAATACTATAGTTATTTTTTTTCTTTTTTTATGCAGCTTGAAGATTAATTATTTGTCGTGTTTTATAAAGGAACAAGATGTTGTTTCCACTAACTGAATAATATTCGAAACAAGAAGATGTTGTTTCCACTAACTGAATAATCTTCAAAACAAGGAGATGTTGTTTCCACTAACTGAATAATCTTCGAAACAAGAAGATGTTGTTTCCACTAACTGAATAATATTCGAAACAAGAAGATGTTGTTTCAACTAACTGAATAATATTCGAAACAAGAAGATGTTGTTTCCACTAACTGAATAATATTCGAAACAAGAAGATGTTGTTTCCACTAACTGAATAATATTCGAAACAAGAAGATTTTGTTTCCACTAATTGAATAATATTCGAAACAAGAAGATGTTGTTTCCACTAACTGAATAATATTCGAAACAAGAAGATGTTGTTTCCACTAACTGAATAATATTCGAAACAAGAAGATGTTGTTTCCACTAACTGAATAATATTCAAAAATTAAAAAAACGAATAAATTTATTTTTCTAAAAGAACAAATATATCATTACATATAATATGTATTTATAATACATTTTGTTAGGATTCACTTACAACTTTTAACACTATGAAAACTTCTAAGAATTAAATGATATCAGTAAATTGTCCAACCCCAACGCTTTCATATTTCTTGCAGAAAATAAGGAAGTAAAAGGAATATAGTGGTGACATAACTATAGACTTATACAAAGGAGATAATAAAAAGAAGACGATGAATAAATAACATAAAAAGGGGGAAAATCAGACAACAGACAACTTATGGCATAGATCTGCATAGAACGGAAATATTTTAGCATGTGGAAGAGAAACAAATAGGCGCATAAGGTCGAAACTTATATGGTACCAACAATAAACTAAGCATGACCTACCATCCAAATTTCATTAAAATCGGACGAGTAGTTTTTAAGATATATAGGTCCGCAAAAATAGAGTGACAGACCGACAGACAGACGGAACCAAAAATGTTCCATGATGTCTGAAACGGATTTCTTTCTTGGAATTTTTGAAATCGGAGACATAAAATATTTTCGTTCTTTAAAACGATCACATAGCTTCCATTAACTTCGGTAAGCTCGGAAGGAAAATAAAATGAAAACAAAGATTCGATGAAGAAATATAAAACCATTCAATAGATATTAAAGGAAAAAAAGTATATCAGTTAATTAAAACCTTTTCTAAAAAATGTAACTTGAATAATATGCGGTTTTTTAAATGACGTAAATGGTAACCTAATAAGAAATTATATAAACTGACATAGTAAACTGTTAATTATTGTTGTAATAACTCAGAAACTCCGTAATCTTATTTTAGAAGATATAATTTAATCGTATTTTACATTCACAAATCAAATAAAAGGCCAAAATACCGCAGAATACGTATATAGAAGAGAATTAGAGGTTTTGGTTGGAGGCGCGGAATGTTAGTTCCATAAAAGAACGAATATAGAACTAACCCGGTCAGAGAATCTATTTCAAGTCTCTACCCAAGCGGATCATCAAAGAGTCTAACGACCTTGCTTACATACACCGCAGTATCTGGAAACTGAAATTCTTTGGCAACATTCTTCTAGTTCACACTCGGCTCAAGCTATTCTTCCCTTAGCAATGTCCTCAGATAAATTAAGACATTCCTAAGCCTCGTTATAAAAATAAAAATAATCAAGCTTAAAAACCTAGGATAAGAGGAAAACAATAATCTCTATAAAATAAGTACAGAGGAAATTGTGAAATAAATGATGACACTTTAAACATTAATTAAATACAATGATGCCATTTTAAATCTTTCAACAAGAATCAAATGGCAAAATATCCTTTAAACAGAAGACTATCAAAATAGACAATTGGTATGGCACATAGCTTCCTCGCATCCTATCACGTACATTATTAATTTTATATTTTATGCATTTAAAAGCCATAATTGTTTAATTTGTTTTAATCTGTCAAAATTGTTTTGATTTTATACTTGAATTAAAGTATCAATTAAGCAAAAGTTAAAGAGCGCAGACGGTTAAAACTTATATGGGACCAACAATGGGCTACTCATGACCTACCACCGAAATTTCATTAACATTGGACGTGTAGTTTTTAAGGTACGTTGGTTCGCAAAAATTGAACGACAGACCGACAGACTGCCGGACAGACACGGAACCAAAAATGATCCCTGATGTCTGAAACGGATTTCTTTCTTGGAATTTTTGAAATCGGAGACCTAAAAACGTTTAGTTCTTCAGAATGATCACATAGCTTCCGTTACCTTCGGTAACCTCGGAAGCAAAACTAAATTTTTAAAACAGTTATACAAGAATAGCTGTTTTATTTATGTACTATACGCATATTATAATTATGTGCCATTTAAATATTAAAAATATTAATACAGTTTTTACTAGTACTAGTGCATAAAATAAAACGAATAATATCATTATTATAGTGATAATTCCCTAAAACAGATAATATTATTATTATAATGATAATACCTTTTTTCCAATTAGCTTAAAAAGGATAAAAATAATTCTTAGTTGTTTAGTATAGGAAGCACTTTGCGTGACTACATAATGTAATAATCTTCTTTAAAACTGCGTAATATAACACGTGAGGGAATAATCCAATCTTTTTTCGGAGGAGAGGATATAAAATATTAATTTTTCAAGAAAAAACGGTTATCACAAACCATAACAAGATTACGTCATTATTCATTCATAATATGATGATACGAAATGGTAGATTAAACTTATTCAAGATGACCAGTGAGTTGAAAAAAGCTTTTAATTAAAAAAAAATAAAAAAATAGTCAGCCAATTAGTGTGGCACATGACTTCCTCGCTTCCTAATTCGTATACTTTAATATTTTATGTTTTTACGACCTATTACAATCAAATTAATTTAATTTTCCCCCTGAACATGAATTAAAGTATAAATTTAGCAAATTATAATGAGCAGACGGTTTAAAGTAATTTGGAGCTATATGCGAATTACTATCAGATGACTACTTTTGAAGATACAGGTGTAAATAAATGCATGTTTGTGTGCATGTGGAAGAGATACAAAAAAGGTACAGATGGTTTAAACTTATGTGGGATCAACAATGGGCAAATTATGACCAACCATAAACTTTCATTAAAATCTTTTGTTTGTTGGTTTGCAAAAATTGAGCGACAGACAGACACGGAACCGAAAATGTTCCCTGATGTCTGAAATGGATTTCTGTCTAGGAATTTTTTAAAAAGGAGACATACACATTTTCGTTCTTCGGAACAATCACATAGCTTGTTTGTTACCTTCGTATAAGCTCGGAAGCAAAAATGAAATTAAAAGTTGAAGAATATTGTGAGACAAAATAAAGAATTGAATTGACAAAACGCCAATAAATATAGAATATTTATGAAAAAGAAAAGTGAAATGCATAGGAACTATATTATACTAAAAGAAATGCATTTATAATATAAAATAATTATTCTCTCGTGTTTCTAATAAAACCACCTTTCACAAAACTGTTTTTATTTTCTTTAAAATTAGAAAGGTCATGGCTTAACCATACATCAAATAAAAAAAAAGCTAATGAACAATGTATGTACTCATTATAAAGGGGGGATTCAGCCGCAGGGAATAAATCATTGTAAATATATGCCACAGCTTGAAGGCCACAAGTGAATAATAATTAAATATGGTAGCATACTGTAGATACCTTGCATACAAAACCTAACTCACCAATCAGATTTATTTCAAATATAAAAAGTAATAAAGATACAACTGATCACATTAAAGTTATTTAAGGATTATTATGTTATTAATTTTTGCAATATGTATATTTGTAGATAGCTATATGAAAAGAAAGATTGTACTACACATTACAATACATGACTAATATAATAATAATAGTTTATTTCCACAATATTGATACTGTTCATGAATACATGTTCATATAAATCTGATATAATTTTAGGGTTTTTATATTTTCAGTCACCATTAGAAATTTAAATATTTATTTTATACAAGAGATGATGAAGTTTTCTTGAATTATGTAGGAGTGATGACCTTTAGTATTCACAATTCTTCAGATGGATTAACGTTATTTCACAATTACATAATTGAGGTGTTGACCCATTTTATACAAAGTAATTGTTATGTCTTAATTAGGGATGAATAATGACGAAATTTTATCTTAACTTTTTCCTTTAAACAGAGAGAGGATCAAGTGTAAACTTTGTGTTTCATTTTAGAACTGAACAAGTTAACATTATAAAAATATAAATATTTCAAAAACATTAAACACATTAAAAAAATATTAAAATAGAGTCATATTGATGTACTTTATATTTATGAAGCGTAAATAATTGTATTTATGTAGAATCTAACTGGCATTATAAGAAAGGAATTATAGGTAAAACAAGATTGAATTGTATATATTTAGGACACAAAAACTCTTCATAGTAAGTATATTAGTCAAATATATTAGTATATTATGCTAATATATTACTTAATATATGTATTGTCATGAAAAAAAATATATGCTTGATCAAGTTAATAATAAAGAGATCAAGGGAGTTAAAATAATTATCTAATCTTTATACACCAAAATATATGATTATGCACTATGCATTTAACAACATAATAAAATATATGATTTAACACTATACGTTTGTAGTTTATTTGTCTATCCATTTGACATAAGCGAAAAAAATTATGAAGAAAACATTTTCTCAGCAATACTGACTTTTGTTTAATACCTAAAAAATTAAGTAGACAAGATATTTTACACTACAGTTTTTTTTACACTACAGTATTCTGCGTTAGTAGAGAGAAAATAGAATGTTTAAAAAGTATTAGATAAGGAAACAGTCCATATCGTTTTCCCTGATAACATCCCAGATGCAAAATCAGATCTAATTAGTTAACTATATCTCCGTTATTCCAACTTTTTAGTTAGAAACATTTAATGAGGAAGGTAAGGAAGTTAACGATCGTCGATAACAGGAAGGGATTATGTATAATTAGACAAGGTTGAATCGTGTAACTCAAGCGAAACTTTGTAGAACGAGAAAGTGGCCTGCGCCTTTCTGCTTTAGTAACTCGAGATGGCTGCGGGTCAATTCGCTTAGGGCCTCTTTGATTCTTTTATAATTACACGCAAATGCGATTTTTTTAAAAGAAAACTACTTAGAGAAAGTGTCTGTTACGAAAAACGTTGGATGTTTTTGATGTGGTTAGTTTTATAAGTATTTTTTTTTCTTTTTTCAAGAGCGGGCTATCAAGGGAGAGTTCATACAGGACGGGTTATGATGGGATACCAATAAAACCAGTTGGACGGGCTGCAGGGACATAGCGACGAGCAAAGACCTTTCTTTTTTTTGATATAACAAACTTAAATATAAAAATTTCAACATTTATTCTTATCTGAATAAACAATATAATAAAACGTTAACTGTAAAATATAAATACCAAGGACTAACCACATTATGAGAGAATGCAACAGGTAAAATAAAGATAATATAATAAATAAAATCCAATTAAACAAGACGACCCTAACTGAGATGAAGATGAAAGGTTCCGGATTTTAATAGATTATATTATAGCTATATAACTAGATCCTCCACATTTATATTATACATCTCAAACAACTATTTTATTTATAAATATAAGATGGGGACTATTATATATATCATATTCTTATTATAGAATCTAAAAAAAACATTTATCGTATTAAAAATCATAAATTACCATAAAATAAGAAAGGAAAAAAGTTCATTTAAATCCAACTCCTCTCAAGGATTTTGTATCCATAAATAAAGATTGATGACCTTCCCACATTCTGGTTGACAAAAATGATCTGGATTCCACAATAAGATACCATATTTACCTGATTGTCAAATGATTGGTTGTTTTGATTGAGATTTTGTGGTACCACTTCATAATTATGACTAGGGAGGTTAGTAAAAAGTAACACAATATTGTCACCACAATTTTATATTGATTATAAACCAAACGCGTTTCGACATTTAAAATAATCTTCAATGTCAACTTACACGCGTTTGGTAACCTATGAAATAGATAATAAAAATCGGTCCGAGACAACTGAGACAAAATTTCTCATATACGAGGTCATAATTATTTGGCCCAGTGTTTTCCATTTATTAGTTTTCGTATGTACATTTTATTATTATTGAACATTTCATCAAAATTTATCATAAAAATAACATCTCCTGGGCGGGGAATCGAACCCGGGCTCTCTCCGTCCGCGTTTTAAGCTTATTTCTCAGGAACTAGATTTTTCCCGGGAAAACGGCTTATATCGTTGAATTCGTATTTAAATGGGCTACATTATAGAATTTTTTTAATCAAAATCATTTTCACGGTTTTTCAGAGTTTTTGGGGGGTAGCGCCCCCAAAGTTGGAGCTAAAATTCGTTTCTTGATTGCGACTCGGGGTATGGTTTGTCTGAACATGTATGCCAAATTTCGTCAAAATCGGCCCAGTAGTTTAGGCTCCAGGCGTCTGCACAGACAGACGACAGACAGACATTTTTTAAAAAATCACTTTTTTGGACTCAGAGGACCTTAAAAAGTGTAAATCCATCAAACTATCAAAATCGAATTTTCGCGCCATCACAATACTTTCTCTTTATATGAGAAAGTAAAAAATTGTGGTGGCAATATTGTTTTATTAATAAATTTTATTAACCTCACTAGTCATAATTATGAAGTGGTACCACAAAAACTCAATCATAATTATTACCTGATTGTTATTGTAATTTGGATTTCCCAATTAAATAACATAATATACCTGACTGTTAGCGTAATTGATCTTTCTATAAGATACCAATGGTCACCTAAGAAATTTTCTGTTACAATATACAGCACTATATTGTATTCACTTCTACTTTCGAAGTTGATCCAGTAACCCCTTGATTATTTGAAGAAGGCTGCTTTAGAAACACCAAAACCGGTCAATTGCTTCAATTACAATTTTATGGGTGAAGACGATGTTTGGTTATTGAACTACACCTCTTTCATGACGAGTGGCCATCATTGGAAAATAACACAGTCGAGGAGCTAACTTATACATATTAAAATCTTTGATTAAAACTTATTAATTATGAACTAAGAAGAGCAATCTGCTAAGAACAGTGGCGAAAAGGAGCTGTATTTAAAACAAGTACTCTTATACTCGACGCAAAGCCACCTAGGCAGAAACCAAGTTATTGAACTCTTAACGCCTCCTCCGGAATACATTATTTTTAAGTTAGAGAGTCGAAAATTTATCCGTAGGTTTATATCATTTGATTGTCCAGAAAAATAAATTAATTCGATTCAGGATTAAAAATAATTTCTCTTAAAAAAAAAAAAAAACCAACAAAAAACATAATAATTAAACGAAACAAAACAATAATCGTGGGTATATTAAAAGAGATTTAAAGGGAGGTTAGTTATTAGCATATTTCATTCAAAAAAATATGGGGTGCGAAGGCCTCTTTAAATAGCCGTATGGAAGGTGAAATAAATGTTTCCTGCGCCTTAAAAATACATAACAAACAACAATAACAACGAAGCTACGAACTTGAAAAAAAACAAAAAACTATCGTCCCACTCACATGGACCCGAAACGTCCTACGGATATGCCTTACGAGGATATGAGAAGATAAGCATCGGTTATAAATCAAAGAATCAGCACCTTGAATTTAAAATGTAGATTCACCAGAATTGTTCATTGTCCGGAAAATATGAATATTTCTTCAACTTGTAGTGCCCTAAAGGAAGTAAAACTAGAGTTTTGAAAATGTAAACATAGTTATTCACTTAAGAGGGGCATTCAAGGTAGGGGACATGTATTTCTACAAACAAGATGATGAGTCAGACGGACGATTTGATTTCGTTTTCTATATTGCGTGTAGTTTATCATAATTAAAATAGGGCTTCAAGGGATCAGCACTAGTATAAAAGTACTATAATACTGTACTAGAACAAATATATCCATACTAAAAAAATGTTGTTTTGTACACCGTTCAAAGAACCTTCATAACTCATGATGATAAATCATCATCGCTGGGAGCGAATCAGTAATCTAAACTATCATAAGAAATAACCAAAAAATCTGTTACCAATCGCTTAAGCCTACAAACTAGACCACTAGACCTAATTTTAGATACAGAATATATAGTCAACAAGGACATACCTGTGATATTGTACCGCACAATCACGTATAGGAATTCGAAATGAACTAACTAGCTTTAATTATCAGTATCTATATCAATACTTTACAGTATTAGAAAAAAATAACTGAAGACTTGTCAATCATAATTATTAAAGTTAATGTATTGCAAATTGTTTGTAAAAAAACAGAATACCTTAAAAGTAGAATAATAAATGAGATCAATATACAAGTTGTACATCTCAGCGAATTCCTAAGAAAGTGGGGAAAGAATACTAAACAGTAATTCAAGAAAAAAAGGTTCAACAACCACTTAGGAGCAAAGACCCCCCCCCCCCCCCTTCCACTGACAATTCATAGAAAATAGTCCTTATAAAGGAATATGATTTAATCAACAAATTAACAATGAAAGTGAAAATAAAATAGTTTAATTGTTTAAAACAATAGGCCAAAGAACCTTAGGCAGTCAAAAAGTTATTTAGAGTTGACTGAACTCGATAATGTTTGATATTCAATTTCAAGCAAGGTGAAGGTTAAGAAATAAAATGCTCTATTAACACTAATGGATCACAAGTGTGCAAATCCTGTAGAGTGGGCTGTACAGAACACTTACAACCAAAGATAAATCACACGTATAGAGATAAAACACTATTACAATAATCTAAAATGTCACTGGCAAGTATGTGCTCTACAGAACACTTGCAACCAAAGATACATCACACGTATGAGAGAAAACAGTGATACAATACTCTAAAATGTCACTGGCAAGCATGTGCTCTACAGAACACTTGCAACCAAAGACACATCTCACGTATGGAGTATGGAGGTAAAACACTGTTACAACAATCTAAAATGGCACTAACAAGCATGAGCTCTACAGAACACTTGCAACCAAAGATACAACTCACGTATGGAGTATGGAGGTAAAACACTGTTACAACAATCTAAAATGGCACTAACAATCATGAGATCTACAGAACACTTGCAACCAAAGATACAACTCACGTATGGAGTATGGAGGTAAAACACTGTTACAACAATCTAAAATGGCACTAGCAAGCATGAGCTCTACAGAACACTTGCAACCAAAGATACATCTCACATATGGAGTATAGAGGTAAAACACTGTTACAACAATCTAAAATGGCACTAGCAAGCATGAGCTCTACAGAACACTTGGAACCAAAGATACATTACACGTATGAACAGAGATAAAACAGTGTTACAATATTCTAAAATGACACTAGCAAGCATGTGCTCTACAGAACACTTGCAACCAAAGATACATCACACGTATGAACATAGATAAAACACTATTTCAGTAATCTAAGATGACAGTAGCAAGCATGTGCTCTACAGAACACTTGCAACCAAAGATACATCACACGTATGAACAGAGATAAAACACTATTACAATAATCTAAGATGACACTAGCAAGCATGTGCTCTACAGAACACTTGCAACCAAAGAAACATCACACGTATGAACAGAAATAAAACACTATTACAATAATCTAAGATGACACTAGCAAGTATGTGGTCTACAGAACACTTGCAACCAAAGATACATCACACGTATGAACAGAGATAAAACACTATTACAATAATCTAAGATGACACTAGCAAGTATGTGCTCTACAGAACACTTGCAACCAAAGATACATCACACGTATGAACAGAGATAAAACACTATTACAATAATCTAAGATGACACTAGCAAGCATGTGCTCTACAGAACACTTGCAAACAAAGATACATCACACGTATGAACAGAGATAAAACAGTGATATAATACTCTAAAATGTCACTGGCAAGCATCCTATTAGGGGGAGAATTAAGAGTTAAATCCTCCGTAATTAAAATCCTTTCTTTTATAAAGTTACCCTCATCTTAGTAAGGGTTGTGGGATATGGAATAACCCCTTTCGGTCTGCAATGGGTCTTTTAGTCGAAGAGATTGTATTATGAGTGTCCCTTTTGTTATATTTTCCGACGAATTCAGAGGTTGTGAAGGAGACATTCATATGCCGGCTTTAAGAGCTCCGGCACAGACCCTTTTAACCTTTATAATGTGGTTGACCTTAAAACTCCGTGTAGAATTACACATGAGATCTAAAATGCAGAGTAAAGACTGGGATGGTCGACGGTCTAATGGAATCCGCCATGAACAGACGACAACCACACGAAGGGCTTCCCTCGTCATATTCAGACAGATACGGTGCTTTACTAAGCATCCCACACTAAGTAAGTTAGGGTTAGCAAAAAAGTACCTCTCAACAAAAAATTACCCTAATTATATAACCATTTCTTTCTTTGATTTTTTAGTAATATGATTTTAATACTAATACACGTAATGTTGTGGTGTGTCACAGTAAATATTGTGTAACCCCAATACCAACCATGTAGATTAATATTTTTAGCGTTTATTAATAGCATTTCATTTTTGTGGCCGGATAACCTCCGTCCTGTAATGACCTAATAAGCTGTTGAACGGGACTAAAACTACAAAGAAAAAAAAAAAAAAAATAATAATAATAATAATAGCATTTCATGAGAAAATACTTCGCTTCCGAGCTTACCGAAGGTAAGAAGATAATATGTGATCGTTCAGAAGACAGAAATCCACTTCAGACATCAGGGAACATTTTTGGTTCCGTGTCTGTCAGTTTGTCGCTAAATTTTTGCGAACCAACAGATCTTAAAAACTACTCGTACGACTTTATTGAAAATTGGATGGTAGGTCATAATAAGCACATTGTTGGTCCCACCGACTTTATTGAAAATTGGATGGTAGGTCATAATTAGCCAATTTTGGTCCCACCGACTTTATTGAAAATTGGATAGTAGGTCATAATTAGCCCATTGTTGGTCCCATATAAGTTTCAACCTTCTGCGTCCATTTGAAATCGGTTTCAGACATTAGAAAACATGTTTGGTTCTGTGTCTGTCGCTCAATTTTTGCAAAACAACATATCTTAAAATCTACACGTCCGATTATAATGAAATTTGTATGGTAATTGCCCATTGTTGGTTTAATGCAAGTTTCAACCTTCTGCGCCCATTTTTTTCTCTTCCACATGCGCACAAATATACGGTTATTTAAACCTAAATCTTCAAAATATAATTAGCTGATTTTAATGACATTTGGACGGTATGTCGAAAGTAGCCTGCAGATGGCCCCAGATTATTTTCAACCGTCTGCGCTCCTTACATTTTGCTAAATTTATACTTTAATTAATGTAAAAAAAATCCAAATAATTTTGAGTCTTTAAAAACTGGGGAAAATTAAATAAATTAAATAAAGGACAATAGTAGGGTTTAATAGTATAAAATGCTACACTAATTTGCAGATCAAAAAGTCTGAAATCACTCATCTGCTCAATTATTAATTTAAAATGTTGGTTCTACAAAACACAAATATGTACTATTATTTGGGAGAATGAAGTATTATTCTTTACTTTAGGCTTAATTATATACATAAATCTATAATCAAATTTATTAAAAATATATTTGTCAATGAACATCATTAAAAAAAAAAAAATACTATTCTAAAACCCGAAATCGTGAGAAAATGCGGAAGAATGTTTTGACGATAGTAGAAAAAAAATCTAACGGTTTCTCGAAGATTGATAGTGGCTAACGTTCATTTTCAGAGAGTCAAGAATAATGAGCCTAGGATACCTGGTCAAAAGGAACGAGGACTCCAATTTAATGAACTAGAAATAGATCAGTGTCGGAACAGAACGACTGAAGAGAGAAAATTACAACAAAATTGAAATGTCTCGAGTAGTTAAACTCTAGAAAACAGGTAATGAACTGCTTAAAAGCAATCTCTTGATGTTTAAATAAACAATACAATAACTGCGGAGAAAAAGAAATTCAGAGATATAATACTTTCCGATGGAGATAATAACGTAATCACATAATAACAAGATTAATTTTCATATCTATCATTCAATATAAAACTACAAAAACATTTATATTATATTTTTTTCTTACGATAAAATAAATTATTAATAGTTAAAAGAAAATTGAGTAAATAACATAACAATGGATTAATTAAGAGAAAGCAAATTTAGATCGGATCAAATCAAATCTTGTTATTGTTATAAAATTAATAGAAATCTAGTAACGTAATTTAACAATTACATTCATAATAAATCAGTTAAAAAGAGAGATAAAAAAAATACCTATTTGATAAGACAAATAAATTGTATAATAAAATACTTAATTCTATTTTTTAAAACGTAAAACTAGAGAAAAACTACTTATTTCATTGGTACTTTGACAGCTACTATTAAAGATCAGATGACAGTTAATAAGTAGATCTATCAATTCAAAATGATATTATATTTAGTACAGATATATTTCGAAATCTCTAAATCGATCGTCTATAGATCTACGATCAAAATAGTGGTTGACATCAACATCTATTTCACTATAAAACTTCAAAAATATTCTCTGAAATGTATTCAGTTCAAATAAGATCAACGTAATCACAGGAAAAAAAGTAAATAAAGCTTAGAAAAACAGAAAAAGAGGTGGAAAGATAAAAGATCGATCAGATAAATAAAATAAAATGTTCTCATGTAAATATTGATACATCTCGTAATATATGATTTAATTGATTTATTTTTAAACACATAAAAAGTGTTAATCAGGTGGATGTTTACTTTTTTAAACAGATGGTCAGATTTAATTTTAATCAATACCTGAATTTGGATTTTTCCCATAAAAACTACTTATACCGTTAGATTCGTAAATTAGATTTACAATTTAACATTTTTTAATCGAAATACTCATAACAATTTTCGATAAATAATTTTACACTAATAATTATTTATAATTTTTGCACGTTCTTTGCCCAGGTTATTTTGATCGTCTAAATTTGGAGCAAAAATTCATTCTTCGATTCCACTTCGGGAACCAATTTTTTTGTACATGTATGCCAAACGTCATGAAAATTGGCCAATACTTTAGGCTCCACGTGGTTGCACAAGCACTTAAAAAAAACACCCTTTTTTGGACTCAGGGGATCCAAAAAAGTGTAAATCTATCAATATCTCAAAATAGAACTTTTGAACCATCTCAATACTTTCTCTTTATATACAAAGAAGAAGGTAAAAAAGTAGGTATTTATTTAAACAGAAAACTAATTTTTAATACCATTATTTAATTAATGGTATTAATTTTTAATACCATTAAAAATTTTCTTATATATGCCCTACAAAAAGTAACAATATTTCTAGACAAAATACAAATAAAAAATAATTTTACTTTTTTGTTTCGTTTAAGTATATTGTTAAATAGTTTAATTAATTGTTTAGTTTAAGATAACGTAATATAAACGTGATGGATGCAGAAGTTGTAATAGGACATTTCATTTTGTTTTATAAGTATGCTATTCTAAATTATTTTTTTTAAATTAATAGTTTAACATTTAACTTTTTGTTTAACTCTTATTTATTTTATATTTAATAATTATAACATAATATTTTTATAATAATTTGTGAAAGGTGCTCCAAATGGAACTGCAACGAATTATTAATTACATATTCGGCATTGAACTCAATGTATGTCTGCAGTAGAGTTTTATTTTTAGAACAGAAATTATAAATAATAAATAAATTTAAAAAAACTGATTGAGGAGAAAGATGGAAAGATATGGAATGGCAAGACTATAATATAAAATATGTAGTGTAAATTATAGCTTTATGAAATATAAAAGTGTTGTTCAAACGGAATAATAATCAATTTAATAGTTATACAATACTTGAATTTATTTTTTATTTTTATTAAAGTTACGACATTTGAAGCTCAGGTAAAATATGAATAATAACCTTGATGCTTTTATATATTTTAGATGCGAGATATATTTTATTAGCAATTTCTCAAAGAAAAACTTATAATCCATGTTGATTTGAGAGGTAAAGGCTGTAGACGTGGTTCAAGGTAGGTTTATAATCTAAACGACGCTCAAGGAAGTCAGTGGTAATGACCGGACAAGTCGTGATCATCAAGTGGCATTGCGAAGACTCGCAACAGCGCCGCACTGTCCGGCGTCAGCCTTCCAGCGAAACCAGATACAAGATAAAAAAAATAAAATAAATAAATGCAACACTTGAAAACAACCTAACAATATATAAGGAGACGAAGATCTGCAGACGTAGGTCACATAAAGAAAAAAAAGCTTTTACAAACAACTATGAGATAAAACAGTCTTAAGCATATATTCCACTTTTCTTTATGCAAAGGAAACATTTTTGAGATAGCACTGTGTTTCTTCGAACACAAATAATTGTGGAAGATAGTTTCGGCCGTTCTAAATGTATCATATAATTTGTGTCGTTAACACATTATATATTCCAAGAAACCTAACAGCTTTAAAAAAACAATTATTTAAAAGATGAATTATTTTTTACAAACGTCCTCAACTTTGTGTGTTTAGATTTGTATAAGTTTGAAGTTGTAAACTTTCATCACATTTAAGCGCATTCGAGAAATTAAATATCTTTGGCACTTCTTATGATTGTTTCTCCCCTTATAAAAAAAACAGAGGGGAGTAACAATCTAAAGAAGATGTACTGAATGTTCTTCTTTAGACTGTTACTCTCCTTATCAAAACAAAAGTGGGATATTCCTTTGTCCCAAAGTACATAGGACTAAACGTTCCTTTGACTTAAATAGTTATTTAGTCAAAGTCATTTATATTCTAAAACAACATAGAGGAGTAACAATCTAAAGAAGTACCATATCTTTAATAAAATCTAATAAATAAATAAGAGAATGCTTCGTAAAAAGGTTAAAGGCGTTGGTCCTTACTGGAATCAAGTTCCAATAACGCTATATTTCACGATTTCAAGAAAGGTGAAATTAGTTCTGCACTATTGACCACAACGATAAGTGTGTTAAGAAATCGACCCAGCCTTTTTCTGATTAATGAAGATATTATGTTAGAAGAAAAATGGCAATTCTTTAGATTGTTACTCCCCTTATAAAAAAAAACTGGGGGGAGTAAAAATCTAAAGAAGGTGTACGGAATGTTTTTCTTTAGACTATTACTCCCCTTATAAAAATAGAAGTGTGATATTCCTTTGTCCCAAAGCATATTGGACTAAACATCCCTTTGTCTTAATAGTTATTTAGTAAGTCATTTATATTCTAAAAAAAATCAGAGCGGTGTAAAAATCTAAAGAAGTACCAGAAAGTTTAAAAATAAAAAATAAATCTCCATTGGAAAAACATTCCACTTCATTGTTACGTTTTTGGGTATACTCCAAGGGGCGAAATATAGTACCAAAAAATCAGAATAGTATATTAAAATTGATCTATTTTATCATAAACTGACTATATATAACACATAAACAACATCAATATCGCTATCATAACTTCTTGCTCAACATTTAGTGGCAAAATATAGTACTAAAAGTAAAAACTAAGCGGGCTCCTGTTAGATTATAACTTCCTGGTACCTACTATATATAAAATATTTAATTTAGCGCACGTATTAGAAATATATAGTACTAAAAATAAAAACTGTCCAACCTCCAGTTAGATTCTAAACTCCTAGTACTATACTCAGAAATTTCTCCTGAAAAACACATTCATGCTAAAAATACGATAAAATATTGAACATTTAATAATGCCATAGAAACCTTTTTTTTAATTTACTGAAACAATTTTGCATAGAGAAACAATCATGTTCTACAACTATATTACTTTTGAAGTTATAGCTATAATTGTAAGTTTTAAACGAATATTGTTTTGTAATCTATAAGAAGTATTCGTAATTACATTTTCATATTCGTAATTACATTACATTTTTCATGTATACAATCATATTGAAAGTGGTAAATCAAGATATATTACGAGTCACATTTCAAACACGGGTTTGCAACTCGGAACACAATGGTACATAAAGACTCATCAGAAAGGAAAAAAACCGCATTATAAAATAAATGTTTTTAAACGCATAAAAAGAATCGTAGGACCGTGAAGCCTCAACCAACCGCAAGACTTCAACAATAAGATGTAGCAGACCATGTCAGAGGAAATACAATAACGCACAAACAATCAGATTACCACTGAGTATATTATCAAAAAATTATTAACATAAATAAATGATGAGGTAAATATAATACATGAATTATTCAACCAAAAAGCTATAATGGTCATTAGTTGTTATATAACTAATAAAACTAATTTTCCTTAGACGATAAAGTATATGAAACACTAATAAACTAGGAACATCTTTAAATATGTAGCATCAACCTGAACAAAATAGATCTAATTTAAAGTCACCTCTAATTAAAGTGGAAGATAATATTATTATGTTATCAGATAACAAAATTAGTCTTATTGGGATACAGAGATCGCTCTGAAGTTATGGAGGTGCATGCAACAAGTGTGTAAGATGTAAGATGAGCGCAAGACGTCACCGGAACTTCAAAGGAAGACAGTAGGTAGATATATAACTCGATTACCTTGGAAAAATAGGTCATCCTTTAAGTGGCTAGAGGTCACAGAACTTATCATAAAAAGAGATGGCATTGCACCCGTTGCCAAGACGCAAACGAAGGATACATGGATAGATAGATAAATATATATATGAATACACATACATGGATACAAAGACATAAATTACATTAACAGTACAAAAAAAAGCTCCATTCTCTTAACAATAAATTAACAAAACCCAACTCCATATAAATGATAACATAACTTAAAAAAAAATGAAGATGATGTTAATTAAATTTTTAAAAAAGGATAATTGAAAGAGATACATAAATAATAAGCTAATAATAAATATGTTTTAACTCCAATGACAATAATATGAATAAAAATATTGTCACATGATATGTGAATCTGTTTCGATTCCCAGTAAGGTCACATTAATGTTTATGTAATACTAATAAATTTGCGGAGATGATTGATTATTATTATGGTACTATCTGGATTACATTCGACAAATTTATTTAAAATCGGGTGGTTACTTTTAAAGATATAAGTTTTAATAAACGACACACCGATAGATAACGTGACAGACACGGAACCAAAAATGTTCCCTGATGTCTGAAATGGATTTCTGTCTTGGAATTTTTGAAATCGGAGATATAAAATTTTTTCGTTCTTCGGAACGATTTCATAGCTTCCATTACCTTCGGTAAGCTCGGAAGCAGTAGTTTAAAAGAAACTAACTTCTGATACAGACACCGACAGATAACGTGACAGACACGGAACAAAAATGTTCCCTGATGTCTGAAACGGATTTCTGTTTTGGAATTTTTGAAATCGGAGATATTGTTTCGTTCTTCAGAACGATCACATAGCTTCCGTTACCTTCGGTAAGCTCGGAAGTAATAGTTTAAAAGAAACTAACTTCTGATACAGATTTCTGTCCAAAAATTATATCACAATGCTTTCGTTACCTTGGGTAAGCTTAGATAAAACATTAAATATTTTACAAATAAAACTTCTACATTATCTATAGTATGAGTTTGAACAAAAAAACAAACACATAAATAATAGGGTTGTTATAAGATATGTGTTTTTCTAAGTATACACATACGTATGTATATATGTACTAAGTCCTAGAAGTTTATTGAATTGTTTTTTTGACATTGACCTATATGAATAAAACAGTAATGTGAGTTGCATAAAAAATAACCATAAAAGTTTTCAATGTTAAATTTAAATAACAATTTTATTATTTACTTTATAAGTTTGTTTACAAGCAAAACACTAAAATAAGTTAGGGGGGTGTAAAAAGAAAAAAAAATGCAAGTATAAAATTTTTATCCACCTTAACTATAAAAATATTATGCGTTTAAACGAATAAAGAGAAAATACACGTTTTCATCCATTGCACAGTTTTTTATTTATTATTTTAATAAATAACAATAATTATTAGCACTTTTAATAGCAGATATAAGAGATTCAATATTAAATACAAATAAGAATTGCAATTAAACTCAAATAGAAAGGTTATTTAGAAGCAGGTTTAAACAATAAATAAACACGGTCGAAAAAGCAGTGTCGCCAACCTGATTTCAACAACTTCACTACATTAGCCATTCATTCTCTACTATTTATAAAATAATTAAGTTGGCAATCCTTCTTTTTCTCTCTGGTTTTACTTTTTCTCCCTACTTTTTGAGTTTAGGAAAGAAAACACTTACTTTAGTTCCTATAAACTAATCTAAAATCATAACTTTTTCTCCCAACTGGAGATAAAGTAAATTTATTGTTTTAAAAGTATTGTGTATTATAAAACTATGCGATACTTTTTTCATATATTACTTTATAAAAATGTGAAGTTAAGTGATGATTCTTATTAAGTTATAATAATTATTAAACAAATTTTTCCTATGCAATTTTGAAAATCACAAAAGCAGATTTTCCCTCTTGTTCCATCTAGCGCTAAAGCACGCAGGTGGTTCTTAATTTTGGTAAAAAGCCAAAAATATCTGAGAGAGGTTAAAATTGCGGTTTTCTATGTAAAGTGAAATCGTACACATTTCACAGATTTTAATCTCGCAACATCCAATGAGAGGGCAAACAAAAAAATAAACTCGCAAGGGGCAAATTAAATTGGATAAAAGCCAAAACTAATTCCATCCAGAAGAGAATGTTGGAAAACACCAAATTATTTTTGAGGAAGGTAAAAAGTAAAAACGTTTAATGAAAATTCAAATAGAATGTATTTTTAATGAGATGAGAATGTAGAAATTATGAAAACATTCTCAATTCTTAATAAGATAAATGATAAATAAAAAACAACAACAACAAAAAAAAAAACAGTCAAAACATTAGATTTTTTTTAATTGAAATTTATTTTATCTACAATGGATACGAAATATAATCATTGTATGTCTGTTTATAGACGCGTTGAAAGTGATTCTTTACGAGGTTGTATTCATTGCGCATGCGCGTTTCATAATTCCTCTTTTTCCGCCCTAGAGCAGTAAAAAAAGAATTCTTCACCTTAACGCACGATTAGCGAGTTTGTTTACATTTAACAAAACTAATTTGCTGTTTGTTTAATTAAAGTAACTGTTTATATCGAGTTTTTAGTGGAAAACAATGATTATGACGAAAATGAGGAGAATTATCCGCCTCCCGAAATAATTAATTCGGCACAAAATACAAGTAATGAATTAATGTCATCTTTATCAAATGAGAATTACGAACTTATATAAAGGAAGTTTATTACTTTTTTTCTGTATTTATTATTAAAATCCATTAATCTTAGATAAAGTATGGTACGCAACTCGTGCGAAAACGGCATTTTGCTTTGCTCGTGTGGTTTTACTACCTTTGCTCGTGATGCAAACTCCACACTCGCATGCAAAATGCTACTTTCCGCATTAGACGCGTAATATACTATTTCATACATTCAAAATGTTTTATATTAAATAGATAATGGAAAATAAAACTCAGATTTTTAAAATATAATATGGGACTTTTATAGGACAGTACAGTATACATAGGAGATCTATTAAATTTACCCATAAAACAAAAGATAAAACACAATAAACTGTTTAAAAGTGGCTGATTAATACGCCCATTACAATTTACTTATCATCAAGATATTCTTGCTTAGTGAAATTATTTTAATGCTTCTTAACGGTAGTTTATAAACCTATCAAATTAACATTACATAAATATATATACTTAGCAGCGAAACGGGAATCCAGATAGAAATTTATATATATATATATATATATATATATATATATATATATATATATATATATATATATATATATAACTTAAGAAAAAAGTATAAAAAAGTTGGAGAGGTAGGCTTTATTATAAGTATTCTTGAAAAATTCAATCTGTAGACACCGTTGAAATTTATTATTTTATCGAAAGCCATTTTCCGATTTATAGCTTGGGATAATAACTAATAAAAATCTAATTTCTTTGCTGCAGTTTTAAATTTTATGGGATAAAAAATGACGGTCAATGTTCCTAGACTCTAAGAGCCCTATCGATTTATACACTTAATAAAAAATTTGATTATAAAAAAAAGGAAGCTATCACTTTTTACAGTTAATAAAAAATTTGATTATAAAAAAAAGGAAGAGAAAATTTTCATTTTATAAGTCTTCAGAAACAAGGTTATAGAATTTTATATTTTGTAGTCAAGGAGAGGTTTATAAGAATCAGTCTTTGAAAACTTAAGAAGCAGTTCGAAGGCACGAACCGAAAATTATATTATCGGTTGTATAAATTGTTTGAAATAGTAATATGTAAAGCATTGAAAATCTTTATTTCTGGTATTAGAAGATTAAAAACTAAAGCCGTTTTCTTGGGATAGAAGAAATCTAAACTCCGTCGTAGAAAATGGAACAGAGTCGGGGCTAAAGTCAAGTGCTGAATAATAAAATACAGACAGTTTTAAGTCTGCCAAAGAGAAAGTACGCCATCTACAAGCTAGGACGCCTAAGACTTTACGAGAATGGTTAAAAGAAGTAGAGCATGCGCGCCTTTAAAATTTTTACAACGTTAAGAACCATGAGACAGTATCCTAAAGGGTTGCAAATGAATAAATAATCAGGCCCTTTTGACCTCAAAAAAGAAAGAAAGGGTAAAGCAGGAGTGGAACACGAACTCATATTATTTTTAGAGAAAAGGTAAAAACTTAAGACTAGAAGTTAAAAAGTAGTTTTTTTTTTATGATGTGCACTGCACAGGTAGGAGAGTAAAGTAAGGTGGTACAGGTAGTTCAGAAAATTAAGACTGTGCGAAGAAAGACAGGTATCCAAAAAAGGAGACGGCTAGTCTACCCGGTTCTCTTTTTCTTCGAAGCAATTAACGGAAGTCAAATGGTAAATATTGAGACCAGAATGAATAGAATTCTCTTTAGGTATAGAAGAGATAAGAGATCGAGTTTTCTAAGAGACCTTAAACATTAAAACCGGATCTAACAAAGAAGCCATAAGAAAGACGACTTGAAGGTATAACATATCTAATGGGCGTTAACTTGAGAATATAGAATATAAGCAAGACCGTTCACACAGGTCTCGTAACCAAGAAGTAGAACATAAACATTGAAAAAAAAACTTCAGAATGTATCAGAATTATAATATTATCTATTCAATATTAAGCCGCATGGCTAACTGACATTAATGTTTACCTACTTCCAGTAGAGCTAGAAATATGAAATTTGGCAGTCTGGTATCATTAGGTATAAAACCACAATGGCAAATAAGGAAAATAGGAATATTATATGAAGTAAGGCATATAATCAATATTTACTGGTCACCAGAGGCGTAAGTAGGGTTTGTGGTTTGTAGTTTATAGCGCCCAGAGACAAAGTAATTTTTCGCGCACCATCCATCGATGGTGTGAACTGAACCCACTCGGATCGACACAAAAAATAGGTCACCGAATTCAACATGGCACCCCCCACGATGCTGCGTCCGGAGACAGCTATCCCGCGTGTACACCCCTAGCTTCGCCACTGCTAGTCCCTCTAGAAGTAATTATAATTAAACGAAAATGACATTAACTTAATTTGATTAAAATAAATAAGATGCCAAAAAAATAGGAACCAATCGGGATGCAAACTAGTTGTTAAAAAAGCTTGTACCGACAACACAAATGAAAGAAAATAATCGCCATTTCCTAATTTATTGAATTGTTTAAAAACCTATTAAAACTTTATTTTACAATGGTAAACAAAAATAAATACTCGTAGGCAAACCCAGCAACTTTACGCTTTAATCCTTACTACAGCAACCACTTTCAAAATATACATTATATTTAATGCTTTAAGAGAACAAAACAAACAAACAAAAAATCAAAACAAAACTTTTTCTCATGTTCGCTTTTTTAAGGAATATCAAAAAACCAGATGCAGATTCAAAACATTGGTTGTTTGTTGTTCTCCGATTCCGGATTTAAAATTGAATTTTAGGAAAAAAAGAGAAGAAATGAAAATAAAACTAAGTCACATCGGTTTAAACTCTTGTATAAGAATGTTCCAACAAACATTTAAAATGTGTGTTTCAACACTTCAGAAACAAAATAAACTATGCAACAATCGAAAAATAGAATCGGGAGGGCTACAGCGTCTATTTTTTTTTATCGAATTAAGATACAGTTTTGGATTAAAACAGGGGGAACCCTTTTAACGCACGTGTTACGTGGGCAAAAGTAGTAAAAATAAAAAATAAGAGATTAGATATTTATTTAAATTTATTTGTGTTACGAAGTGGTCGAAGCTGGTTTTTTAATTTTATACAATAAACTTATCAATATTGCCCCTTGACTTTTATTCAATGAGAATTTAAACCTCACCAATAAAAATTTTAATGAAACTTAAGGCCCCCATACACGATCAAACATGATGTTTGCGCAAACCTGATGTCGTGCAAATTTAGGCCATACACGTCAAACATCATGTTTGTGCAAATATCAAACAGCCCCATACACGGTCAAAATGTTTGCTGTATGGGGGCCTTTAGAAGGTCTTATTAAAGATTGAGAATGAAAACAAAGCTATTAGTAAAACCATTTTTTAAACATTGATAAAATTAAACCACAAGGAAAAAAAAACAAGTAATTAAAAACAAACAATATAAATATGCAATAAAATAAGTTTTAAATAAAGACGTAAAATAGATAGACAGATTCATAACAGATTCATAATATATTCAAAAAGGCGCCATAAGATAGCATAAGAGAATTGTACGAGATAAGTCAGTAATAAAGTTATTTTTTTGGCGTGAAGCCCACACGAATAAACAGGGAAACAAAATAAGAAACTAAAGCGAATTCAGTGTTACTTCACCGTCGGACATAGAGTAGATGTAGAATGTAGAACCTTCCTCGGCTATTAACGATTCTCCATGGCTGTGTAATCTTTTATTGTACGACAGAAATATGTTAAGTGTGTTACCGGCTAGTTTTACAATGCAGACAACGGAAATAATATACCAAATATAAAAAAAGGATAAGGTAAAATACAAGTGTACAAGGGATTATCCTTTATCCATTTACAAAGTACATTTAAATTGAACAATAAGTACATTATCAAATATGTACGGAGATCTCCAATAATATATACATTACCAATATATATATATATATATATATATATATATATATATATATATATATATATATATATATATATATATATATATATATATATATATAGATCATAGTATAATATAGTTTAGAAGAGGTTAACCTACCTTCGTGTACAATTTTCTTTATTCTGACAAATTATTTGTTTTATCTATACAGGTTGCACACGATATCAATTTCATGTAAGCGATAATCTCTGTAATGCATTCCACTACTGAATACAAAGGGTTTAAACAAGTTAGCCCTTGCGCCAATAGTGGCCACTTTTAAGCGGCTCACTTTTCAGGGGGATCTTTTTTCACAGGTTTCACAAAAATTTAATTTCAGGTAAAGATAAACCCTATAACCACCTGATAAGAGTGACAACTTTACGATTCACTTCAAAAATAGCATTGTTAAAGTGGGGAATCATTTAATAAAAAGTTCCACGGAGTATCTATTTCACACTTAAGTTAATTCTTGTAGAATATTTGTATAGAAAATTACAGCGAGCTAGTCCAATAAATTAGTAGAATTTATAAAGATTAAATTATAGTGATTTTTAGTTATTAAAAGGTTTACTTGTTTCTTATATATTAAGCTAAAAAAACTGGATATAAAGAAGAACATAAGTACTTATTAAAAACTGAAAAAAAAATTTAATAAAGAAAATTCATTGAAAGTAAAAAAATTACTTGAATAAATTATTAAGACAAATTTTTACAAAGAAAAAGAAAAAAGAATTGTGTTAAAATCTACAAATCATAAATTTTGACGTCATAAAAAATGCATTTTAACTAATCAAATCAATTAATTGGAATCATCACTTATCTGATGAATGCTCGGAATTAACATACATATACTCGTATTATTTATTATTACGTTTCAATTATTTATTATTTATTTTTACGTTTATTATTTATTTAAACGTAATTATTTATTTTTAAATTATTTATTTTTACGTTTCATTTGTCCACACAATATGATATACTTTTTCAGCATATAACTTTAAGTCAAATGACAAACGTAAATGAGACAAAGTTGTAACATCTACTGCTTATAATAGTAACAATGAATGAACTCTTACAAATTTCAATTACATTTTAATATATGAAACCATAAAACATTGTGTATTTGTACTAGTAACCATTATTAATATTAATAAAGACATAAATAAAATAAGATTTATTATAAAGATTATCTAGTTCAATCTAAAACATTAAATCATTTTCACAAAAAAAAAATATTACAATGAAATAGTGAATACAAAGAAACGCCTGAATGAATTAGGCAAATGTAAGAAATACGATTTTTTTTTTTCTTTTTAAAAAGTGTTAAATAACTATCACAACATTTGCCATAATAAATCGAGTGAATTTAAATGCATCAGAATGATTTATAAATTATACTGTTGAACATATAAATAAATAAATCTTATAAAATATAACGATTATTAACTATACATTTAAAATTCAAACTTAAAGAAAATAAATGTTCGTTCTTAGAAGTCATATATCACTATAATCTAATCTTTGTCATGTAGTTTATTAAGAAAACGTGTTTTATTTATTATTAATACGATATTAATGTTTATAATTACTAAAGTAAATTGAACCATATAATTTTAAAAAAATAAATACATCTAAAAAAATGTATGTAAATATATCAATTGAACAACAATATATATACAAGAAATATATGGAGCATTTTTAAAAAAAAGATATTAGGATAAAAAAAAAGCTAAAGCATTAATAACTAATAAAGTACATTCCTTTTTTTTTAAATTGTCCACAATAAACATATGGTATTAATTTATTAATAATTAAAACGTATCAAATGCTGTTTCTTTAATTTTAATTAAAAAGGATTAAAAGAGAATATTGTGTAATATAATTAGATAACTTGTTTAAATTAAAAAGAACCTCGTACATAATATTTATTTAATTTAGTTATTTGACAAAGAGGTTTGCTTATTGAATAGAGACATTGACCCCACACGTGCAATGAATAAAATAGAATTTTTTAAAATAATTATAAAGTAACACCTACACAAAGCAGCAGCATAGGTTAATGAAGATGAGTGAAATATAAATTAAATTAAAAATTATAATCGATAGAAGATTGGTTTAAGGAATATATGAATTATATTAATAATAATAACTAATAACTATATTATTACTAATATTATAGCAGTTTCAAATATAAACAAATTAAGTTTACATCTAGTCTGATGAGTTTGTATGCGAGTAATTGATTTCTTTAATCGAATGCGTAGGCTTTTCTGCGGCTTGAATAAAAATAATTTTATAATAAATAATCTAATAATTTTATTCTGATGTAAGTTTTCTGATGAAGACTACGTCTTAATCTATCTCAGGGGATTATAGGAATGTATACCTACCATCAGTGGAAGCGTCTTAATAGATTCAAGTAACGAAGACCCCTGGGAATATCTAACGCGAACAAAACCTTTGACTAAAATGTATAGAAGATATATATGCAACTGCAATGTCTTCAACAGTTATTCTATAACTTCTAAATAATATCACGATGCTCAACGAAATCCCTAAATCCCTAAAGAACATCCCTAAATATGCTTTCATAGTAGTGAAAGCGAAAAGTCTCACCTCCCATATCTTGATCTTCACCTGAAAACCTAAAACTATCTCTATGATTTTAATATAAAGTTCCGTAAAATCTCAATCTTAAAAAATTATTTATTTATTTATTTATTTGTTTATTTTATATGATGATTTGTTGGAATTAATCATACAAATAAATTTAGATAGTAAGTGAATGTAATAATTAGGATCCGTAGGCAAAACCAAGGACCCTTATATTTTCCTGCGTGTGTCTGTGCGTCCGTCCTCTCGCGTGCTCTCACGGCTACACCTTTCGTCCGATCACTTTGAAATTTGGCATGTATGTGTCTTGTACCTACCCACATATTTTAAAAATATAGCGACTTAAAAAAAAAATTAGGGCAAAAAATCTTAAGGGTTAAAAATGTTACATTTTTTTTTCGACACCGTGAGGGGTATCATATGAAAGGGTACGTCGAGCTGATTACAAAAATATATAATTCTTTGGATATAACTTTGATAGGGTAAGCGTAGGCAAGTTTGAAGTGGGTGTGAAACGTGCCCCCCCCCCCCCCCTCTATCTCGCTTATGTGAAGTGCAAAAAATCTTAAAAAAAATTCCTGAACATTCTTCGACCAAAAGTAAAGATACCACTTTTTGGAAATTTCGAAAAAAATATTATTTTATTTTTTATTGACAAAATACGTTTTTTTTTTTATAATTATGGTCTTTTTGATGTATTTATATGGTTCAGTGGCAAAAAAATACTTTATCAGAGTGTGTTTTGAGAATATCAGACCCTTAGAATTGTTCAAAGTAAGCTTTTTAGCATTTTAAAAAAACACTGTTTATTGTTTATACACTTTACAGTTAAACACTATATAGTGTGGCCTACGGAACCTCGCTGTGTGCTAACTAGCACACACTTGACCTGTTTATTTTATTATTAAATCATAAGAACAGCATACAGGTCATATTTTAATACTTTAAGTGGTATATTTTAATAGTAAAAGTATTAATGCATTATCTTAATATGTACTTTCGTAGAACCAATAATTGACAATAAATACTTAGTTATTAAGGAAGAAACGCTAACATTAATAAGTTTTACTAAGCAACTAATATTAAACAACATATATTATAGTCAGATATTCTAACAATTGTAAATAAATAACTTTTTAATGTTCATAAAAGTAGCAAAATATTATTAAATCAAACGATTAATAGTCTTAAGGCCCCCATACACAATCATTTTGCGCAAATATGGTGTTTGTGCAAACCTGATGTCGGGCAAATTTAGCCCATACACGTCAAACATCATGTTTGCGCAAACATCATCAGCCCCATACACGGTCAAAATGTTTGCGCAAACATTTTGACCGTGTATGGCTTAATACAATATAATAGAAGCTAGAAAATTATATCATCAGGGTCATTGATCTGCAAAACAAGTTCTTTCACAGGAACTATAAACAACCTGACAAACTTGTGAACCTGGATCATTAATGGCCACCTCACAATTATGGTCACCATTTTAATCACAATCATTAATATGAAAATTAATTAAATGTAAAAAAATTTAATAATAATAAATAAACAGCGGAAATTAAAACCAGAAATAAATCTAACTTAGAAATACATTTTTTTCCTGATTTTAATACCAATTACTATACATTTATGTTTTAGTAATAAAAAAGGAAGCATTTTTATTTATTATTAATTAATAAATAATTATACAACCAATAAAAGTTGTTAGGATAAAGTAAAAAATACAAACAGGAAAATTAAAAAAAGGGTACCTGCATAATAAAACGGTCCATAAAAGGAATGAACAAATAAAAAGTTAGTAGGTACATAAGTAAGGGCAGGGATGAAGGTACTTTAATACTACATGAAAGGGTGATTTTTTTAACAAGGTGCCTTAATACTTTAGTATACGCTAGTACTTAGGATTAAGCAGGTATAAACATATTTCATTTATAACCTTCTAGGAACTTACACCTAAGACCTAAGTTTGGTTTGACCTACACCAATACCCGTTTTTAATCTTGTTAACCTGCGTACTAATACTACTAGTAGTACTTTGTAGGTAAAAAAAAACAGGTTTCGGGGACATATTAAAAGATTTAGAACAAAATCCTACTTGATGTGTCTCTCACGTGATTATCTCAAAACTATTGCCATCAGGTAATAACTAAACTGGCAAACCTCTGACAGGTATGATCTAAGATCCCCCTAACCGTTACCCATGTAGTTACTTCTATCCAAGCAATATAAAGTGGCAGATTCCCTCCTGTTCACTCTTTCTCTTCTTTGCTTCAGAAATGTAAACTCTTCTTTGCTTCAGAAATGTAAACTCTTCTTGGCTCCAGAAATGTTAACTCTTTTTGGCTCCAGAAATGTAAACTCTTTTATGCCCTGGAAATGTACACTCTTCTTTACTCCATAAATTTAAACTTTTCTTGGCTCCAGAAATGTTAACTCTTCTTTGCTCCAGAAATGTAAACTCTTTTTGGCTCCAGAAATGTAAACTCTTCTTTGCCCGGAAATGTAAATTCTTCTTTACTCCAGAAATTTAAACTCTTCTTGGCACCAGAAATGTAAACTCTTCTATTCTATCTGTCCAGCTTTAAATTTAATTAGGTATTCCGTTGTAATAATATATATAAAAAAAAGATAGTATGGGTAGCTTTAACTTTTCGAGATATTTGTTTAAGTCTTACATCACAGTAACTGTATAAACAGATATTTTCGTGAGTATTTATATAGAACACAGTTTAATTGTTTACTTATATTTTAAAGTTTATGTTTTTTTAACGAAACTTCTTCCAATAAGTATTTTCTTTGTGTTGATTTGCAGATGGAAACAGATATTGCCTCGATACTTTTGTCTTTTTAAATAAAATAATAGTAAGAATCTTAAAGAAAAAAATAAAATTACAATACAAAGTATTGTACCAATATTATTTAAGTAAGAAGTTGCGAACAAGACAAAAGAAAAAAGGATATATAATAGAACTAGAGAAAAAAAAATATACCTACATTATCTTGTTACTTAAGATTTAATTCTAATGCTAAATACGTTCAAGGAGTAGCAGTGTCTTCTTATAATCACGTACTGAAGAACAAAGAACCCACGACAAACCCGTCCTGGTGTATTTCTATTCACAATAGATCTCCTTATTTTTCTTTAAAAAATCTAACCGAGCACGACGTAGTGGCGCCCGAATAAGGTTGGGTGGAAAAAACAAAACAAGAGGTGAATAGTGAAACGACCTAAATTCGACCTGAATACGGAGTAGATTGACCTCGCCTTGAGGTTATTGACTGAAAAGGATTTAAAAGACCAATAGAACAGAAAAGAGTTCTTCCAGATTCTCACCATAAGAGACGAGGTGACGCCGAGTGCTTTGAAGGACAAATCTTGGATTTAGAGTTAAATCCAAAGAAGTTATGATAATAAGCCTAACTTACATTAAACTTGAGCTTGAGAACTTTATACAATGCACTTTATATAGAAAAGAACGTCCGAACAATCATAACCAGATTATGGATTAAGCATAAATACATTTCTTCAATTGCCACTTAACTTCCATAATGATACATTTGTTAGACAACTTGAACATTGAATATTGAATTAAATAAAAAAAATAGTCTGCCAATTAGTGTGGCACATAGCTTCTTCGCGTCCATATATGTACTTTAATGATTTTATGCTTTTAAAACCTATTTTTGTCAATTTTATTAAATTTTCCCCTGGTTTTGAAAATCTGTCAAAATTATTTTGATTTTTTACATGAATAAAAGTACCTATCGATATAGCAATATTTAAAGAGCGTAGAAGGTTCAAATTAATCTGGTGCTATCTGCAGGCTACTTTCGACAAACCACTAACGTTTCATAAAGATCAGATGAGCAGTTTTTAAGATATAGGTGTAAATCAATGTATGTTTGTGCGTATGTGGAAGAGAAGCAAATAAGCGAAGAAGGTTGAAACTTATATGAGACCAACAATGGGCTAATTATGACTTTCTATCAAAATTTCATTAAAATCGGACGTGTAGTTTTTAAGATATGATGGTTCGCAAAAATTGAGCGACAGACAGACACGGAACCAAAAATGTTCTCTGATATCTGAAACGGATTTCTGTCTTGGAATTAACGAAATTGGAGCCATACAAAAAATTCACTCTTCAGAAGGGCGTTACCTCCGGTAAGCTCGGGGACTAAACAGTTCTTTCAAATTTAATTTAAAATTAGTCTGATACATAGTTGTAATTTCTCTGATGCAGAGTCATTACCTCTGAGATGCATAGTTATAATTTCTCAGATGCAGAGTCATTACTTCTCAGATGCATAGTTTTAATTTCTCAGATGCAGAGTCATTCCTTCTCAGATGCATAGTTATAATTTCTCTGATGCAGTCATTATGTCTCAGACGCATAGTTATAATTTCTCAGATGCAGAGTCATTATTTCTCAGACGCTTAGTTATAATTTCTCTGATGCAGAGTCATTATTTCTCAGACGCATAGTTATAATTTCTCAGATGCAGATTCATTATTTCTCAGATGCATAGTTATAATTTCTCAGATGCAAAGTCATTATTTCTTATTATTTCGTTTTATAAAGCCACATCTTATATAAATAAGAGTTCAGCACAGTAACACTATTCAATTAGTCGGAGCAATCTAGAAAATACAAAAAGCATTCTTTATCTTGGTAGATAATCAACATAATACTCGAATTAATAAAAATAATCTGTATTACTGCTTTCTAAAAATATCACATTTGAATACGATTCTCATATATATTACATATCTCCTAATTTTGCATTATTCCAACTGAATAATCTAATTCATTCTAGCAAGTAATATGATGAAAGGTATACGGGGGGAGGATTGTAGAATATCATTTCCAACATAGAAGAGAGAGATTTAGATATGGTTACTTCCATATGAGTGGACACATAATCGATGTTCATTTGCAACACGGTCTTTTCTTTCCACTTGGCTGCATTTAAACATATCATTTTAATTTACATACTTTCCTAGATTCTCTCTTTTTGATTTTATTTTCAACTATAGTCTAAAAAAGACAAAATGCGAAGATACAAAACTAAATTATATAAATATTATGTTGATTGAATAATCAATAAAAATATATTATTGTATGTGGATCCTATCTAGTTCTTTCTAATTATTTTATTTATCTTTGTGTGGCCGCATATATACAATATAATAAGTCCCAAAATTTGGTAATTTTGCATGGATGTAAGATAACTTACATACTACATACAATATACAATGCATAATAAATTATATGTATTAATAGATTCACGCGGGGCTCATACTAGGTATCAGTGGCTATTTCAATAACTGGTGATTGTTATGAAAAATGTTAATAACTTAGTTGCTTTACTCAATATGATTTGATGAAACCAAGACTACAACATGAGCCATATGTTAGTACACACAACAATATATTATGTAATAATGTAACAATATATTATGTAGGTACTCGTTGATTTTGGGTTTTAGCGGTAATTACTAGGCAAAGTAGTTGACAAACATTTATTTATTTCTATAATTTAGATTCAGAGTATTCGATCATTATATTATAAAAAAAAAAAAATTTTTTTTTATTAATTAAAATATAAGTAATAATTAGTATATAATTAATCTATTTTTAAATTAAATAGTATTCTTATCGAATGTATAATTTAAAAGAAATATAAAAAAACAAAAAAATTACGTTCGTGCCCAAAACTCAAACAACTAAAAAACTATTCACAAACTAAAAAACGATAATAAACATAAGTAAGTAATTTAACAAAATAAAACACAGTAGAATATAAGAAAATATAAACGTACCTAACTTTAACCTTGGAGAAAGAAAAAATAAAATGTAACTAGATAGAAATCTAAGACGCATCTAAATCCTTAAAAATATAATTGAACGTAATAGGTTGCGCTAGAAGAAGATAATAATTACATTAGATAATGTATGAGGTAAAATAATATATATGTAGGTACTTGTAATAAGTAAAAGAAAAGAAACTTTTATGATTATTACATATAAATTAGTGAAAAGAGAAATATCAAATTGGCGGGACAAAATACTAAAAAAAATAATTTTAAATAGAATTACATAGATAAAAAAAATTAATCGTTAAAATCCTATTTCAAATTATATTCATTTAGTTAGTTACTTAATTATACTATAGCTACGAGGTATATGTAAGCAATTAATAAAACAATTGCCACAGCTATTGCGTGTTGTGAACTAAAAACCATTTATAATAATAAAATACTATATCTAACAAATAATTAATCAACAACAAACAATCCAATTAAAGATAAAAAAGAACTATTATTAACTTTTTAGATTAAAAACAATATCTAAATACAAGTTAAAATGCAGCGCAAAAAAAACACGATCAAAGAAAGACTTAGAAGTACAACGTAGAAAGTTGAAAAATTAGAAAGCAGGAATTTATTTTGTACGCTTTTTTTTGTTTTTATACGTTTTAATCTTCCGCACAAAGCTAATCCAAAAGAAACTTAAAAACCAACTAAGGAAAACATTTATGAGTTTTGAATCTAGAGAACAATTCTTTAGTGCCTTTAACAACTCTTAATTCAATTCTCTAAATTTCTTTGAAAACGTTTAAAGTAGGTTCAAAAAAAGTATATTTAAAAAAAAAAATAAAAAAAATAAATTTAAAAAAAATAAATAAAATAAAAATACTTACTAGTTATTAAAAAGAGTTGAACTATAATTTAAAACAAATTATAAAAAATATCCAATAAGTAAGCAAGAGTAACCGTTGAACAATGAGTGTGATAAGATGTGTTACTCAAGCTTTAAATAACATTCATTCATTAATTGTCACATCATAGGTAAAATTCAGATAAGGCCTGAAGATGTCCAGGTTTGGGCGAAATATAGCTAATTTTGAAAAATAGTTGTTATTTTTATTAATAATCCCTAAAAGACCACAAACAAGAAGAATCCAATAAGTTGTTTCTGCTTAGAAATCACTACCAGTAAAATGATACTCGTAGACTGCTAATGACTACTGACTAAACGACCATTTAACAGCAATATTACTGATAGCCGTATATCAGACAAATAGAAAATATAAAATGATTCAACTTCATTTCTTTATAACATCCATCAGTTTAAATTGACTATAAAAGTAATCAGCTTTAATATTATAAAAAAATATAAATTGTTATTCCGATTTATTCATATTATAAAAAAATAAGTTCAATCAGCTAGAGTAGCAATCAGTAAGCGGTAAATAACCATTTTCTGAAATAAGTTTCAAAGCGGTAATCTTCAGTTATTAGCTGCCACCGGTAATCTTAAGATAAGTAATCATTTACTATTTTACTGAGTGATAAATTACCACTCTATAAAATAAGGTATATAAATCGTTAATATTCATTGTACACACTTGTCATTAATCATTTGACTGATAATTGAGCCTGAAATCGACATTTTAAACCAATTGAAGTTTATTTTTAATATTTTATTTAGTATATATAACAATTTAAATTCGCTGTTTCTTATGAGAGTTTTGATTAAAATTTCATAATTTCAACGAGAAAAAAGATTAAAAATACAACCGGTTTCAGAATAAAAACAAATGAATGTCATCTAGATAAAAAGCATTTGTTAAGAGTAAAGATGTATCGAATTTTGATAAGAGATAACATTCCTTATATAAAAACAATAACAATTATAAGATGATATTAAAAGATGAATACACTTTAAATATCACACAACACTATATATATATATATATATATATATATATATATATATATATATATATATATATATATATATATATATATATATATATATATATATAAAACTTAAAAATATTTACTTTCAAGGTCAAATATAATAAATAATAATAACTTTCACATTTAATTAATAAAAAAAATATAAATTAAATTACTGTAATTAAAAAGTTTATGTTTTCCCAATTATGAGCGTCATTCAAAAAATAATATGATATGCAATAGTAAACAAATATGTTTAATCATAATTAATAAATAAGGTAAAAAGTATAGTTAATAAAACTGAAAATGAAAATAATGAGTAGATCAATTATTAAGTATTAAGCTAAAACGAATAAGTTTTAAATTTTCTTTAATTATTTTGTAATTCGTTAGATACGTAACAAACATTTAGAATATTCGTATAAAAATTAGTTAAAGCCGTGAGTAACATAGTACACACTATCCGGTAGACCTGACAGTTTAAACTGAACAGTCCATCTAATGGTCTACCTTTTGATCATACAGTCGTTCATGCGGCAGACCTGACAGTTTAAACTGAACAGTCTATCTAATGGTCTGCCTCTTGATCATACAGTCGTTCATGCGGCAGACCTGACAGTTTAACCTGAACAATCTTTCTAATGGTCTGCCTCTTGATCATACAGTCGTTCATGCGGCAGACCTGACAGTTAAAACTGAACAGTTTATCTAATGGTCTGCCTCTTGACCATAAAGTCGTTCAGGCGGCAGACCTTCAGATGAAATTTCAGTCTAATCTGTCATTCCTGGTGAATTGTGTGTACCCAGCTAAATAAATAAATATATAAATATCTAAAAATAAACAATACCTGCTAAATTACAGGTATAAAGTTATATTTTTAAGAGTTAACATTGATAGATATTTACAATATCCATACTAAAAGAGTAATATTCCTGAAGAAAAGGCATTTTAAATATTATAGGTATAACGTTACATCGATATGTAAACTTCTTAAGTAATTCTAGAACCAAAATTTTAACAATACTCATATGAACATTTAAGCGGATATTAAGAATATTTTAAAGTAAACATAAGAATGCTATTCATATTAAAAGTATTTATAAACTTCTTATTACGTTACGTAAAAGTGTAAAAATACATTTAATTTATCAATAAATTAGATGTGACAAATTGTTCAATATGACTGATATGATATCAGTCACAAAATCGTAAATGGAATTTTTTAGTCAGAAATGTAAATAAACAATTTAATTTCAGCCTACAGATAAGAAACATTTAGTAATATTATCATTAATTTTATTATTATACAAATTATACATCAGACATCTTGAATAACGGTAAAAGAAAAAAAAATCAGGAATGAATAATATTTCTTCCCTTAACATAGAGTGGAACTTAGAATCTTTTAAATTATTATTTATTTTGTCAATAATATCAAGACTTGACAAACGAAAACAAAATCTTTAAAGTAATATTCTTTTATCAAAAACCGAAACAGGATGAGGGAAATTTTCCCTTTCATATGAAACCTTTCCCTGAATTAAATTGAAACCTCACAATTTTAAAAAGCATAACCTGTTACATTGTAACCTCCGCTCAAAAAACAACAATAGAATATTCTAAAGAAATCATAGAATACGGCTTTTATTTAATCGTTCTTTAAAATTGTATTAATATAAAATAATTAACTAATATCGGTCTTAATATAACTAATAACAATATAACTTTTTTATAGAGAAAAAAAACAAAAAGTACGAAATATGTATTTAAAGTTGTTTATTTTTGTGTTTGAATAAAAATATATTATATATGCATTTAGTTTTTTTTTAACAGATTCTATTTAAACTATACTTTTTACCTTAAATATAACTATTAAATTATAATAATGAATAATTTATATACGTAGATAATTATTACTTACACACAGGAGTGAAGAAAGCGATTTAAAAAAATGTGATAAACTTCATTTGTACACAAAAAAGAGTAATTTAATAAACACAAATGTCACGTTTGCCAAAAAAAAAAGTTAAAACAAAAAATCACTTCACTATAATCTGTTGAATATAAAGTTTTGAAAGACACAGTACCGTAAAGATTTCGAAAAGCGATGTAAAAAACGAAAACACGAGACTAAAATCACTTTTAAATAAAGCTGGAAACAAGCATTTAAAAAACCTGATCAATATTATAAATACAAATAATGATTTAACGTTGTTTTTTCTCTAGATAAGAAACGAAAGTTCGGATTGATACATGTGAGGTAAAATAATGAAGCGCGCGATACACCCCTCACTAGAGTTACGGTTGTACTGAAGGCGGGGGCTATATCGACAAGTATACAGGCGTGCCCTGTCTACAGAGCTGCCAACACAACCGACTTGAATATCCCTCCTACTAGAGCCGACCCAGGTAAACAAAACTTAACAACTCCTCTCAACCTGGCGGTACCGACCAAAACAAAAACTAAAAACTGTATTATATTCTATTTGCCAGATGTTCACTCCCAACATTAACTAACAAGTGTTTTATCATATGGTTAATACCTCCCTATAATAATAACTAATATTAATATATAACAATTCTCACTTTCTAATATAAGTAAAATAACATAAATAATATTATGTACATTTTTTTTTTAACTAACAATAAATTACCATAAAATATTATAATATTGGTAATTAATATTTTATTATTATTAAATAAATGCCTTTAAAAGATGATATGAGTTTTTCTTACGCCTAGTCGCATGATTTCGACTTTAGTGAATATAGAATTTAAAAAATAAAAGTTCAGATTTTAGAAAAAAAGAAAAATGTTTTAAATTACAAGAAAGAAAATTCTAAACACTTCAGTGATCTACATAAATATAAATATAACTTAATACTAACTAATCTCGACTTACGACTTTAGATCGTTCTAGCAACTTATTTGAAAGTAACAAGTTGTTTACTTTTGTTATACAATAAATGTTATTTTATTTTAACTTAGTATTATAGTTTACCAAAATAAATCACTCACATTTACGAAATATGAGCTATTAGCTGAATATCCAAATATAAAGTGTCTTTTTTTGCTTTCGAGCTTACAGAAGCTATGAGATCGTTCTGAAGAACGAACATTTTTTTTATGTCTTCGATTTAACAATTCCAAAACAGATATCCGTTTTAGACAAAAGGGATTATTTTTGGTTCCGTGTCTATCTGTCTGTCGTTCATTGTTTGCGAACCAACAGATATTATAAACTACTCGTTAGATTTTAATGAAATTTAGATGGTAGGTCATAATTTGCCTATTGTTGGCCCCATATAAGTTCTAACCTTCTGCACCCATTTTTTTTCACCTCGTGCGCACAATCATTCATTTATTTACAAATATCTTCAAAAGTATTCATCTGATTTTTATGAAATTTGGAAGGTTTGTCGAAAGTAGCCCGCAGATAGCTTCAGAATAATTTCAACCGTCTACGCTCTTTAAATGTTGCTAAATTAATATACATTATCTCCAGTAGGGAGAAAAAGTTATGATTTTGAATTAGTTTAGAGGGACTAAAGTAAGTCTTTTCGTCCCTGAACTCAAAAAGTAGGGAGAAAAAGTAAAAGTAGGGCAAAAAAGTAAAGATTGCAACTTAATTATTTTATAAATAGTAGAAAATGAATGGCTAATGTAATGAAGTTGTTGAAATCAGGTTGGTGGCACTGCTTTTTCGACCATGATTATCTTTGTTTATAACCTGCATCTAAATAACCTTCTATTTGAGTTTAATTCCAATTCTTATTTGTTTTTAATATTGAATCTCTTATATCTGCTATTAAAAGTGCTAATACTTATTGTTATTTATTAAAATAATAAATAAGAACTGTGCAATGGACGAAAATGTGTATTTTCTTCCTGCTGGAGATAAAATATTGTATGTACCTCGTGAGTAAAGTGCCATTATTCCCCTCGCGATAATTATCTCCCTCGGCTGCGCCTCGGGAATTAAAGAGTCTAATTCCCTCGGCTTCGTCTCAAGAACCAACTTTTTCGCTCTGGGAATAATGGCTCACTTTACTCCCTAGGTGCATAAATAACTATTAATTCATGTAAAACCAAAAGAATTTTGACATATTTAAAAAACTGGGGGAAAATGAAATAAATTTGACCAAAATATATTGTAAAAGCACAAAATTATTCACAGTATACGAAATAGGATACGAGAAAGCTATGTGCCACACTAATTGGCAGACTATTTTTTAAACAAATCTACAGTTTTATTCCGAGCTTGATAATTTTTTGCACACTTGGCATTTAAAACAAAAGAAAGGACACTGCTTACATGAGATTTAGATATTTGTCACTCAACCAGTCCTATAATTGTATGGTTTCATTCCCTTGAACGCACTCATTTTACATGATGGCGGCCATTTATATGCATCTTTTTAATGCCAAATTTAATTTATTCACTAAATCTCAAGAACTGCTAAAACCTGGAATCATAATAATTTTGCTACTGAGTAAAAAAGAACTCAAGCATCATCAGTGTTTAAGAATAATTAGCATAAATAAAATAACTTTTAAATACTTCAATTTAGCGTGTAGAACAACATGCTAAATTTAAAGAGAAATTTTAATAACTACTAATATTACTAAAGAGTAGCGCCAAAGAACTCTTTAAATTAAAACTTGCGTGTTACCTAAATATAGACTTTATAATTATGCAAATCTTGACTTCAAAAATTGCCAACAAACATAATTATTCAGGCAAAAGTAAATTAGAAATACAATAAAGTTTTATCACGTTATTTCAATAAATTATGATCTAGACATGAAGAATAGCTATAGCAGTAAAAACCCTTAAGAAATATTTTACTCGGAAGGGCTAAAAATCGACTTTTATTATATTAACATTAATTAAAAAAAAGAAACATAAAACATTATTAAAATAGAAGCGAAAGCTCTCCCAGAGCTGATGATTTGTTTTCTTTATTTTTAATTTGTTAGACCAAATTAATATTAAAATATCTCATAATAATTTATTATGATTAACGGTCGAAAGTCTAATAGGTTAATTTAATTTAATTTGTCCATATAAATTAGGTTTAAAAAAAAAAAAACAGTTTTAGTCACAAAGTTACTTTCTTGATAGAGTTTTTTCTCGAATCACTTGTAAACGGGGGTCTTCAAACTTCTTAACAGGGTCTTCAAACTTCTTAACGAGAGAATCAAAAAACTTTTTTTTGACAGACAGAAATCTGGAATTCCTTCAAATATAAAAAGTTCCATTTATCAAAATAAACTTATTAATTAATCAGTTTAGTGTCAGGGTAGAAGTCATTAATCACTTTTGGAATTTAGAAAACTTTTTAGAGAGATTTCTATATTTAGACAGACCAACACAGCAAGATATGGGTCAAACATAAGTCCCTACGTGGGCAATATCGGTGAACTAAAGTTATTTCTTTTTGTGCTTTCAAGGGTTGGAAATATTCTTTGGGTTTGGTTGGGCTCTAGAAAAATTTACAATTATTTTTACAATTAATCTAAGAATATAGTATTGTATTTTGTATTTGGCACAAGTCGAACAAATTCCATTGCCTACTTTTAGAAAAAGAAGTCAAATCTTAGAAGTACTAATATTGACAAGTAAAATAACTCCACTTGTAAACAATTTTATTTTATACCTACTATTCTGTCCTACAAACTCGAACAGAACATTATGATTGTACATAGTGATACTTGATAGGTTGTGATAGGTTGAAATCTGCCAGTCAGATTGTGAATCTCTTCGACTGACGGTCAAAATGATTTTCAGTACCAGTGAGACGAGGCTAAGAGGTTGAAATCTGCCAGTCAGATATGAATCTCTTCAACTGACGGTAAAAATGATATTCAGTACCAGTGAGACGAAGCGAAGAGGTTTAAATCTGCCAGTCAGATATGAATCTCTTCGACTGACGGTCAAAATGATATTCAGTACCAGTGAGACGAAGCGAAGAGGTTGAAATATCCCAGTCAGATATGAATCTCTTCGACTGACGGTCAAAATGATATTCAGTACCAGTGAGACGAAGCGAAGAGGTTGAAATCTGCCAGTCAGATATGAATCTCTTCGACTGACGGTCAAAATGATATTCAGTACCAGAGAGACGAAGCAAAGAGGTTGAAAACTAGCAGTCAGATATGAATCTCTTCGACTGCGACTGACGGGTCGAAAAAAAACACTAGTGGTTGAAAGTCAGTTTTGAACAGTAATGTTACTTTAGTGGAGAAATTTTCCTTATTCTTAGACTAAGTTATATTTTCCTTTATGTATTCAATTTTTGTTACACACCATGATTTTTTAAAATATATGTCTGATCAATATCAAATTGACTTTCAAATTTTGAGAAATATTAAACCATAATTGATAATACTATATCTACATAATCGAGTCAGTATAGAATTCCATTAAAACGAATACGGTGAAGAAGAAAACAAATCGAGTAGGTAATACAAGAATGGGTTCCTGTTTGCTCCTAAGATTAGAAACCTGAAGAAAACAGGTGAAAAATAAAACCCCTATAATCTTTATAAAGGGCAAAATGGGCATAACATAAATATTTTTCAAATATTCTGAATGTTATGAAGAAATGACGTATTTCCTTATTTATTCCTCAACGAATTATTCAGATAAAAGGGAACATTTTGAAATAAGATTGGAAAATTTGTAACCACAAATATTTTCATGATTGCCAACTCCATTCAAGTTGTAAGTTATTGAAAATATTCAATAGATTGTAAAGATAAAATCTATAGGTATAATAATAATAATAATACATTTTTTAATTGTCCTAAAGCTAGGGGGATTTATGCCAACCATGGCGCAATAGTAATTCGCAATATTTGCTTCGAATTTCACTTTCTGCTGCTGCATTAAAGCCCCAGTGGCTAGACTGACTGACCACAGACTGGCGAAGCATACGAAAAGGGCGCGAGAAAGCAATGTGCCACACTAATTGGCAAACTTTTTATTTTTTATTTTTTTAGTTACTTAGACAGGTGTAATTGTATTGGATCACAGCAAAATAAGTTATAAGGGGCGGGGGAACAGACGGAACTATTGTTTGGGGGGGGGGGGATGTCAAATACTAAAAAGAAGTGATAGAGCTGTACATTTTTGTTTATCTTCCTAATAATTAAACAATCCTTAGAAAATGTTGGAGTTTAGATTCGTGTTCTGCATGATTTGAAGATATATAAACGTCCAATTTTATTTTTTAGAATGACACTTTGTTGGTGAAAAATAGGGCAAACAAAGTCAGTACCACAATTTTCCCAACTTTTAAGTGCATTTTCAGGAACAGGAAAACTGTTTCTGAGAAAATTTGCTCTTCAGATTTGTATTCAGCACAAAAAAATACTTCAGAAAATGATTCTTTCTTTCACGGACATTTTTTGTTTAAGGATATGCTAATCAACCTCACCTCTAAAGTAACATTGTAAAGGATATTCTTATAATATATATAATACATTTTATATACTGTAATATGCCATAAAATATTATATTAAATAAAAGTATGATGCTTCAAATTCAAATATACATTCATTAAACATTTTGTTTCCGAGCAAACAGAAGACAACGGAAGCTATGTGATCACTCAATTTTTGCGAACCAACCTATCTTAAAAACTACTCATCTGATTTTATTAAAATTTGGACGTTAGGTCATAAATAGCTCATTGTTGGTAGAAGTTTCAACCACCAGCATTTCTTCCCTTATAACTTTCAACAAATGGGATTTTCTTTCCTTTTCCACATGCGCACAAACATACATTTATTTCCACCTTTATCTTCATAACGACTCATCTAATTTTTATGAAATTGGGATGGTTTTGTCGAAAGTAGCCAGCAGATAGCCCCAGATTAATTCCAACCGTCCTGCACCCTTAAAATTTTGTTAAATTGATACTTCAATTAGTGTATAAGAAATCAAAACAATTTTGACTGATTTAAATAAAAATGGGGTGGGGGAATCACATAAATTTGACAAAATAGGTTGTAAAAGTATAAAATCATTAAAGTCTACGAAATATAACGCGAGGAAGCTATGTGCCACACTAATTGGCAGACTGTTTTTTAGTACTTCCCAAGTTATAAAATTAAGAATACAAGATACAGATTAAAATTATGTTCAATATTAACATTTTAATTCAAAGCACATAAAAATTAAGTTATATTGGTTATCAATCAACTTTTATAAATGAAATAACTACATATTTTATTCTCTCTAATACTATATAAATATATTTCAACGAAGTTATTATAATATGTGAATATATAATTGAATAAGAGCAGTTTTATACACCTTCAACATAAGCACAAATATATTAATATTATTTAGATATAATCTATATTATATAAAATCCAAATACCACTCACTCACTGACACATCACGATATCTTTGAAACAACTGGACCTAAGACCATGAAATTTTGTAGGTGTGTTCCTCTAACCTCTTAGGTGCTCGCTAAGAAATATTTTTAAAATCCGCCATCTTGATTCAAGATGGATCTCCGGAACCAATTGCACTAGAACCTTAAAATTTAGAAGTTAGCATCCTTTTATAAAATTAGTAACTTTGGATAAATGGTTTACCAATCGGGCATTTTGATTCAAGATGCCGGCAATATATATATAAAAGTTGACGTATGTGTCTTTGTTCTTTATACAAATCTACAGTTTTCTCCTAATTTGGTGAATATTTACACACTTTTCCATCAAAGCAAGGGGAAGGTCACTGTCTACATGGATTTTCGAATTTTAAATTTTGGTACAAAGGGGTACGGGGTACAAGTAATGAATACGGGGTCAAAGTAATGAATACCCTTCATGATGCATATCGTTGAAAAGCTCTTTAAGAGTACAGTAATTATTTTTATGTACAGTTTTGTCATATTTACATTTAGGAGGGGGATAAATATGGGATATTTGCAAATTATCTTATCAAAGAGGAGGGATATAATCTAGATACTCTCGCATAGTGAAATAATTGAATGTTTCTTGATGGTAGTTTATAAACTTATCAAATTAAAATAATACTCCGTAGCGAAGCACGGGTATCCAGCTAGTGTATAAAATATAATAATATTGGTGATTATATGAAACGAGTCGTTAAGCCTGTGACAACGGATTTAAATTTATATTTAGCAAAAGAAGTAAAATTAAGTTTAATTAATTTAGATAAGTTATTATTATATCTATTTGAAGACCAACAAATCAAAACAAACATTTATTTTTATTGGAATAAATGTGGTTGCCTTAGCTTAACAATAACAAAATCATTTCGAGGTGACTCGTCGCCGTCGGGATACTTCTATATTATTATTATATTTATAGAAGGGCCGTCATATTGTGAGAAAGAAGGTCATAAGGTGGTTAGTGAGTAAATAGAAGGGTGTCACTGACGGAAGAGTTAATAAATTGAGGTTTTCACCGGGCTAAACGGGTTGAGTAGGGATGAAAGGTGACATAACAGGCACAGTGATATAAAATTCACTCAAAATTACTCCGACACGTATTCATCTGAATACTATGTCACGTTTTACTTAAATCTCACATAAAAGAGTTTTAAGCCACTTAAGTTCTTTAAATTTGATAAAGTATTTAATCAAGTAATTTTTTGGCGAACCACATTTCAAACAATACATAATTTCTTAATCACAATGTAATATAGAGAACTGCGATAATATAATAAATAAATATATATATATATATATATATATATATATATATATATATATATATATATATATATATATATATATATGGTCAGGCCGAAACGTTGCCGCAAAAAATGAATGGAGTAAATTAATTTAATTTATTTCCCATGAACCCTAAAAGGATCCACTACTAAACTTATATATATATATATATATATATATATATATATATATATATATATATATATATATATATATATATATATATATATATATATATAATTAGACTGTGCTGTTGTAAAGAAGAAGAAAATAAAGAGGTCAAGTGTGTGCTTTTTTCAAAATTTCCAAAAAGCGGTATCTTTACTTTTGGTCGAAGAATGTTCAGGAATGTTCAGATTTTTTGCACTTAACATAAGCAAGATAGAAGGGGGGGGGGGGCACTTTTAGCGCCCACTTCAAACTCGCCTACAATCGTCCTGTCAAAGCTTATAACCAAATATTATATATTTTTGTAATTAGCTCAACGTACCCTTTCATATGATACACGGTTTCCAAAAAAAAAGAAAAGTTTAACCCTTAAGTTTTTTTTTTACCCTAATTTTTTTTAAAAACATTTTTTTTAAGTCGCTATATTTTTAAAATGTGTGGGTAGGTACTATACCCAAATATGCCAAATTTCAAAGTAATCGGACGAAAGGTGTAGCCGTGAGAGCAGGCGACAGACGAACGGACAGACAGACACACGCAGGAAAATATAAGGGTCCTTGGTTTTGTCTACGGACCCTAAAATAAAGAATAATTTTTATGGACTGCGGTTTTATAAAATATTGCTCTTCTTTTTATTAGCTTCTAAATTTTATTGATAATAAGAACTATTTAATAATAAAGTATCGTTTATTTAATAAAAAAAAATGTATTGAAAATAAAATAAATATTTCTTTATAAATAATAAATTGCAAATTCACACTAAACTACACAAATTCACACTACTTTAATTAAAAACGTAGATTAAAAAATACATTGGCTAAATCACATAAAATTAAAATAATTATCTTTAGCTTGTTACAAAAACATTTTTTTTTAAGGATTCAACAATAATTGATACATTTTTCATTTGTACTATTGATTTAAAAAAATTATTGATATATTTTTATGTAAAATTATGTATCTGAAGCTGAAATAATTTTTTGTTTTTTAATGAAAGTTTACTAATAGAGAACGCTACATTTAATTTAATAATAATATTTAGTATTTTTAAAGGGTTTCTGACGTTTCTTTATATTGTTACTAAAGTTGATTAGGTGTATGGAAGAAGCATTATAAGGAGCCTGACTAAGTTTTTGTATGTTAAACCAGCAATGCATGAATGGTTTGCGGGTCATAATAACAAGTTTATACTAGAAGCTAAGGCTATAAGAATAAATCTAATAAAATAGTAAGAATGTAAGGTAAATCAAACTGTATAATACATTGTATTATATATGATAAAAGCAGTTTCTATGGCTTTTTACTTATACATAGTATACAATTATGTAGTGTAAAATATTAAACTATATTTTTTATTAAATGAACATTTTAGAAATATTATTTCCTTATTAATTATTGACATTTAAAAAAATAAAATAATTAGTTCCACGTTTTACAGTCTGGTGAATCTAAATGTTATTTAGTTGAAATATTATAAATTTCGACGAAAAAACTTATTAAAATATAATTAAACAAATCTAAACATGGTATAAAAAGTTTAAAATTGAAAATATTTGAATAAGAAAGATAACTTATTTCATTGTTGAATTAATTTCGCTTCTAAACGTAACTTAAAGTAAATTTAGTCTGGAATGTAAAACAATAACTTGAATTTGTAAAGGAGTTTTCTCATTGTTCTAGTCAAGATGTGAATTCTAATTTACTTTTCTTTTTTTCTTTTCTTAAAAAAAAAGGTAGAATTAAGTTTATCTCAATTTGTAATCTGTATTCCTTATTTAAGAAAAGAGACATGAAAAAAAAAAAAACTTTTAATTTAGTTTAAATTAAAATGATTTCCTTTAAAATATTAACTAGAGTTTTCATCAAAATAAGTTTTACTTAAGTACTTGTTCTTGTTTTTTCTTTTTTAACTTTCTTATACACGAAGTATATATAAAGAGAAAGTATTGTGAAGACGTGACAATAGATTTTGAGATTTTAATGAATTTATACGTTTTGAAATCTTGAGAGTTTAAAACAATTTTTTTTTTAAATTTCGTCTTGTTTGTCATCTGTGCAAATGATTTTAACTCAAATTTTGGTGGCGTTACCCCCCCCCCAATATAACTTTGAAAAAGAAAATTTTCTAAATGATTCTGACGATATTTATTAAGAAATTCTAAAATTTAATACTTTTATACTCATCGAATCGTAAATAAGACATTTTCCTGAAAAAAATCTACTTCCTGAGATATTGAAATTACTATTTATATACTACGTTTTTAAATTTTCTGTTGAATCATATGTAATTTTGATAATATAATTGTCATTGTTATAATATAATGTTAGTGAAAAAAAAATAGTTCTGAATTTATTTACTTCACATAAATGACAACCATCTAGAGAGCTGATCTTAAACCTATAAAAGGACAAATCTTTGTACAACGGATCTCACCAACACCGAATCAAAACCGTGCCATTGATATGCCTCCGTGTAGGGACAGTAAGAGAAGAAAAATGAGTACCAGTAAAGAAGTACAGATGCAGAAAAATTAAACCTATACCTAGGACACATGTGTAAACAAACCTGGGTGTCACACGTCAATTAATTTATTTCTTTTTTTACTTTTCGCTGTCATTCAATGTTTACCTCTTAATAAAAAATCACAAATTTGAAACTCGTCAAAATGAATATTGTAAATACTATGGGATATGTCAAAACAAATAAAATAACTTGCGGATTTTTTCCGAACTAACTTTCCATACAATATTTGCTGAAAACTAATTAAATTCTGCTGAAAGATGGCTAAAAGTATTAAAATAATGCAATGTCATCGTGTTCTGAGCTATTCTAAAAGTTTCAAATGTTTAGCTACTCGGGAAGTTAGTTAAAAATCGATTGCAAGATTTGTACCGGACAAACAAACAAACAAACAAGAAAGCAAGCTAATAAAAACGTAGTAATAAAAATAAATTTAATTTAATTTAAAATCGAAAATAAAAAGTAAACAATCACCTGTTGATCACTTTATAAATATTTAAAAAGATAAATCAATTAAACGAGATATTGTAGGATTGATAATGACACACGAATATCTACATAAGAAAGTTTTATTCGATCAAAAAAGTTTCGGACCGATTTTTTAAAATCTATCCTTCTCAACACTGTAAAATAAAATATTAGGGTCATTTTTGGGGTGTCTTATCCTTCTCAACACTGTAAAATAAAATATTAGGGTCATTTTTGGGGCTCCATATAATTAATTAAGACACTAATGTCACACAACCTAATGTCCTTTAATTATATAACAAATGCAATGATCAAAATTCAACATTTCGGTCAACTTTAGGTATAAATTATAAATTCTCAATATATTATTAAAACAAAAAAAAAAAAAAAAAAAAATCACACCAATTAATTTCAATAAATTTAAATCATATTAATGGCATAGAGTTTTATACATTTCCTTTTAAATTTATTATTCCTAGTGTGGATAATAAATATTCAACAGCAGAATTGTTTAAACATTTCAAATAACTAAAATAAATGTATATTGTATATATAACTATAAAAACCCTTTAATTCAATAGTGCTTAAATAGATTTTTTTAAAGCAGAAGCATACAAAATATTTGCTGTACAATCAACATCTCTCATAAATTATTTCTGATATATCTTAGTGACCAGATATTGAATAAACATTTTTTACCCTTTTATTCCACTATTTGTTGCTATTTGCAATTTTTATCAGTTATTGTGTTAAAGTAGCATATTAGGTTTGATTTCTCTATAGATTATTTATAAATTTATATAGGTTGATATCAGCTCCAGTTGCGCATCTATGCTTCATTGTTTATAACTCTATATTAATTCTGATAATTAAAAAAAATCTTTTAAAACACATTATTTCTCTACTAATAAGGATTTGTTGCTCTTGAAGACTGTGCAATTCATTCCTGCTAAAAAAAATTAGCAGCACATAAAACGAATCTAGTTTTTCTATACTACATAGCACAACTTATAACATTAATAAAATAGGATTGCGCATCTATTTTTCAATGTTTATAACTCTATATTAATGCTGATAATTAAAAAAAGATTAGCCGTTATTATCAAACTGAGTTATTCGAAAATCATAACTTATCTACGTGGTCCAGAGAACCTAAACATGTTTCGGAATAAATTCTTTAAGCAAAATATTCATTAAGTATCCTACTAAAAATATTGGTGTCTTTAAGTGTATACCTTCGGGTTAAACTCATCCTTTATCATAAATAATTATGTTCCTACTCCTAGCTTATAAACTAAACGACATTAAATTACATTAATGCTGTATTGCTGAAGAAAATATATTATATTATACTATTAACTATCGATATTGATAATAGGCTTTTAAAGGATGTGTCACGGTAGAAATATAAATACATAATAATAAAACATAATACATCTTTAAACTTTATTAGAAGTTAATGTTTAGTTTAAATTATTTTAATTTTAAAATAAAATCAGACACAAGAAAACATTTTTTCGATTTTCTTCAAATTTTGCTTCCGAGCTTACCGAAGGTAACGCGGAAGCTACGTCATTGTTCTGAAGAAAGAAAATATTTTATGTCTCCGATTTCAAAAATTCCAAGATGTAAATCCGTTTCAGACATCAGGGAACATTTTTGGTTCAATGTCTGCGTCTGACGGTTTGTCGCTCAATTTTAGCTAACCAACATATCTTAAAAACTACTCGTTCGATTTTATTGAAATTTAAATGGTAGGTAATAATTAGCTCATTGTTGGTCCCATATAAGTTTCAACCTTCTTCGCTCATATATTTCTTTTCCACATACAAACAAACATACATTTATTTACACCTATATCTTCAAAAATACTCATCTGATTTGTATGAAACTTTTATAATTTATCGAAAGTAACTCACAGATAGCCCCAGATTAATTTGAACCGTCTACCCTCTTCAACTTTTGTTAAATGTATACATTAATTCATGTAAAAAATCAAAACAATTTCGACAGATTAAAAAAACGGGGGAAACAATTAAACAAATTAGACAATAATGGCTTGTAAAAGCATAAAATCAATTAAGTTCTTGATAAGATGCGAGGAAGCTATGTGCCACAACAATTGGCAGTCTATTTTTGATAAAAACAATACTTTTCTTTTAGATAAGGAAAAATTAAAAATGTAATAAATAGTTTAATATTGTAAAGAGTTATTTTTTTATCACCTTTTTATTGGAAAATAAATAAATATAAATTTGACTAAAAAAAAGGTTCAGCAAGGCTTAATATGCTTTTCGATAACAATATTGTTGAGTGTATGTGTAGTGGATATAAGGGCATAGTAACGGCGTGACGTGAGAGAGGTGAATAGACTACACGTGGTGGGGCGACCTTCACCCCCCTCTACCCTTAACCGTCGTCATGACAACACCCTCCGAGAGATGCTTAGGATAAAGCCAGGGAAGGGGGAAACACCATACTGCAAGCCCAGAAGAATATAGGGAAATAGACATAATGATTGCAGGTGGATTCAGACACTATCGCACAATCACGAGTAACAAATTGACCATTTTATGAATCCATTGATATAAAAATAAATAAAATACATGAATTGAACATAAATTTATTTATGTAAGAAGGGTTGGAAACTAAATATATTTTTTTTTTATTGGTTGAATCAATATTAAAGATAACGTAATAGGCAATAGATCTTTAAAATTACGAGCGTGATCCACATTTAAAACCTAACTAACTTAAATTACTTTAAAATAAATAAACCGTGTATTTAAAAGGTACAATAAAATAAAGAAATTCTTCAAGGGTTTAATCAAGTTAAGATAATTCGGGAGATTATAATTCTTCAGAGAAGCGAAATTATGAACTATGATCCCTATTCTGAGATTAATAAAAGTTCTATGAAAGAAACTTAAATAAAGCTTAATTCCCTTCTCTCTCTATAGAAGCTACTTCATTAGTAATCAGATTAATAGTACAAAGGACCTTAAGAGTTAAAATTGATAAGTGTTTAATGTTAACGTACTGTTAAAATTTACGGAGAGTAAATAAATTGGTTGTGCGTAAAGTCTCACGTAAAAAGGGTTTCGTTAGTATTGTGAACATGAAATTAAAGTAAGGGGGACACGCAAAATTTTTTGATGTTTTTTGACAAAATGGCATGAAAAATTAAACACTTTCCACATGTGTTATATATTTCTGTAATCTACTCTTCAATACCTTTCATTTGATACCCCACTCAAAATATTTAAAAAAAAAAAATTATTTCCTTGTGACGTGAATTATTCGCCATATTGGATTTGAACAGACGATAATTTTGAGTTTCGCTATATTTTTCCTGTGTGCACGTCAAAACGATCTTTACTACTGGAAAGCAATATATATATTTTTATCTCTTTTTCTTTTCAAAAGTTATTTGGAACCGTACAGAGTGACAGACAAACAGACACAGGAACGAAACTATAAGGGGTTCTTTTTTTGGTTTTACCAACGAAACCCTGAAAATGGACTATATTAAAGGATTCATACCATAATAAACAAATCAATATAGTAGTTGCTTTAAAAAAGGGAGCGGACTTAGTGCTTTGTAACCATAAACCATCCTGGTTAGACAGTAGGCGGCCTACCGCGTCAATTGTATTTTCAACATAGTTTGCGGCGGACTAGAAACATGGCTGTAATAATAAATTAATTGATATTGAGCGGAATGAGTTGTTTATATGATAAGCGACAACCAGAGTACAAAGATATGTCGTTAAGAAAGCAGATCATGAAGAGATATTACGAAGAAAATTCATAGCAGTAGTAAGTTAAATTACTTTTTAATAATTCATAATTTCAAAATTTAAACAAAACATTTACAAAATAAATAAATCTTATATCAAATTATAATTATCAATAACTACGGGAGACATACAGAGAAAAATAGAAGCCGCACCGGGACTCGAACCACGTGTCCTCCTATTTATCCGTTACAGGTGCTCTTACCAACCGAGCTATACGGGAGAATGATTTTTCTCTGTCGTTACCGATACAAATTCCCCGAATCCAAGCTTTCAATCTTATTCTAATTTTACTAGGTACAGGTACTAATTGAGTACTTTATAATTATAAGCGTTAATTCTCGGTCTAGTTCTATTGCCGTGAATATTTGGCTCTCTAGATTTGTAGAAAAGATTAAAAGCTTGGATTCGGGGAATTTGTATCGGTAACGACAGAGAAAAATCATTCTCCCGTATAGCTCAGTTGGTAAGAGCACCTGTAACGGATTAATAGGAGGACCCGCGGTTCGAGTACCGGTGCGGGGGTCTATTTTTTCTCTGTATGTCTCCCGTAGTTATTGATAATTATAATTTGATTTAAAGTAAAATTTAATCTTTCCGTAGTATGAAAACTACCAAAAACTTAATAATTTGAATAAATCTTATAATAAAAACATCATTCACAACCAAAAATAGACTGCCAATTAGTGTGGCACATAGCTTCCTCGCATCCTATCATGAACTATAACAATTATTGTTATATTGTTTATTTTGTAAAAACTATTAATAGTTTTAGCGATCTTTAACACTTCATAGCGGAGTTGCTGTTGGTTTTACTAAAAAAATATATTTGGAAAAAATGTTTGTCTCATTGAATTGATGAAGTTAGATTTTTTCCCCGACCCAAATTTCCAATTTTAAATTTAAAGTTATCGTTTACGCGAGCGTTGCTTGTGAACGCTTTGACGGATAACGTTGTCCAACGAACTCGTCCTGGGCATTGGTAAAATGAACATGTCTGCTAAATTTCATCAAAATCGGTTTACATTTACTCAAGTTATCGTCGCACGTTTCATAATTCGCGGACACACAGACCGACAGACAGATAGACAGACAGACACGAGACCAAAAATGTTTCCTGATGTCTGAAACGGATTTCTGTCTTGGAATTTTTGAAATCGGAGGCATAAAAGTTTATCGTTCTCAAAAGTGAACACAATGCTTCCGTTACCTTCGGTAAGCTCGGAAGCAAAACACCATTATTCATATACTTTGAACCACCCCACTCACAGTCCGACTTGTCGTACGGCAGGTTAGGGGCGGGACTTGTTGGGTCCGTGTCGGATGCATAAGCCCCCCCCCCCCCCACACCCCACTCACAATCAACTGTAGTACCAATTTACTCGTTGGACTGCGTGTTGTACTGCAAGTTGGATCTTGAATGGCTGGAATAATAGTCGAAGTAATTAACAAAACGGTTTCGTCAGCGTAGGCAGCTTTAGGTTAAAGCATTGTTGGGCTTATTTGTGGTGCCATTTAATAATCCTCTCTCATCAGTAGACACTTTCTAAGTTAGCTCTAGTAAAATTGAGACGGCAACAAACAGCTTGTTCTGTTTAACCACATCAGCCCACGACGGAATGCGGTCGTTCCGTCCGCGCGGACAGTCTACTTTTTGTTTGACCGACCCTAAAAGTTTAATGACGCTTTTGTGAGGTTCATAAAATTTAATTGACACCGCTATTAAACAACAATAATCTTGCAGTAACCCAACCAAGATTACAAACTATCAACTGTGCACCATTAAATAAATAATGGACAACAGACATAAAAGAATTAACAGAGTCATAATTCGAAATTGAATAATGTAAATATAGTCATACAACCTGACAAGGACAAAGTAAAAACACTATTTTAAATTCATGTTTTCATTGTAAAAGTCTCTAATAAAAATCTAACTGAATTAGATGTCCCCGAAACACAGACTTATCTGTAACTATCTTAGCTACAATTGTAAACTCAACACGAATAGATTTTTATTTAAACAAACTCTATCGTGGTGATGACTGGAAATATCTAAAAAATTAAGCAATAATAAGAAAATAAAAATAAAACTTGAATAAACTCACCCTATTTTTAGGAGTTTGTTTCAAACCAATGGCAGGTTGACTTCGATTACTCTGAAACAAAAAAATAAATAAAAAAAAAAATAAAAATAAAATATTACATACACAATTAGATTAAAAACAAGTAAGGCGCTCACGTAAGTACGTAAGGCGATAATCGCCGGTTTCTGTACGATTAAGTTAAAATTATTACCTAAGTGTAAAATTTGAATAGTTGCATATTCTTTTTCTACACTTCAAGACCTTTAAATTGATGTATATCATGTCATGGTGACTAAAAACTTTTTTTTTTAGTCGCCAGCCATATTGGCCGGCATCTTGAAAATTGTAAGTGTGAAAAATCGAAAAAGTGTCCAGTTGTCACAAATGCCGAGATGCAACTGTGTGCCAAATTTCATGTTCCAAGCTATAGTATTTTATGAATTGAAACAAGCAACGGACAGACAGACAGAGCCGTTATATAAGAATTATTATTTTTTTTTTTAAATCAAATTATAATTATTATTAACTACGGGAAACAGACAGTGAAAAATACACTCCTGTGCCGGGATTTGAACCACGGGCCTCTATATTTCCAGTATAGCGCTCTTCCATCTAAGCTACGCAGGAGAATGATTTTTCACTACCGTAATCGATAACTAGTCCCGAATCCAAGCTTTGAATATTCATATACATTTAGACAGTCAATATTTATGACATTAGAACTAAACCAAATCCCGGCACAGGAGTGTATTTTTCACTGTCTGTTTCCCGTAGTTAATAATAATTATAATTTGATTTAAATTAAAATTTAACTTTCCGTAGTATGAAAACTACCAAAAACTTAAAAATTGAATTTCGAATTGATTGTACAAGGTACAGGTACTAATTGAGTACTTTATAATTATAAGCGTTAATTCTGGTTTAGTTCTAATGTCATAAATATTGACTGTCTAAATGTATATGAATATTCAAAGCTTGGATTCGGGACTAGTTATCGATTACGGTAGTGAAAAATCATTCTCCTGCGTAGCTTAGATGGAAGAGCGCTATACTGGAAATATAGAGGCCCGTGGTTCAAATCCCGGCACAGGAGTGTATTTTTCACTGTCTGTTTCCCGTAGTTAATAATAATTATAATTTGATTTAAATTAAAATTTAACTTTCCGTAGTATGAAAACTACCAAAAACTTAAAAATTGAATTAAGAATTATTTTTGTATTTTGTACAGAAACCTAAAAAAGGAGTCTAGTGTATTCATTAAAACATCATTTTGGAATTAGATGGAGGCAGAATTATTTTTAATGAACAGAACATCTAAATAGGTACTCCAGTTTACTGAACAATTGAACGGCCGTTCTTCGTTCTTTCACTGACACGAGTCTTGTAAACTGGATCGCAAATGTCGGCCACAAAAAGCGGCCGTATTAAAACGGATATTTTATTAAAAACAAGTTGCTAAGAAAGGGAGAGCGGCAACGGAGGAGGGAAGGTTTTAACTTGCAAAGATGTCAGACCTGAAGAAGAAGGACATATACGGTGAATTCACCAGGGGATCGATTCTATATCTTGGAAACTTCCCTTTTCATGTGATTATATATCAAAATTTGATAAGAAGATGCGCGCGCAGCTTGTGAACGTGAATTTGTAACTTTGCTTGTTGTAAAATTTCAAGAAAGATATTTTGTGCGTTAAATATTACAACACAAAATTTTGGTTGATATATCCGTCAGGTTTTGTGCGTTTATTTCTCAAATCGAAGTTGAAATCAAAATAAAGTGACGGTATTATTATTATTTTTTTATTTATTTTTCGATTATCGTTTTTATTGTTAAACTAGCTGGATACTCGTGATTCGCTACGGAGTGTTATTTTAATTTGATAAGTTTCGAAAATACCATCAAGAAACATTTAAATTATTTCACTATGAATATCTACGAGTATATACGAATGAATATATCTATGAATATAATACGAGAATATCTAGATTCTATCCCTCCCATTTATTTCTATACCCCCTCCTCTTTGATAAGATAATTTGCAAATATTCCAAATTTACTCCCCCCCTCCTAAATGAAAATATGACAAAACTGTACATAACAACAATTACTGTACTCTTAAAGAGCTTTTCAACGATATGCATCATGAAGAGTATATTCATTTCTTTGACCCCGCATATTGATTACTTGTACCCCGTACCCCTGTGTATCAAAATTTAAATTTCGAAAATTTATGTAGACAATGATTTTCCCCTTACTTTGAAGGTCAAGTGTGCAAATTTTCATCGAGGTCGGACTACTACTGTAGATCTGTATAAAGAACATACACATACACACACACGTTGACTTATATAAAAGTAGATAACTTTTATTTGACTTTTTACAGACTTTGTTTATAAAAGGAGTTTTATTTTAAAGCGCTGGCATCACTTTACAGATTCACTATGGCATATTTTGATGAAATGCCATAGCCTAAACATGAAAATGTCAAAATATCAAAATACGATTAACGTTAAATTTGGACAAATGTTACAGAATCGACACCCCCAGGTAATTTAAGCGTTCACTTAGATTGGATAAATGAGTTTACCCACCTCTAATTTTTAATAATATTAGTGCTTTTATAAATCGGTCGATTAGATCGTGAATATAATTAGCAATCGTACGATTGGTTCGGAGATAAAATGAACAATCGTACGGATTACTACGATAAATTTTAATTTAGCTTTTAAAAAAAGATGTCATAGAACTCTTTTAGAATATTAAAGTTAATTTCAAGTCAATATTAATTTTATTTTATTTACAAAAAAATAAATCAAACGTTGTGTAAAGGAGGGAATAATAAAAACTTTTTTTTATTAACTTGTTATATACTTACTTAATGAAAGTTGACTATAAGAAAAAACATTGTCAACTGTTACAGGCTAGTTTATAGCATCTCTTTTATCAACTCTATCTAACTTTCCTTTTTTTTTCTTTACAATATATAAAATATATATATGAGAAATTCTAAAGATATTAAATGCACTTGCAATTACCTAGTCGGCGGAAGTAACTATTAAGTTATATTGGATGAAGAGTTTTGAAATAGACTTGGTGAAGAGAAATTCCCTAGAGAATTTAAGAGTAACGAGTTATATTTCTTTAAAAGACATGCTTTTGTGGCTCTTAGAATTTTGCAGCGGCATTCCATTTGCAATGAAAAAGAAACATCTGAGGCTTTAAGTAAAGGAGGAAGGATGTTTCAAACATAATAGAATGTGGCATTTAAATCCTAGTGAGCTTTTAAGATGAATTAAAGTACAAGATAAGTTCAACTGGTAACCATAATCTTATTAAACTTGAGTTCTTTAAACGCAAGTTTCTAATTAAAAATGAAACCTTACAATTCCAAACATTTATTCAACAAAAATTTGTGTATTATAGTTTAACAATATTAAAATATAATAAATTAACTAAGAAAAACCATTTTAAATAAATAAAAAAACCATAAATTAACATTTTTCTACGGCTTATAAATAAAAATAGACTACCAATTGGTGTGGCACATAGCTTCCTCGCATTATATCATTACTGTATTGATATTATGCTTATGCAAGCCATTATTGTTTAATTTATTTAATTGTTTCCCCCGTTTTTAATGTCTAAATTGTTTTGATTTTTTACAATAATTAAAGAATTCATTTAGCAAAAGTTAATGAGCGCAGACGGTTGAAATTAATGTGGTGCTATCAGTTTACCTTCGACAAATCATCCAAATTTCATGAAAATCAGATGAGTACTTTTAAAAGATATAGGTGCAAATAAATGTATGGTTTGTGCGCATTGGGAGCCTGAGCGAAAATAACTTTTTCCTATCTACCCGGCCTACTAATTTAAAATATTAAATAATATAACTCTTCCCTAATCAAAAACGTCTGCTTGTATCAGGTTAAAATTTTACGTGCCTGTTTCAATTCTACTTCAGACAATGTGTATGTATTTTTATTAAAATCGTTACGTTAGAACGTAAGATATCGGGAAAAAGTTTTCTTCATTTTAAACGTTTATATAGGTCCGCTTTAATAAATTTAGCGGTCATTATCACTTCATAGCAGTGTCGGTGTTGGTTTTACTAAAAAAAATATTCAAAAGTTGTTTGTCTCATTAAATAGATGAAGTTAGAATTTTTTCCTGTCCTGAATTTTCAATTTTACATTTTAAGTTTACGTTTACGCGAGCGTTGAGCTTGGAACGCTTGGGCGGATAACATTGTCCAACGAACTCAGCTTGGGCATTGGTAAAATGAACATGTGTTCCAAATTTCAACTAACTCGGTCATCTTTTACTCAAGATATCGTCATCGATAGATTTCGTGACGCTTGGTTTTGTGACGGTCGTTTTTTTCGGATTCACTCCCGGGTTCCAGAACGTGCCATAAGGAACTTTGTTCCAATAAATAAGATACGATTCAATTTATTATTGGATTGGATTAGATAAAAAACCGAAGCAGGCGCTTACACGATCTGATTTTGAAGCAAAGAAGCCATTTAACCTGTTCCTCATCGCCTACTTTATCAATAATAAGATAGAATAAAAGTTCGAGACGGGTGAAAACCCATCAAATCATTTAAACGACTGAACTTGTTTCTGTATCTGTTGCGCCCGATTTTTTTTTTATCACATCTAACAATCTTTTAATCGGGTGCTTGCCCACTACAGATTACAATATAGTAAATGGGCTGGTCCAACACCTCTAATATGCATACTGCATACGATATCGGATGTAAATCTTTGGATAATGGCCGAATCTCGAATTAAGGATATGAACTCCTTACAAAATATGATGTGATAAATTTATATAAAGAGTGTTATAGCTGATATTTCTTTAGATTGTTACTCCCCTTATAAAAAACCAGAGGGGAGAAACAATCTAAATAAGTTGTAAGGAATGTTCTTCTTTAGACTGTTACTCCCCTTATAAAAACAGAAATGTGATATTCCTTTGTCCCAAAGTACATTGGACAAAACATCCCTTTGTCTTAATAGTTATTTAGTCAAAGTCATTTATATTCTAAAACAACATAGGGGAGTAACAATCTAAAAAAGTACCTTATAGCTCAACTGGGACACAGAGCAGGATGTGATTAGGTGACCTTTCTTATGGAGACCGCATCTTGACAGCTATAACAGTTTTTGATTTATGTAGCATTTTACTGCAAAATACAGAAATATACTGAAAATATAGATATATTTCGAAAACTAATGTCGATAGTGGTGTTGATGAAACATTTTTTTGTAGCAAATGTGGTATAGAATCACACCCTGCTCTGTGTTCCTGTTGAGCTGGAACAACCTGTATATTTTGAAAAGTGATCCTCATTTAAAATATCTTATTTTGAATTTTCATATTCTTTTGTAGTATATCTTTTATCATTAAGCTCTTTCATCTTCTTCTTTTTAAAAAAACAAAATAAAAATAAAAAATGAACAAAGAGAGTTTCAAAAAACTGTCTTACTTAAAATATAGTCTGAATTAGGATTATTTTTTTCTAAAAGTTTAATCTTTAGTTGTCTAAAAAGTAAAAAAATGTTGTTGTACATCTCAGGATTCAGTTTAATAGGGAAGTTTTTCTAGTTGTTATTTTGCATTCGTTTGTAACATCATTTCAGCTTTGAGACTTGGAGAAAGGGATGCTGAAGGTTTGTAAGTTTCTAAATGGAGACTAAGTAAAGGTTTTTTTTTATTTTTTCTTTTTGTCGCTTGTTTTCTTAGTCTTGATGTTAGAAGGAGAACCCTGTATTCTCTCTCAAGAGCTTCTAAAGAATATCTCAATTCCCAAAAGAGTTTATATTCGTTCCTTTTCTTTTAAGAGAAGTATTTTCTCCGGTTTAACAACGGGATTTCCACCTGAGCTCCTTATTTCGATACCTTCCAAAAGGGAAAAAAAGAAAATTCTTTTATACCAGATATATGAATATATGTTTACTAAGAACCTATGAGAGATAGAAGAACATATTATTATATTACAATTCAAATAGACAAAAAGCTTTATTCTTTATAACATCTTTATATTACAAGGGATTTTCCGCTTAAGCTATAAGTACCTACATTACATAATTATATGTAAATATAAATTATCTTGGAAAAAAAATAGGTCACGAATACAAAAAGAAATGTATTTATGTAAAAATCGTTTAATATAAAGAGCATATTCCGAATAAAATGAAGTATAAATAAATTTTGCGAGATGAAATAGATGAGAAAAGTCATTATAAATATTGTAACAGAGATTTATTTAGCGATGATAAGAATAATTGGTTCTTTGTGATAAGAGCTACGTTTACATGGTTTATTAATACGGGGTACTTCTTTAAATTGTTACTCCTCTATGTTATTTTAGAATATGCATGGCTTTGACTAAATAACTATTAAGAAAAAAGGATGGTTAGTTCAATGTACTTTGGGACAAAGGAATACATATAACACTTCTGTTTTCATAAAGGGAGTAACAGTCTAAAGAAGAACATTCTGTACACCTTCTTTAGTTTGTTACACCTCCTTTTTTGGCATTTTCATGTCTTGGCTATGCTACATAAACTCGAAAAGCGTTACTAAAAAGGCACCAAAAAGCGTTACACTGCTACCAGGAAGATAGGCAGTTGCAGGAGGTAGTTTGTATAGTGGCATAGTATTGTCTAGTCTAGAGCAGTGGTTCTTAACCTTTTGGTAACCACGGCCCCCTTAAAATCTCCAAATATAATATTCCTAGTACCTAACTACCTTTCGAGGCTCCCTGGGGGGCCGCGGCCCCCCGGCTAAGATCCACTGGTCTAGAGGGTTGTAGACAGGGCCTTCCCCCCGCGGGCTCGCCATCGTAGGGGCTACATCTTCACCTTGCGCGGTAACCTTGGCTCTACGCCCCGACTTCCGCTCTTCGCTTCTCGCAACCGTTCCAACAGTCGCTCGCACGCCTCAGCGGCACCCCCCCCCCCCCTTCAACTACAAATTCTATTCTACAGCTCCGATTTGCACCAGACAAACGCCATAACCCTTAGAATTTTATTCATAACAAGTAGCAATCAAAAGAAGTGCTGAATACGGTATGTTTCCATGTAAACGCACTGTACTTAATCTGAGTCATCTCAAGGTCGATACACCAAAAGTCTGTTCTGTATCGTATTGAAGTTACAAATAAACACCTTACTGTATTAAGATCGTATTAGGGCATGCGCCGTTTCATTTTCTCTCCTCGGTAACCTGACACATAGACCCAAGGATCTTATATAAAGCGGATGTAATGTTAAGAAGGGGTTTAAGGCAAAAAAGTGACCCCATGAAGGTAAGAGAAATTGGAGAAAAAATCATACTGCGCATGCTCCACGACCTTTGAACTGGGACAAATTACCTTTTTTAACAGGTTATAACCTGACACTTATAAACAAATTCTTGGAAACCTATAACCAAGAGGAAGGTAATTTGTCCCATTGGAGCTAATATTTTACATATCTTCATGGGGTCACTTTTTTGCCTCAACCCTCTATCCCCTTTATATAAGATCCTTGCATAGACCATACAAACATAACCTTCTTTCACAGGCATCATAATTATCACGTGTTGAAATCAGCTGTTTTCAAATGACGTCAGAACTGTATGTACGGTCATGCAAACAGACACCAGTTGAAAACGGTACCCGTTTTGAGATCATTTTCAATACAGGTAGCTTATATTATTAATTTGTTAAATATGAGTATCAAGTGAATGTTACAACTAGTTTGAATGTTACTAGAAGTTTTACCACTTATTTTCTCATTGAATCCGTTTATGTCCATTTTCGAGTCTAGTTTCGTTAAAACCTATTAAGTGTTTTCCTAATATCTCGATTAATCTAGTTATTATGCAAATGGGATCCTCGGATTCTCTGGTATAATAAGCCGGTAAGGGCAGATTGTAGGGTTTATCCGATGTCGATATTGGTCGGACTAAGCGGTAGGATTAGACGAAGGTGTTACAGATGTAAGATTGCCAGATATACAGCTGTAGTAGAAAACAGCTAAGAACATCATTAGTATTCCGAGCAGTTACTAAAGCTTGAGCCAACACAAAAGCATGCTTTTACATTTGCACACAAAGCCTTTAGAGCTTTAAACACAATTTCAAAACTTGGTTCAAAGCATTATCTCACTGAAAACAATTTCATAAGCTAAAGAATCCCAATTTATTGAATCAAAAGGACCCTTAAATAATAAGAAATACACCCAATCATCTTTTTCAAACAATAGATAATATTATTCTTAGAAATTAAACACTCTCAGAATAATCTTCGCAAATACGGAAGTCGTCTAATTTTATAAATTCTCTTTTAATATTTACAGGAAAAATATTATTTATTTTTTACAAATCTATTAACAATATCATTACGTTTAATTAAGACTAAAGGATCCGCCATTTAATTGGTTATATGAGAACGCTAATAATTAATCCGTTTAAATTATAGCAGATTAGAAATAGTCCAGGAGATAGCATGCAAAAAAGTGTCTAATATCAAGCTAGAATTTTGTGTTTAAGTAAATCTTTTGGTGCCTTTTTAGAATATGTGGTCGGTTAAATTTCATGGTTAATATTGTAATGCGACTAAATACTAACAGTAAATGCCTATTTTAAGGCAAAATAGTAATGAATTTACTACTGATAAGAATGCCTCATTTAAACATGGCGACAAAATGAGTAAAAATTGATAAATCAAACAAAACTTTTTCATTTATAAATATTAATACTGTATTTAAAGCCTATAACAGATTTGATTTGACAATAGACTTTGTAGAGCGTCATTTTTTAAAAACAAATATTTTGGACTCAGAGGTCCTCAAAACGTGTAAATCCATCAAAACTCAAAATCGAATTTTTTGCGAATTACACAATACTTTCTCTTCATATAAGTATACGAGAAAGTAAAAATAAAGAGAACTAAGTTAATATATTGTAAGAACGTTGCAGTAAAGAACGTGAGAATTTATGAGTGAGCGATGGATAATACCAAAAGGGAGTGCACTCGGTCAGCTTTCCTGTTAAATTTTCTAATCATTTTAAAGTATTATTCTTCTCTTTCAACAGGTATTTAACCTCAGACACAACAAAAGAAGGGTACAGAGGCATCCATCCAACATAATACCGGGAAAGTAGTAATTGAATTACCGAAGAAGAAGTAAAATTGTTAGAAGGTGATTCACCCTCTTACTCCTTCTCCTTCACCCAGGAAAGGTTGAAAATGCTGTACGTCTTTTTCTAACTAACTATTTTTAAAGGGTTAAAAGAGGTTGGGTTGCCATAAAAAAGAACAGAAGCTTTAAAAAAATCATCGAAGTTCAAGAAAAACCCTACAGGTCTCTTCATCATTGAACTCCCCAAGGATGAGCACAGAGTATCTACAATCTACATCATCGTTTTCTATCACTTTCACAGAAACGTCCCACACATAGTAGATCAAATCTACGCATTTATTACTACAAAGGTCTAAAAATAGAGCAAAATAAACAGGTCAAGTGTGTGCTAGTCAGCACACAGCGAGGGTTCGTAGGCAACCCTGTATAGTTTAAGTAGTACCCTATTGATGGTGTTTTTTAAAATGGTAAAAAGCTTACTTTGAACTATCCCATGGGTCTGATATTCTCAAAACACATAAACAAACTTCCGATAAAGTATTTTTTTGCCACTGAACCGGACTACAACCATATAAATACATCGAAAAGACCATAATTATAGAAAAACGTATTTTGTCAATAAAAAATAAAATAATATTTTTTTCGAAATTTCCAAAAAATGGTAGCTTTACTTTTTGTTAAAGAATGTTCAGGAATTTTTTCAGATTTTTTGCACTTCACATAAGCAATATAGAGGGGGGGGGGGACACGTTTCAAACCCGCTTCAAACTCGCCTACGCTCGCCCTATCAAAGTTATAACCAGAGACTTATATATTTTTGTTATCAGCTCGACGTACCCTTTCATATGATACCCCTCACAGTCTCGAAAAAAAATCTTTAAGTTTTTTTACCCTAATTTTTTTGAAAAATATTTTTTTTAAGTCGCTTTTTTTCAAAATATGTGGGTAGGTACAAGAAACATACATGCCAACCGACAGGTGTAGCCGTGAGAGCAGGCGACCGGACGGACGGACATACACACACAGGAAAATATAAGGGTCCTTGGTTTTGCCTACGAACCCTAAAAATAACTTCTCCTCGACAGGAAATCGAACCCGTCCACATGTAAAGCTATTTTCTCAGGAACTAGATTTTTACCGGGAAAACAGCTTATATAGTTAAATTCGTATTTAAATGGACTATATTAAAGAATTTTTTAATCAAAATTGTAGGAACCGTTTTCGAAAAAATAATTGTTTTTGACTTTTTTTCAGAGTTTTTGACGGATCCCCCAAATTTGGAGCTAAAACTTATCTCTCGATTTCGCCTTGGATTATGGTTTTTTCTGAACATGTATGCCAAATGTCGTCAAAATCGGCTCAGTAGTTTAGGCTCCAGGCGTCTGCACTGACAGACGACTGACGAGAGACAGACATTTCTATAAAAAAATCTTTTTTGGACTCAGGGGACCTCAAAACGTGCAAATCTCAAAATCGAATTTTCGCGCCATAACAATACTTTCTCTTTATATGAGAAAGTAATAAAGAAACAAAGATGACTAATATTACCAATATTAATAGACTTGAGGGATAAATGCCAATTAATATAGCCCTCATAATTATACAATATTGTACTTCACAATAAGTGGCCACTAACCTGTTAATTAGTACAAATATTACCATAAAATTGTTTAAGATGTCTTTTATTATCTGACAATTTTGCTTTAATATTCGACTTTAATCGTCAAAAATCGTTTGTGGACTATTAAAGTGTATATTTATCATATAATTAAGTGACATTAGTTGCTTTGGGTTAAAAGCTCTTAATTATTTAAAAGTACATATTGAAATTTAGAATTACGGTATTTTAAGAATTGAAGTGCTTCTGTGCTGACTCTTCGCACTTTACCATGTTGATTAATCTTAAATAAAATATCAAAAAACGTTCAACACTTAAAGATATTATCTTACTTATTCACTTATACTTTACGGCTTAGGGAGGGATTGTGTTATCTATATGTGTAGTGTGATTCTAAGCTTTACTCAGACTTATGTAATCTAAATATGAGATGTATAACGAATCTAAAACCTAGGAAGACCCTCAAGCTTAAGCCCGGTAAACCCTTGAGGGCCAGAGAATATACCTTAATGTGCACCCTTGAATATAATAACCCTATTCTATTTAACTTTTTTACATTTTTGTACAAGAATCTCTACATTCTCAAGTATTTCTTGTTCATTTAACATTAAGCTTAGAAATGAGATTAGCTTTCTCTGCATGCAATTTTAAACCGAATAAGGCTGCTTTCTGACTTGTCTGTGCGATATCGTTTTACTCGGGACCTATAAAAACGTGAAAATCCATCAAAATCTCAAAATCAATTTTTCGCGCCATCGCAATACTTTTTATTTTTAAAGTCATATGACCCGTGTTATATGTTTTAAAGTTTTCAAATAGCAATAATCGCACCTCAGTACATATGAATCGCTAATGCCGTCTTCTGATTTCTGTTTTTAATATCATTCATATGATAATATTGTCTTTTACTAAATACTTTCTCTTTATATGAGAAAGTATAAACTGGAATGAGGAGCCAATGAAAGCTCGAGAATTTGACATCTAGAAGGTCGGGCCAACTATTGACAAAAAATAGGCCTATTGGCATGTAATATTTCCCTTACATAAGATTGCCCAAACTGAGTTGTCAAAATTATCTCTTTTTTTCATTTTACTGTAATTACTCATGAAAGTATATAATTAATTTTATTACATGCTTACATTTTTACTCAAATTAATACATCTTATACAAAAGTGAGTCACACCATAAAAGTTTCGATCTGATTGACTTTTACTTCAACTTCGTCTGTATATCACAAGAACCTTTTTTAAAAATTTATTTTACGCTTTTTATATTTTTTTTCCTTTCTCCACATTCGTTTCTTAGTTCTTATAAAAAGTCCGATATAAGTTGAACTTTCCTGCTTTATCGTAATATGACTGAAGCGGAAAAGCTAAAAGTTTCATAAGAAAATAACAGGTTAAAAGTTTTATTTTTGAAAGCAGTATTTCTTCCAATACCCAATATAACTTTATCGGGTTTTCAGAAAGAAAAAATATAATAACCTGAAGTTTTGTCTCGCCTTTTTGAAAAGAAGGGGGGGGGGGAGGGGAGGGAAGAATATTTTGAATATTGTATCGTGTGATAAGAAGCAATTCAAAGATAGTTAACGTTAACCATCTTTTTATATTTTTATACGCATGAGTCCCAGAGCTTTATTCTATTTAACTGTGAAATACAGAGTTAACCACTTCCTGCCAACTTGCTCTAAGGAGATAAAAGAAGTTTAAAAATTGTTATAGCAGAAAATAAAATGTCTTCTTCTTCAAAATGGCCTCCTTAACTCTTATCTTTAATATCTCACAAAATACCTCTAATCTGAGGAGTTTTAAAAGTTTAAATTGTCTTAAATGTAACAAATATAAAAAGTAAGAATGACAAATCTGTTTTCTGTAAGTTTATAAATCGTATTAGGTTCAATTAAACTGTAACAAGTATATCCTCCAAAATAATCGACAAAGATGCATTGAATTTTAGGGTTATATCTTTGGTAAATTTATGTATCAGGGCTTATTTGGTTTACAGGAATCTTTATTTGGTGCAGAAATATTATATTCCTTAAACTTTAAACGATTTTAACCCTAAAGATCGACTATTACAATAATAATAGCTATTTAATGACTGGTTTACATTCAGCCATTGCCACTGCTCTATTTACTCCTCAAAATACTGTGGCAGCATCAAGGGCAGTGAGTGTTTACATTCCCCCTTACTTGCTTCCCATTTTACCTCGGACAATGGCGGATGTCAAAGAAAACCTAGCTTCAGCGACATAATGCGTTTTGTCCTTTATGTTAAACAATTTCTATAGATACTTTAATAATGAATATTGCCAAAATAGTTCCGAAATTGTGTAGCGTTGCAAGTTTGAAATGTGAAGGGAGCAACGGACAGCCCGAGTGGCATTATCATGGCCAGCGCAAGTAACCTGTTAACATACTCGCGCTAATGTGCTCTATTTCATGCCCACTTCCTTGCTCACTACCACGGAAATGGGCTGATTGTAAATGGGTCATATGATTATTTTTAGCGAGAATAGGTTCGATTTAATAGTTTCTTATGGTAAGAAATCTTTTAAAATTTGGCTGGGGCTTTAAGGATCACTGAACTTTAGCAGTAGATATTTGGAAAAAAGAGAGTTAATTGCACAAAAAAAATCATAATTTAAGAAAGCCTAGTCAGTCTTGCATTCACAATGTAACACAAACAAAAAATTCACTTTTCGCAGATGAGAAAATCCCGGAAAAAAAAGTTGTTGCATTATAAAAACCTTATTCTCGTGCATATTGAGTCATGTTTGAACATTTTTCTCTCATGCTGCTCTTTAGTAATTAAACGGGGGGTAGGAAGAGAAGAGAAAATATTAAAAAAAAATGAAAAGTTACAAAACAGGAAGCTTGCAATTTTAAAAAGGCTGGTAAAAGCATAAACGAATTTTCTCATGTAAAATCAAGAAGAGAAGAAAATTTCTAAGGAAAAACCTACGTCCCGAAAAAAAACCAAGAGTTTCTTCCTACTTCATTTTAAGCTTTTAATAAAGACATTTTTTTGCTTTCTTTTCAAGGATGCTATTTATTTATTCACTAGTTTTCCTTCTAGAAGAAAAACCAAAATAAATATATTGTTCTATAAAAAATATTGTGGACTGCTTCACTTTAAAATTTTATTTTTATATTTAAAATAATCTTTACAATATAATAAAGGAATAACAAAAGAAGTTTATTTTTCTTCCGCATTTACCGACAGTAAAAAAAGTATTTTGATCATTCTTATGAATCAAATTTATTTATGCATCCGAATGCAAAAATTCCTAAAAAGAAATCCGTTTTAAACATTTTTGGTCCCAACGTTCAACGTTTATGTGAACCAACATAGCATAATAACTACTCATCTGAAGTTGTTCTGATTCTGATGAGTATTCTATATGCACATTAATTTTAACTGCCAGCACATATTTAATATTGAATAAAATACATTTGATCTTAATGGGAATCGAACCCGGTCAAAACAAGCAATACATCTTAGTGGGACTATAGTATGTGATTATACATCCAATAATAAAATGCGAGGAAGCTATGTACCACAATTATTGGCAGACTATATTTTTCTAGTGATTAACAGCAGTATTTACTTTCTCATATACATGGTATAAAGAGAGAAAGTATTGTGGTTGCACAATAATTCGATTTGAAGATTTTAATGAATTTACACGTTTTTACAATTTCGACTACAGTGATCCCTTTTTATTTAATTGAAGAAATGTGGTTTAAAATAGGTCAAACAGGGATAATAAAATGACTATCTGCTTCAATACATCCTGGCTATATTTCAACCTTCCTTCACCTAGGTCATCTTCAAGCCTCATGCGGTTACTGATTAAAAAAATACGTGTGGTGTCGCGGGACGCCCGGTAGGAACGGAGTTCCTTACATTTTTCATTAAATATAAATTATAAAATCACACTGCGCTAAGTACGTATACGTTGCTAACTACTTATACATGGCGGAGTTAGAAAAGAGACAAAATTAAAAGTAACGAACTGTTTGTACCTGGCAGAGTTAAGGCAAAATTAAAAGAAAATCATTATTTGTATAATTAAAGCAAGCGTCTTACTATAAATATATATTAAATATAAGAAAAAAGTTGATCATGATGAGTTTATAGTGAAAGAGTATGTTTGTTAAAGGAGTTTGGATTGAAATAGGACTGTTTTCTACCTACCCGGCCAATTAATTTAAAATATTATAAAATATATCTTTTCCCTACTCTACAGCTTCTGCTTGTATCAGGGTGAAATTTTACATGATTATATTCTATTTATTTACAAAACAAAGTGACATTTTTGACATATATAACAAAAATAATCAAAACAAGTCAAGTAACAGGCTTCCTTAATAACACTTTTTCCCGTCTTTTAAAGCTTACGTTTAGGCGAGCGTTGCGTGTGAACGCTTGGGCGGATAACGTTTTTCGACGAACTCAGCCTGGGCATTGGTAAAATGAACATGTGTACCAAATTTCATCTTACTCGGTGAGCTTTTACTCAAGTTATCGACATCTGTAGATTTCGTGACGGATTTTGCGTGACGGTGATTTTGTGATGGTGATGGTGACATAAGGAACTTCGTTCCAAAAACAATAAACAATTCCATATTAAATTTAAAAACTTTATAATTTCAGTCACTCTCATTCCTAACCTTTTTAATTACCTAATTTACCACAGACCGTGATAGAAATAGACTGTGATAACAGATATGGTTTTCCATTTTTCTAAGCTAATTAAGTTATTTGTATGTTTTATTATTATTGTTGTTAATTGTTACATAGGTATGGAAGGGGAGAATAATTTTAAATTTTTGAATAATTTTTTTTAAATTAAATACAATCATTTCATTGACAAATTACCAAGGAGGTAATGAGAGTGACTGAAGTTGGAAAGCTTTTTCAATTTGACATGGAATTGTTTATTGTTTTTTAATCAGTGACCGCATGAAGCTTGAAGATCCTAAGTCTATATTCGACCTGAGAGAAGGTCGAAATATAGATAGGATGTAGTGAAGCAGATTGTAATTTTATTATCCCTGTTTGACCAATTTTAAACCACACGTTTTTAGGTTTATAAAGTCCAAAAATATGTTGTTTCTAAAAAAAATGTCTGTCTGATGTCTGTGCACACGCTTTGAGGCTAAACTAATAAAATAATCGATCATCAGGATAAATGGTCAATCAATCGTTTTGAGGTCCTTTGAGTCGAAAAAGGGGCATTTAAAAAATGTCGTGGAGCCTAAACTACTAGGTCGATTTCGATGAAATTTGGCATAAAGTTTCAGAAAAATCAAAACTCGAGGCGAAAACGAAAAACAAATTTTAGTTCTATATTTGGGGGCACTAAACTAAAAAAAACTTAAAAAAACGTGGAAATAATTATTTTAGAAATTCGATTTTCTACATTTGTTTGCGAAAAATAAATTTGGGATAATACCTTTAAAAAAAATGATAAAGAATAAATTTTTTTCTTGAACAGTCGAAATTTGGTCCGGTTTCCTTTTGTACGACTTTAGAAAATCGTACTTTTTGGGTACAGGGTACTTTTATAAATCTTTATTTAAGATCAAGCAGGAGTTTTTATAAAAGAGGAATTTTCTTCAAATTTTTTTATTTTTTTTTGTCATTAGACGTATTGGCAACCCGATTCGGGGACACCCTGCATATATATATGTGAGATGTATTAATATAATCATTTATGCTATTAAAACTAAGCTTTACTGTAATAGAATGTGAAACGAAGTTTAAATAATTAATTGCGAAGGGTTTAATAATGTTAAGGGTGTACCTGAAAGGGCTCACTGGTTCTGAATTACCTTTGACATAATCAGGTTTCAAACCGCTCTCAACTTACTTTACCCAACAATTCTACTGCAAAGTAAATTTAGCCAAATCCCTTAACTAATATGAACTATAATTTTATTGTATAATGTTTCTATTTAGTTAAAACGTTGTATAACAGTGGCAGTTATAGTGTTATAATCGGTCGCTTAAATTATACGTTTTGAAAGGGCTTTAACAATGTTATATTTATGACAGTGATATTGCAAATAGCTAGTGACAATTTAAAAGCATTAAATTACTGCAATTAAACATGAATATGCAAATTGATAATGCTTAGAGAATACAACTCAAAGGACCAAATTTATCATTTTATTGTCCAAAAAGTTGTATTCATTAACTTAACAATGATAAAAAACTACTGCATGGTGTAACTACTAATGATGAACAACTACTGCATGGTGTAACTACTAATGATGAACAACTACTGCATGACATGTTGTAACTACTAATGATGAACAACTACTGCATGTTGTAACTACAAATAATGAACAACTACTGCATGTTGTAACTACTAATGATGAACAACTACTGCATGTGGTAACTACTAATAATGAACAACTGCTAATCATGCACAACTACTGCATGTTTTATCTACTAATGATGAACAACTACTAAATGTTGTAACTACTAATGATGTAAAACTACTATGAACAACTAATACATGATGTAACTACTAATGATGAACAACTAAAGTGGTTGAAGCCAGTTAGTATTAAAGCTATAGTGATTGCTGAAAATAAATATATTTTTTCAACAGTCTCTTCCACTATGAGCAAGTTCAGTGGTGTGACAAATGTGTCTGGCGCCCCTGGCAAGAGTATATAACTTGCACACCTGACAAGAGTATATAACTTGCACCCCTGGCAAGAGTATATAACTTGCACCCCTGGCAAGAGTATATAAATTACACCCCTGGCAAGAGTATATAACTTACTCCCCTGGCAAGAGTATATAATTTGCACCCCTGGCAAGAGTACATAACTTGCATCCTGGCAAGAGTATATAACTTGCACCCCTGGCAAGAGTATATAACTTGCACCCCTGGCAAGAGTATATAATTTGCACCCCTGGCAAGAGTACATAACTTGCATCCTGGCAAGAGTATATAACGTGCACCCCTGGCAAGAGTATATAACTTACACCCCTGGCAAGAGTATATAATTTGCACCCCTGGCAAGAGTACATAACTTGCATCCTGGCAAGAGTATATAACTTGCACCCCTGGCAAGAGTATATCACTTACTCCCCTGGCAAGAGTATATAACTTACACCTCTGGCAAGAGTATATAACTTACACCCCTGGCAAGAGTATATAATTTGCACCCCTGGCAAGAGTATATAACTTGCACCCCTGGCAAGAGTATATAACTTGCACCCCTGGCAAGAGTATATAACTTGCACCCCTGGCAAGAGTATATAACTTGCACCCCTGGCAAGAGTATATAACTTGCACCCCTGGCAAGAGTATATAACTTACTCCCCTGGCAAGAGTATATAACTTACACCTCTGGCAAGAGTATATAACTTACACCCCTGGCAAGAGTATATAATTTGCACCCCTGGCAAGAGTATATAACTTGCATCCTGGCAAGAGTATATAACTTGCACCCCTGGCAAGAGTATATAACTTACTCCCCTGGCAAGAGTATATAACTTACACCTCTGGCAAGAGTAGGTATATAACACACCCCTGGCAAGAGCATAAAACACACCCCTGGCAAGAGTATATAACTTGCACCCCTGGCAAAAGTATATAACTTGCACCCCTGGCAAGAGTATATAACTTGCACCCCTGGCAAGAGTATATAACTTGCACCCCTGGCAAAAGTATATAACTTGCACCCCTGGCAAGAGTATATAACTTGCACCCCTGGCAAGAGTGTCGAACTAGCACCCCCTACCAGACTTTTTTGCATTTTTGTGATTTCGAAGCTTAGGCACTCCAGTGCAAAAACGAGATATATCCAATAACTCCTGTAGAACAGAAACGGGATATGTCCAAGAAATGTGAAAATTTAAATGGCCACCACAATGACTGAGGGGTTTCACGTTTTTAATTCAGTCAAAAAATAAGTTTTTATGATTTAGAACTATTTTATTATATTTTCTATTTTTACATAAACACATATTTAAGGTCATGAAATTTTTTGTCATATCCTGTAAAATTTAATTTTGTGGACATATCTCCTTTCTTTAATATGTGATTCAAATATACCTAGTATATAAAAACAATCCTACCTCTTCATTACCATAATCGTACACTATTCGGAATTTTTAAATCGAATAGTAGCTAATAGTAACATTTGATACAATGAGAAAATACACTTATGACCTTTCTTCTTGTAAAAAAACGAATAGTGTTACCCTCAGATAATCTAGAAATGTGACATCAATTATTCTGGGAATGTTTTAATTTTAATTTTATGATTAGGATATATTTAGGTATTTATCACTCGATCAGATAACGCAACTGAAACCATATAAAATCTACAGCAGACTAGATTGATTCAGTAGAGTCTTCATTGCTAACCAGTTAATATAATAATCACAAAAATGAACCGACTTCTGTTTGTAGCTGTTTGTGCCCTTCTAGAAATATCAAGAGCTTCGGCAAGACCAGTAAGTAGAAAGAAACTCATGTAGAAATAATGACAGACATTTCAATAATGTATAATTCGAAATGTCTGAATTTCCTGAAGTATCGCAATGTTTCGAAATTGCTGATTTGACTGAGTTAATTTTGACAGAGAATAACTTTATTCAGATCGTTACTTAAATATTAATCTTAAACGGATTATTGTTTGACAAATTCATAAAATTTTCTGCACTATTATATTCATTTAAATTAATATTCATAAATAACAAAGCTGAAATATAATCTATCTACTACTACACATCTATCTATACACTGCAGCAAAATTAAGCATTACTTAACTGTTTTTAGGCTGGAAAGTACAATTTGCTGATTTGAAATTAAAATATTAAAAACGGGCAGGGAAGTAATTGAAACAGTGAGGGAAAAATGTAGCTTCCTAGGCAGGAAAAGAAAAGTACAGTGTTTACCAGTGCTTGTCATAACATTGTTTTTGTTTGTGATCAGTGTTAATTTACGAGTAATTTAGTATTAAACTAGTTTTATTACAAAGCAATGTTATATTATAAATATCCATAGCTTCCATCTTTGATCTAAATGACGTGAGTAGATAAAATATTGTATGTAACAACGCAGCAATGGAAACATTTTCTCGACAGTAAATTAGGTAAATTACCTGCATTAGCAGTAAATTTTCATAGCCTGTCCTTGCCTCCCGCTCGGAAGCTAATCTGATCACTCGTCAGTAAAATTCCATTTTGCTGCCTCGTTACGCATAAATAACAATAATCTGATAAACTATAAACAAAAGCAAAAAACATAGCTTCCTCGCGTTCTACCGCGTTTATTTTTATGATGTTATGCTTTTAAAACCCATTATTTTTCTAATTTATTTAATTTTTTACCCCTTTATTTTAAAACTATTAAAATTACTTTGAAATTGAACGTAACTAATAGTATCAAATCAGCAAAATTTAATAAGTGGTGAGGGTTGAAATTAATATGGTAAGCTACATTCAACAATAAATAGTGTAAGAGGCCAAATGATAGCAATTGATAACAAGTTAACAGACATTAACTGATCATTTATATATGATTATTATACTATCATAATAATAGTGGGTTTTATAAATATTGGACAAAGCAAAATGAGTTTTATTTAAAAGCTTTTTTTCTTTAGCATAATAAAAGTAATCAATATTAGTATAAGATTAATTTACGTTTTATAATTATTTTATTTTTATTGTAACGGGCCAGTGGTGTAGCTAGGGCATTGGGTGCCTGAAAAAAACCTCTTGCATTTAGAACAAGGGGGCCCTCCCTCGTCGTTGATTTGGGGGCCCCCTGACGGTGGGGGCCCATAGTAACGCCACTGTAACGAGCCAATGATTGGTGATAGGTTTACTTAGTTTTTACTTTTTTTTTTCTAAGTGCAATTAAACCCGTTGCCAAGGGCCTAATCTAATTATAATCTATCTAATATTAAGCTTATATACCAATTTTGTGTTCTCACTATCTGTCAAGGTATGTGGAGTAATGTATAGCTCATTTGCTCCATAATCAAAAGGTCGGTGGTTCGCATCTCGCCGGGATGAAAGATTTTTTACAGATAAATCAACTGGCCTCAGACGACAGTTGATAACTCTCACCAGGATGAGTCTCAAACACAACTTCCGTTTCATTACTTCCGTCACTCAAATTGCATTACAATTAATCTGTAAAAATGTTACACTTGGACGAGTCTCGAATCGCAAACTTCGTTACACGATGTCACTTTATGACAAAATTCACTCTACCGCCACCAAAGAAGTTTCACTTAAAAAAAAAAAAAATGTAATTAACAATTGACCGGCTTCGGCTGTTCTAAATAAGCCATCTTTAGATAATCTAGAGTCTAGAGGTTACTGAATAGACTTAGAAAGAACAAGTGGTGAAGACGTTGTTTGGTTATTAAACTAAATTTCTTTCATGACTTGCTGACTTTGTCTAAAGAGTACAATTTATAATCATAAATTTGTAATTCTAATAATATAGTTGTGTTATTCAATAAATGAATGAAAAAAAAAATTAAATAAGAATTTATTATAATTTTTTAAATGATTTATTTGTGTTATAGAATGATGCAGAAATGGAGTCGCAGGATGTTTCTCAAACTCCCCTCTTGATAGCCGACCCTAGGTACGAAGAATTATTGAAAGAAGCTGAAAACATTGTAAAAAAAGCAATAAAAAAAGTTAGAGTTGAGACTAAATCACTTATGACAAAAATGAGATCGACAGCAGACTTAGCTGAAGCCACTTTTGGATCAAGAGCATGTAATGAAGAAGCGAAGAAAATATTAGCGGAGCTTAAAGACGATATGTTCAAAAGTTTGCCTGAGTGCCCGGAAAGAATTAAGTTGGAGCAAGAGACATGGGCATTAGGTATCTCAGCATCTTTACTAATGGGACAGGTTGGACAAGCAGCGAAAGACTCGTTGGAACTTTGTTTGAAACAGAAAAGATCGAAGAATGTAATCTGTACAATAAATCCTGAAGACGAAGAGTCGAAAAAATTCGAAACACTAAAAAGAAAAGTGGACGAGTTAGCAGAGATGGCGACAAAAATGCATACAGACATTTTCCTACCGTTTGTTGAAAAGTGCTACGATCAAGAAAAGTTAAAATCAAATGTGGAGACGATTAAAGCTAATTGTCCAGAAGCATAAAATTAAAATCTTGGATCAACCATTACCACTTATTCTAATATGTACCATAAAAATAATAAAATAATTGAAAATTAATTTAAATCAAAGATTATCTAGTAGTTAATGGCTTAAACTGATCAAAGGCTACAACAAATTTAGTAAGATGTGGCTAAAACGTTTGCGGTTCGGAAAATAAAAACATTCCTTTTCAAATTCCCATCCTTTTAGACTTTTACATTTTTCCCCTTTCTTCAAGACGTTTTATAAAATATGTTCATTCATAAATATAATTATTGTTTTGCACATTTTTTTCTGTAATAATGGTGCACATAAAAATGCATGTTTTGTTTCCTTTAAGTAAATTGTTTGTATATATATATATATATATATATATATATATATATATATATATATATATATATATATATATATATATATATATATATATTGATTAAACTAAAAGAAAAGACTGTTAATAAATAATTGGAATTATACTTTTTATTAGTTATGCATTACTTAGTTATGCATTACTTTGTTATTATTTTTTTTTTTTATATATAATTTTTGCTGATGGCATGAATATGTAATACTTTTTAATTTATAAATAACATACTTTTTACTTTCTCATATAAAGAGAAAGTATTGTGATGGCGCGAAAATTCATTTGATAGATTTTCACGTTTTGAGGTCCCCCTGAGTCAAAAAAATGTGTTTTTTTAAATGGGGGATCCAACGATTTTGATTAAAAAATTCTAAAATTAAGTCCATTTAAATATGAATTTAACGGTATGAGCTTTCCCGAGAAAAAACTAGTTCCTGGGAAAATAGCTTTAAACGCGGACGGAGAGAGGCCGGGTTCAATTCCCGTTTAAAGGTTTAATCATAATTAAATCTACATACGAAAATACGAAAACTAATCAACAGAAAACACTAGGCTTATAAGTAATTATAAACTCGTATATGAGAAAGTTGGTCTGAATTGTCTCGGACCGATCTTCTTTTTTAAAAAATCGTCTAATTTACCGATTTTTTGTGTGGTTCAAATCACTAAACTTTTTAGATAATTTTTATATTTAAGGGCATGTGGATTTGAAAATTATTTTTGTCGGTTTGTTTGCAGTCGTGTGTGAAGATGACTGATTTTGATTAAATCTGACAGCTATAGAGGGAAAATATAGATCAGCAGATATAGATCAGAGGGAAAATCCTTTTTAGCAGAAAGAAATCAATTTTAGCAGCAAAACTCCTTTTTTTTCTTTGAGTATGTAATGTACAAAACATTTGTGTGTCTAAGACAATTATTAATCTGCATGGAAATATTAATATTAAATATTATCTGCTTGGAACTTCATTTATTATATAAAGGGCAAGAAAGAAAAAAAGAAAACAAAAGTATAATAATCAAAACGATATGCGAAGTAATACGAACCAATAAAAATTAGTGGGTGCCAAATTTTGGCAACTCGTTGAAAAGAAAATGTAAAAAAAGAAAAATATTGGGCTGTACATGGAATGTTATTTTCTTTTTTAGAATATTATTCTTGAAAAAAAAAAAAAAAAAAAAAAAATCTAAGAACAAACTGTTCACACAAAAAAGAGAACAGATTTGTAATTTACTGTGAGCAATATGAGATATGGGAATTACTAGACAAATGAATATTGAACTGGAAATGATCATAAATATGATTCAAATTATTTATTTATTTTTTCACCGTCGTAACACAAATTGTTAAATAAACAATTTAACAATTGTTAAACGGTAGTAATAGAGTATTATCAAGAGTATTAAAGGGCTAAGGGCCAGGCGGAATGATAGACGGAGTCTATATATTCTATATCTATATACAGTATATTCTACACATCTTAGGACGGAGTGTGATAGGGATGGAGGAGAGGGTGTCCTTGAACGAAATAATTATTCATAATCATAAGTCAGCCGACCTCAAAACGGCGATGTAAACGAGTGTAGTTAGCTCCTACATTTTTCTATTCTCCTACTACAGTGTACAGCGTTTTAGAATCGCTTGGGGAGGGGAGGCCCAAGCGACAGCGGTACCAAGCGCGGTAGTGGGAGACACTATCCCTACCAAGAGCGGACAGACTCGATTAAACACCTCCTATACCTTCCTAACACCTTGATCCTATATCTTCCCCACTCGTGTAACGTAAGGCTTTTCGAGGTTAATGTGCCACAGCCAAGACATAAAAATGTCAATATATTTGTTTCTTTTATTTATATAATTAAAAATAAAGTTATGGAAGAGAAACTCAGTTTTTCTACAAAAAACTGAATTTGTATAAAAAAAAAATAGTTTAAATAAATATTTCTACAAAACGATAGTTCAATAATTTTAAATGAAAACCATGTAAATAGACTGGCACATAGTGTGGCACATTATCATCCTCGCATCCTATCACGTACTTAATTGATTTTATTCTTTTACAATCCATTATTGTTTATTTTGTTTAATTGTTTCCCCAGTGTTTTTAATCATTCAAAATTGTTTTGATTTTTTACATGAAATAAATTATTAATTAAGAAAAAGTTAAAGAGCGCAGACGGTTGAAATTAATCTAGTGCTATCTGCGGTCTACTTTCGACAAACCATCCAAATTTAATAAAAAAATAAGATAAGTACTTTTGAAGATAAAGGTATAAATAAATGTATGTTTGTGCGAAAAGAGAAACAAATGGGCGCAGAAGATTGACTTATTTGTGACCAAGAATGGACTAATTATGACCTATCATGGTGTAAAACTATACCGGGTAGTTTTTAAGATATGTTCGCAAGAAGTGAGTGACAGACTGACAGACAGGTACGGAACCTAAAATGTTTCTTGAAGTCTGAAACGGATTTTTGTCTAGAAATGTTTGAAATCGGCGCAATAAAAAAAAATTCGTTCTTCAGAACGATCACATAGTTTCCCTTACCTTCGGTAAGCTCGGAAACGAAATACTTTTCATTAAAAACAGCGTTATCTTTATCGCCGGAAAATATCTTGGAAGCATCTTAATATTAATAGGATTTATCATAATATTACAAAGCTATTAGGAAAAAGAATAAGTTACACAAACGTCAGTAGTAAAAACTGTAGGTAGAAATACGAACAAATAAAAATTAATGGTTGCCAAATATTGGTTTCTTGCATTAAAATCTAACACGTTAAAAAGATAATGAAAAATGAAAGAAAAAAACTTCTTGCATACGAGTCTGCAAGACAGTGAGACATTTTCATGTAACGCTTTTTGGTGTATTTTTCTGGTAACGCTATTCGAGTTTATGTGCCAAAGTAAAGACATGAAAATATGAAAAAAATCGAGCGTGCAGATTCTTGCGTTTGTAAATTAGAAATTAAATCGACCATATGTTGTGCACGAAGAAAGAATAGTAATTTACGCAACAAGGGAGAGAAGTATGTTTTCCTGCTCGAGGTTAAGTTTTCTCCTTCGGCGGTGCCTCAGGAGAAAACTTCATTAGCTTTCGAGGCCTTATGGCCGAGGGAGATAACTGTAGTATTAGCTCCCGAGGCATAGCCGGGGGATTTTTTCATTGCAAGTAATATTTTCAATACATATTATAAACATAGGTTTTAAAAAATCGACTAATAATTAACTTTTTAAGTATGTAATAATAAGTACAATTTTTATACTAAATATACACGTTTTATAACAAACACTTTCAATAGTTTGTTTTTAATTTAAAGACTTTGTATGATAACCTAAAGTAACCTTCCCGAAAAATTAGCTAAACAGCTGAAAAACATTACTACAAACATAATACTTAAAAAATACCTTTTAAGTTGGTATGATTGTTTTTCACTCCCATGGGAGGGAAGTAAGAAGTAACACTTCCCGCCCTGTTATTAGCAATTTAAAGTCCACTTACAATGCAAGTCGTAGATAAAGTACTTTTCTTCTTTTGCAGTTTAATAAGAATTAATCTTATAACTTCTTCACACATATTTTTATAATAAATGCAAAAAATATAGTATAACAAAAATAAAAAATAATAAAGTAAAAAATAAATTTTACGTATGTAAGTTTATTAGGAATAAAATTCTAAGGGCAGGTAGCCGATCGGGAGGGGAGGGGTGTGTAGGCCCTACCGAGCGCGGTAGAGGAGAGCGGAAAGGTTTGATTGCACTTTTTTTAGTAACGCTTTTCGAGTTCATGTGCTTTTTTGTAGAATATTATTGCTGAAAAATGTGAGAGTATAAATCTCATACTAAATATTTACATATTGTTATAAATATATCCGCAACACGATAGTTTAATAATTTTTAAATAACCACCAATTAATAAACAGTTTTGAATAAATAAACTTGAGTGCGTCTTAATATTGATAAAGGTGATATTACAGAGGTATTGTCGAAACGAAGGAATTACACATGCATCACTACTTAAACATATCAATATGCATAAAGAATATACATCTATATATAAATTATATGGAAATGGAAGTGTTTAGATTAATAAAATATGTTTGATCGATATGTTTGGGTCACTGAGCCCCATATCACATTAGGATCTTTGTCACGTTTCAGAATCATATAGAGATACATATATGTCATAGCTTTTAGATACCACTCTGCATTTTAATATTACAGACATACGACATACAACATAACATAGCTGATATATCTCAATAGGACTAAAGAACATGAAAGCATACCCTTCGAATTGGGAATAATGTTGTTGTATTACGTAAAATTGTAAAGGCAATAGGCAATATATTGTAGGGCTTTAAGACAAAGGTGGTTTGGTAATGTCCAAAGAAAGGGAAAGAAGCGTTTCCCTCGACAAGCTAGGCAATAGGCAAATGAAGGGCTGTAAGATAAAGGTGCTTTGGTCATGTCCAAAGAATTGGAAAGGAGCGTTTCCACCGACAAGCTAGGGAATAGGTAATTGTAGGGATGTAAGACAAAGGTGGTTTGGTCATGTCCAAAGAATGGGAAAGGAGCGTTTCCCTTGACAACCTAGGCAATAGGCAATTGTAGGGCTGTAAAACTAAGGTGGTTTGACCATGTCCAAAAAATGGGAAAAGTGCGTTTACCTCGACAAGCTTTGCAGGTACTACAGCCGACACCCTAGACGAAGAGAGTTACTTGAAAGGACCTGAAAGGTTACCACATCTTTAGAAGGTAATCCCCTGGCCTTAAGCTGTGACTGAAGCACATAGAGCAGAAGTGAATGGAAATATTTGTGTAAACTCATTACACTGCAAGGAAGAAGAGAACGCGAATAAGTAAGTAAGTTAAGGATAAATAAGCTAAAATGATATAATTGTCACCTTTTATACGATATTGTGCAACTAACCACTGCATATTATTACAAATCAACAATTATTTTGAACAACATTTTGAAGACAACAATGCGCTCATTGTGTTAAGTAATGTATATAAACCTTACATAAAAGTTTCTAAATAACGTATCTTCTGGACCTGTTTGTTATACATTTTAGAATTGCTTTAGTTTTTTGTGGTATGTCTTTTTAAGTTACTTGTTTAGAGGTGATTAGAGCTGGTATATATAAAGTCAACTAGTTGGATTGCCGTTGCAGAAATAACGAATGGAAAATACTAACTAACCAGGAGATTTGTAGCCTCTATCAAGAACCAATTTGTGTCTCTGAAACTAAACGAGGGCGATTAAGATGGCTAGGACATGTATAGAGAATGGCGTTGGAGAGAGCTGTCAGCAAGAGCTGACTCAAGCCTTCTCCCAGACAGAAGACCCAGGCAGAAGACAGAAGACTAAGGGGCAGACCACGCAAGAGGTGGGTGTACTGGACGGTGTTAAGGAGGATATTCAGAGACTTAATGTGAGGCAATGGAGAAGGAAGGCATAGGACATAAAAGAGTGGGGAAGAATCGTAGAGGAACTCTTCAAGAGCTGTAGCTCCATGGAGAAGAAGAAGTGGATTGCCGTGCTTCGCTTCAGAGGGTGTTATTATTAATGTATTGCTTCTAAGCTTACCGAAGGTAACAAAAGCTATGGGGAAAATTTTTCATGTCTCATATTTACAAAATTCCTAGACATAAATCCATGTCAGACATCAGGGAACATTTTTGGTTCCGTGTCTGTCTGTCGGTCTGTGGCTCAATTTTTGCAAACCAACATACCTTAAAAACTACTCATATGATTTTATTGAAATTTGGATGGTAGGCCATAATTAGCCCATTGTTGGTCCCATATAAGTTTCAACCATATGCGCACATTTGTTTCTCTTCAATATGCGCACAAACATACATTTCTTTATACCTATATCTGAAATGAAAAATGAGTGAAAATATAGTATTACTAAGGACTCTCCCATCTATTTTCACTATCATACACTATTCAGATTTTGTTTCCATATTAGATATTAGTAACCTTTTTTACAGTGAGAAAATGCACATATGACCTTTTTTCTAGCAAAAAAAGATTACCCTACGATAATCTAGAAATGTGACATAATTGATAATTGAAAGATTGTTTTTATTTTATGATTAGGATCACATGAATGTATTTAGGTAGTTATCACTAGTCCTGATAAGGGAACTGAAAGCATATAAAACCTATTGTAGACTAGATTGATTCAGTAGTGTCTTCATTGCCAGCTGGTTAATACTAATCACAACATGAACCCAATTATTTTTGTTGCTGTTTGTACCCTTCTTGAAATATCGAGAACTTCGGCAAGACCAGTATGTATATAAAGAAAATTAATTTTAAAAAAATTATTGCTATATCAAGAATTCATAATTTAAAGAAGCTTAAATTTGATATAATTAACTTTAATCAAATCTTTATCAAAATATTATTTTTTATCGGTTTATTATTTTATTTGTTCATTATCATACATGATTAAAGTACCAATATAATATAAAAAATAACAAAGATACAAATACTTAATCTGAGTTAGAACGAACTATTTAAATAAAAGTTAAACTCAAAATGTAAGTCATCAACAATTTATTTAATAATCCTAGAAGTACTAATTATCAATAACTACTATAATTGACAAGGTAAGGGTATTCGAAATTGCCAATTATTCATAATGCTAAAATTCTTTAAATAAATATAAAACAAACTAAAACAATTAGTACGGAAATCTAGAACAAAACTTTCTCATATACAAAATAAGTAGTACAAAGTATTTAATTAGATTAATTCTAAAACACATAACAAAGATTTCAACTGATAGTTTTCGTTATTTAGTAAAATCTGATTTATTTTCATGAATATCTCAGAAACTAGTTTTTTTTTTTTTTTAAAAAAAAAAACATCAGCTCATATGAATAGATCTGATATACATGGACTATATATATATATATATATATATATATATATATATATATATATATATATATATATATATATATATATATTAAATTTATTAATATACCGTCGGAACCGTGTGTTTGGGGGGTAGCGTCCTCCAAATTTTGAGCTAAATTAAATTTCCCAATTCGCCCTGGGGTATGACTTTTCTGAAAATGTATGCTAAATTTTATCACAACCGACACAGTTAAGGCCACGCAGACAAAACTACATACTTCAAAAAACAGAAAAATATTTTTAAAGCCCAATTTTTGGACTCTTTGGGACTTTAAAACGTGCAAATCCTTTGAATTCCAACTAGTGATGCGGTGCATAAAGAACTCACGTAGAATTGGGCTCTTATATCGGCTATAATAATTCAATATGACCCGGAAAATTTTTGGGTTTAAACTTGACATATATTTTTAACCAAACTGTTGCAAAACTTGTGTTAGTTACATATTATTTTCTTATTCTTCAATTCTATTAAAACGATGTAAGACATGTCAAGCTGACTTTAGACTTGTTCATTTGTTGTTGGCCGCCATCTTAAATTTAAGATGTTGAGAGGCTGTGAGCCGAATTTCTTACTAAATCAAAAGGTCTCGGTAGAAATAAATATTTTCCTTGCATCCGTACATAATATTTATTAAAAAAAGTTGCAGGCTCGCTGAGCTCGCTTGATTAGGCAGCTAGGCTTTATCATATTATTCTTTAATTGTAGAACATTTCTTTTTTTAAAGTTATTGCAGGCTCGCTAAGCTCACCTGTTTATACAGCATTTCTAGATAATCCTTATTGAGAAAAGTTTTGCAGGCTCGCTAAGCTCACCTGTTTATACAGCATTTCTAGATAATCCTTATTGAGAAAAGTTTTGCAGGATCGCTAAGCTCGCCTGTTTATACAGCATTTCTAGATAATCCTTATTGAGAAAAGTTTTGCAGGATCGCTAAGCTCGCCTGTTTATACAGCATTTCTAGATAATCCTTATTGAGAAAAGTTATTGCAGGCTCGCTAAGCTCGCCTGTTTATACAGCATTTCTAGATAATCCTTATTGAGAAAAGTTTTGCAGGATCGCTAAGCTCGCCTGTTTATACAGCATTTCTAGATAATCCTTATTGAGAAAAGTTATTGCAGGCTCGCTAAGCTCACCTGTTTATACAGCATTTCTAGATAATCCTTATTGAGAAAAGTTTTGCAGGATCGCTAAGCTCGCCTGTTTATACAGCATTTCTAGATAATCCTTATTGAGAAAAGTTTTGCAGGATCGCTAAGCTCGCCTGTTTATACAGCATTTCTGGATAATCCTTATTGAGAAAAGTTTTGCAGGACCGCTGCACTCGCTTGATTAGACAGCTAGGCTTTATCATATTTTTCTTTAATTGTAGTTGTTTTTGAAGTTTTTGCTGGCTTGCTGCGTGCGCCTGTTTATTAGCACTTGTATAGAATAATCGTTATTTGATATAGATATTGCAGGCTCTCAACGCTTGCCGGCCTAGGCAGCATTTGATGCATAAACAGACGAACGTACCAAAGCTGCAACAACTCTTTTAAATAAATATTTTCTATAAATGTGGTATAAACATGCGAGGGTAGCGGTGGTTAGAGGATTTTTTGAGCGAGTCTGCTATAAATTAAATAAATAAAAACTATTTCTAAATGCTGCCTTGACAAAGGCGAGCTTAGCGAGCCTGCATAATAAGTTTTATAAAATAATGATTATCTAAAAATGCAAGGCAAATGTGATAAGACCCAGATGTCTAGCAGGCGATCGCAGCAAGCCTGCAATAAGATTATCTATAAATTCTGTATAAACAGGCGAACGCAGCGAGCGTATAATAACAATAACTCTATAGAACAATGATTATCTATAATTCTTGTATAAATAAACTGGCGAGCGCAGGGAGCCTGCAATCATTTTATTGAATTATAATCACCTAAATATATGCTGTATAAACAGGCGTGCATAGCGAGCTTGCAAAAACTTTTAAATAAAGATTATCTACAAATGCAATGTAAATATGATAAGAGCAAGCTATCTAGATCAGCGAGCCTGCAATAACTTAATAAATATAGATTGCCCCCATCCCAGCCGGCCTATAACTATAACTTTTATAAACCTATACACTATAACTTTTTTTCTTAGTCGTCCATCTTATAGGCCACCATCTTGAAAATATTTATAGTTAAATATTTAAATAGTTACAAATTCTTTTGTTATTCTTAAAGACCTTTTAAACGATATACATGCCATGGCGATTAAAACTTTTTTCTTAGTCGTCCTTTTAATTGGTCGAAATTTTAATATTTATTTACTCTTTTTATACTCTTAAAGGGAATAACAATCAAAAGAAGGTGTACGGAATACTCTTTTTTAGATTGTTGCTCCCCTTATAAAAACAGAAGATCAGAAGACAGAAGAAACAAATTCCTTTGCCCTGAAGTACATTGGATTAAACATTCCTTTGTCTTAATTGAAGCGAGCGCAGCGAGCTTCCTACATTCAACGAAATATGCTCCGTGTCTGTCTGTCTGTCTGTCTGTCTGTCTGTCTGTCTGTCAGTAACGTTCACGCGTGTGACGATAACTTGAGTAAAAAATGACCGATTTAGTTGAAATTTGGTATACATGATCCTCTTACTAATACTCAGGCTAAGTTCGTTGGACAGCGTGATCCGTCCAAGAGTTCGCGCGCAACGCTCGCGTAAACGAGAGGTACAAAAATTAAATTGGAATTTCAGGACGGGAAAAAATTCTATCATCATCTATTCGATGAGACGAACATTTTTTACAAATAACATTTTTTACTAAAACCAACAGCGACACCGCTATGACTTAATAAAGATCGCTAAAACTATTAAAGCGGACCTAAACGTTTATAATAGAGAAAACAACCTTTTTACCGATATCTTACGTTCCAACGTAACGATTTTAATAAAACTTCATATACACCATCTAATGCACAATTGAAACAGGTATGCAAAATTTCAACTTGATACAAGCAAAATTCTTTGCGTAGTGACGAGATACATTTATAATAATTGTTTAAAAGCTACCGCGGGTGGTGAAGATTGTTATAGTCGTATAAGTGCATAGGTTTGTTTAGGAAGTAAAGCTTCGTACCGAGTACCCCCACTCTTTCCTACACTACCCTCTTCAACTTATCTTCAACTATGACATTCATCATGATTAATAAATTTCAATATTCAGTATTTCATTGCAATACGCTCGCTTCAATGATAGAGCCACGCGATGCCTAGTATTTATGTAGACAAAGGAATGTATAAATAATTATTGAAGCGAGCGTAAGCGAGCTTCTTACATTCAACAAACTATGCATCATGTCTGTCTATCTGTCAGTAACGTTTACGCGTGTGACGATAACTTGAGTAAAAGTTGACCGATTTAGTTGAAATTTGGTATACATGATCCTCTTACTAATACTCAGGCTAAGTTCGTTGGGCAGCGTGATCCGTCCAAGAGTTCGCACGCAACGCTCGCGTAAACGAGAGGTTCAAAAATTAAATTGGAATTTCAGGACGGGAAAAGATTCTATCATCATCTATTCGATGAGACGAACATTTTTTAGTAAAACCAACAGCGAAACCGCTATGAATTAATAAAGATCACTAAAACTATTAAAGCGGACCTATACGTTTATAATAGAGAAAACAACCTTTTTACCGATATCTTACGTTCTAACGTAACGATTTAAATAAAACTTCATATACACCATCTAATGCACAATTGAAACAGACATGCAAAATTTCAATTTGATACATGCAGTAGTTTTTTGTAGCAAAGAGATACATTTTATAAAAATTGAAAAGGAGATGTGTGGTTAGAGGAATAGTAAGAATGCGGGGTGGTTCCCTTACTACTAGCCGCTGTACTACTACTATACCCCTTATCTATCAACTCATCATGATTCATGATTATCTATTTCAATATTCAATACATATTCATTACTATACGCTCGCTTTAATGATAGAGCCACGCGATGCCTAGTATATGTTTATATTTTAAAAAAAAAAATAAGAGAACAACAATCTAAAGAAGTACCTGATTGCTGCTTAACCTGATTGATTAAGAGCTGACCGCTCTCCCATAAAAGCTACCCAGGCCCCCTTAAATTGCATATCATAAGGAGTTTACATTCTCATTGTGCTATGCAATATTTCAAGGATTTTTATTCAGTACTTAACCCTGGGATGCTAATGGTAGTCGAATCGACGAGCACAGTTTGAACCTTAACCTTTTACGCTCGTATGCGATGGTGATGGGTACCCCATCCTTCTACAGTGCTTGTTAGTAACACACCCGCTAGTGTAGCGGTAGTAGTCCTTTTGAGCATACACTCGTTTCTGGAAAATTCCCGTCAAAGCTACTTCGCCGATTCGACTAACGTTTAGTAATAAACGAAGGAGATTAATTGGTCGCCGATTGAGTCTATAGCTTGGGAAAATGGGCCTGGGTTAAGGGGGAATAGGCCTAGGGGTAAGGGGCAATGTGCCTAGGGTAATTGGTCTTAGGCCAGAGACCAATGGCGGATAATCTGGGGCCTGGAGCACTTAGCAAAGGGCTTAGGGCTTTTGGCCTGGGGCATGGGACCTGGTGCATTAATGTTCACTCAATTTCAGATTTCTGATGTTCCTACTGTTATTTTTGTCATCAAATGTTTGTATATCTCAATAAACGATTTAATAATGAGTTCTTAATAGTTTTCTCTTTATAAAAGTGTAGTTTCAACCCAAAAAAATGCATTTTGCTGCATATGTTAGTCGAATCGACGAAGGTTTAGTAATACCAGCCATCCAATTACCATTAGTATTTAAGGGATAAGGACCACGTTGATAATCTATAATAAATTAAAGTACCCAGAGAGTATTCTTGAACTATATAGATGTTTAAATGTTTCAGAGGCTACTGAACCCATTTGTTGCTATTATTTTGTTTAAATAATATCAATAAACAATTACAATATTTTGGACATCGCCAATATAGTGATAAAACAAATAAAATAAAATAAAATAAAACCATAATATTCTCAATTCAACGAAGAAAACTCTTAAAGAATGTTTAACAAAACATATTTTAATCGTGTATAATTAAATAGCTTCTAATTAGGCAGTAATATATTTTAATAGTTGTATCATGTCTTGTCGGAATAACATTATGTTCATAACATAATGTTATTCCGCCATCATAATCTTTAAGATATCACTATGTCCGATAACATCCAGTAATGGAATTTAGAATTTGCGATAGTTAGGTACATATGCACTCAATTATAAATATCACATGTGGCAAAGCGTCTCAAAAAAAATAATTTAAATTACTCAATAAAGATAATGATAATTTATACATGATTATTATGCTAACATAATAATACGTTTTTTTTTAATAATATTTGATAATCACTTAGTTACACTTTTAGATATTCAGTTTAAAAAATGAATTAACTATTTCTAGTTTCTAAACTATTGAACACGAAATAATTAAATATTTGAATAATTAATTAAAATCAAAGATGACATAATAGTTATGCCTTAAACAGTTTTTTTTTTAATAATCTTTAATACGTTCTTATAATCAGTTAGAGGTGTTTTGTTTAAAACCATTTTTTTTAGCTAAATAATAGAAAAATATAGGGTGACACAAAGTGACATAAATGATTTTATGCTTTTATGGTTATAAAAGCATAAAATACTTGGTTATAAAGCTATTACTGTCAAATTTATACAATTTTCCCCTGTCATCTGTCAATAATTTTTTAAATCTGTGTTTTATTTTACATGAATTAATGTATCAATTTAAAAAAAATTATTGCTAGAAATTTAACTGGGGCTATCTGTTCAGTCTATTTTCGACAAATTTTCCAATTTCATAAAAATCAGATAAGTACTTTTGAAGATATAGATGTAAATAAATGTATGTTTGTGCGCATGTTGAAGAGAAACAAATAGAAGGTTGAAACTTATACGGAACCAACAATAGGCTAATTATGACCTACCATCCGAATTTCATTAATATCGGACGAGTAGTTTTTAAGATATGTTGGTTCGGAAAAATTTGAGAAAACGACAGACCAACAAACAGACGCGGAACCAAAATTGTTCCCTGATGTCTGAAACGGATTTCCGTCTTGGAATTTTTGAAATGGGAGACATAATTTATTTTTTAAAAAAAATATTCGTTCTTCAGAACAATCACATAGCTTCCGTTACCTTCGGTAAGCTCGGAAGCAAAATTGTTGTAGCTAAACGTGGATTTTAGAGCTAAACTAATTATAATTAGAACAAGATATATGCAATTCTGCGTTTCTAATTGATAACTTTCTTTTTTCAATAATATAAGATCGAATCCTGCAATGGCAAGATACGTCAACCCTTAAGAAAAACGTTACTTTGGCTTGTTCAGGCCAATAAAGACTTAAATGAAAATTGCTAGCCGATAAAGAAAATTGTACAATTTAAAATCGTAAATCTGTTATTATAATACGGTTATGTTATTCTATACGAAATTAAAATAAAATACGTAAATAAATATTAGTGATATATGTGATTTATTTGTGTTTTAGAATAATGAAGGAATCAATTCGCAGGAGTTTTCAAAAACGGAGAGAATGGCAGCCGATCCTAGGTACGTGGAATTACGAAAAGAAGCCGAAAATATTGTAAAAAATGCTATTCAAAATGTAAGAGTTGAGAATTTAATAGATATAACACGTATGACTTACGGTCCAGGGGAATGTAATGAAGAAGCGATAAAAGAATTTGTCGAGTTAAAAGATAAAACGTTCCAGCTTTTGGCAGATTGTCCTGATAGAGTTAACTTAGAGCAAGAAACATGGGCACTGGGTATCTCTGCAGTGTTACTTGTGGAACAGATTCAGCGTGCGACTCAAGATTCATTCAAATATTGTATGAAACAGAAGAAATCGAAGAATGTAATCTGCAAGATAAATCCTGAAGATGAAGCGTCAAAAAAATTTGAAACTCTTAAAGGCAAAGTGGATTTATTAGCGGTGAGCGCATCGAAAATGTATACAGATATTTTCTTACCATTAGTTGAAAAGTGCTTAGATGAAAAAAACATGAAAGCAAGTTTAGAATCCATAAAATCTAATTGCCCAGGAAGAACAACGTGAAAAAGTGAATTAAATATTTCCATTTTCTAAACTCATGTACCAGAAATAAAATTAAATATTTGAATAATAAATTAAAATCAAAGAATATATAAGGCTAGGCGCAAACTGGAGACAAAACAGTCTGCAGACTGTCTGCAAAAATATTGTTGGAGGGCGACAAAACTGTCGTCCTCCAACAATCTTTTGCACCGGGAGACAGTCTCCGCAGACATTCTGCAGACTGTCTGCGGAGACATTCTGCAGACTGTCTGCGAAAAGATTGTTGGAGGGCGACAGTTTTGTCGCCCTCCAACAATCTTTTGCACAGGGAGACAGTCTCCGTAGACAGTCTGCAGTCTGCGAAAAACGACAGTTTTGTCGTCCTCCAACACTATTTTGCACCGAGAGACAGACTCCGCAGACAGCCCGCAGACAGTCTGCGGACTGTTTTGTCTCCAGTATGCGCCTAGCCTTATAGTTAATGGTCTTAAAATGATAAAGAAAAAACTGATTTTAGTAAGATGTGACTCTTTTTCTTTTGCATGTAATATATAGTACTAAAACTTTGCACTAATAAAAACCAAATTATAATTGAAGACATTAGTAAAAATATATGTAGATTCATATACTATTTAATTATTTTTTCCACAATTATTATATTATTATCATTATTAATTTATAATCATATTGACTAGGTACATAGAATGTTATGTATTTTTATTTTTTAGGAAAATTGTATAAATAGATTAACTAAAAAAAAGGCTGTTAATAAATTATAGATACTTTACTTTTTATTAAAATGCATCACTTTGTTTTTTTTTTTTTTAATTTTCCTTATGGCAAGAATATATGTAATATTTTTTCATTTATGAATTACACATTTAAAAAAATTTCAGTAATGTACCATGACTTAATGAGCGAATTTTCAAAGAAATCTGCGTATTATTGGCTTATGATAATATAGGAAAATTTTGGTTTAGAATTTGGATAGGTGAAAAAAAAAAAAAAAATGGTACACACGGGTAGTGGGTACAAAAATCAAAATAGTATAAACCCTTCAAGATGCATGTCGTTGGAAAGCTCTTTAAGGGTACAGTAATTGTTGTTACACTTTTGTCATATTTTCATATAAGAGGGGGTAAAACATATTTTTATGCTATTTTTGACCCCTAAATGGACTCCAAAAATTCTGGTCAACGAACACATCCTTCCTGTTGATATTATTGACATTTTAAAATTTGTTTGGATTTTTTAAGTGCATACTAGGGAGAAATATCGTCTGGAGTGGCGCATACATATACATATATACATAAAAAAATGTTAAATTTCAGGAATCGATTAAGAATGGTCTAAAACGGATTTCCATGGAGAAAAGTTTCAAAAATTCGCATTATAAAAGTTTTGAAGCCATTGCCAATAGCTTAATTTTCTTTGAAAATTCGCTAAAAGGAAAAAACTTGAGCTGAACTTATTATTTTTTGTAGAATATTATTGCTGAAAAATGTGAGAGTATAAATCTCGCATTTTTTCATTCGCGTATTTACTTTTGTTTTAAATAAATCCGCAACACGATACTTTAATCATTTTAAATAACCCCCAATTAACAAATAGTTTTTAAAATACTTCTTGCATACGAGTCCGCAAGACAGTGAGAAATTTTCATGTTTTCGCTCTGCGTAAACTACCGACATAAAATGAAATAAAATCGGTAATTTATTCAAGTAATTGATAGAAGTAGATGGAAGATAATTTTTAATCTTATCCCCACACCGGCACTGCCGCGGCTTGATTAGAAACAACTGAATTCGAAGGCCCGCCTTCTACGAATTGTTAATATGCCTTCATACTAGGTAGGCCGAGAGGGATGAGAGTTGATGGCAACCTCCTGCACTTTCCTAACTCCCTGTCACACGTATCAATCTTTTCGACTTTCTTCGGTCCTACGAAGCGCGGTAGGGGAAGGCACTACAGCTGGAGACTGGATTAAAGACCTCCTATAGCTGTCTAACTCCCTGTTATACTTTTCTGAGTTTTTAAGCTAAAAGTAACGTAACTTTTTTGACTTATGTGCCATAGCCTAAACATAAAAATGTCAAAAAACGTACTATAACTAGTATGCATCTTAATATTGATAGGGTCTAGAGTCTAGGGGATATATTACAAAGCTATTGTCGAGAAGAAGGAGTAACACATACACGTACATCACTACTTAAACATATCAGTATGCATGAAGAACATACATCACATAGGATATATGGAAATGAAATGGTTTAGATTAAGAAAACATGTTTGCTTTTGATGTTTGTTTGGTATATTTGGGTCACTGAGCCCTTCTATGGGAACTACCAAACGAACGCATGCAAATATGATCCGAATTAAAATGTTTTTTACCACATCGAAATTGTACGTTGTTAAAAAGATAGTAGATAGTAAGAAAAATATTGAGTAAAAGTAAAAGATAATTATTTATTTTTCAAAAAAATAAAATAAATAAATAAGAAGGATTTCGTGGGAAAACGGCATTTTGCAATGCTCGTGTGGATTTACTACCCTCGCTCTCGCTCGGGTGCAAACTCCACACTTGCATGCAAAATGCTACTTTTTACACTCGACGCGTAATGCACTATTACTTTAAGAGAACTTTATTTCAAGAATGCTTTATTATTTACAAGTTACATATATATAAATGACAATTAAAATTAACAGCGTCAAATAGGTACTTTTTAAAGAAAAGCATTATATTTATATTTTTATTTCTTTTATTCATGACTCGTTTTCATTAATTTTAAAAAAGAAAATAATTATAAGAAAAACTCCAAACTACAAAAAAAGTTTAAATATATATGATAGATCGCAATATGATAGATCAATAATTTTAAGTGACAACTAATAACAACAAATCGGTCCCAGACAACTTAGACAAACTTTCTCATATACGAGTTCATAATTACTTAGCCTAGTTATTTCCATTTATGAGTTTTCGAGTTTTCGCAGGTATAAATTTATATTATTATTGAACATTTTATCAAAATATATCATAAAAATAACTTGTCCTCGGCGGGAAATCGAACCCGACCTCTCTTTGTCCGCGTTTAAAGCTATTTTCTCAGGAAATAGATTTTTCCCGGGAAAACGACTTATATCGTTAGATTCGTATTTAAATGGACTACATTTTAAAATTATTTCGGGGGCAGAGTTCCAAAATTTGGAGCTCAAATTCATTACTCGATTCCGCCTCAGGGTATGAATTTTCTGAACATGCGTGCCAAAAATCGGCCCAGTAGTTTAGGCTCCATGGGTGTGCACAGAACGACAAAAAGACTTTTTTTAAGAACCACTTTTTTTTATTCAGGGGACCTCAAGACGTGTAAAGTCATAAAAATCTCAAAATAAAATTTTCGCACCTTCAGGTGGTTTAAAAAACCTTTAGGTATGTTCATATAGCCTGAGTTTTTTAAGCGTGTTCGTGCTATATAGATAAAGAAATACATTCATGAAGCCATGGAGACGCCACTGATTGTTCTTCCTTCTTTGTACACTTTGCCCAGTGTTCCGTTCAGGTTATAAACAAAGCAAAACATATTATTTAAATACAATAATAACTTTCGAAAAAGGTGGTTTAAAAATGATAAACAAGTGTGTATTTAATATTTACTATGTAAATAGATGACTCCAGAGGGAAGGGGACGGAAAAGTTTTATTTAGGTTAGCTTTGACGCGAGAAAGTTGGTTTGGAACCAACGTTTCTCGCTTCATGTTGTGACAGCCTATAGATTATTCTGAAGCGCTTTGTCTGTGCGTTATAAATTTTCGAATCATTTCATATTTTAGGGATATATTTGTTTATACTAGAGGTCGACCAAGAAGTCATGAACACGGGAGAAACGGAAAGCTTAACTTCGTTTAAAATCGGAACTTCCGAGTAGTGCCGAAGTCAGTACAGTCGGGTGCTAAGACAATAACCATTCCTAGTTTGTATGACATGCGCAGTTATGTCAAATCTCACGAATAACAACAGGAAGGTTTCCAATCTGTTAGGTTTCCTGTTTTGTTTGTTTTTATACAGCACGAACTATAGTCACAACTGTTCTAAATCCAAATCAAACTCAGAAATAAAGAGAAGGAAAAAAAAAAAAATAGATTAAGGAAAAAGAATATCGATTTTGTTTAAAGAATATTATTATGAATAATAAATAAATAATAATATAAAGATATTATCGTATATTATTAGTGATTTCTTATCAGGTACAGTGTTGCCTGTTGCAAAAAATATATAAGTTATCAAAAAATAAAATTATTAATAACAGAAGAACAACACTGTGTTTTTTGACCGTGGTCTATTATATCAAAAACTGACTGTACATGGCGACACTAGCGCACTCCTCTCATTTCCATGACTTCTTGGTCGACCTCTAGTTACATTAGTTATATTTGTTTATACTAGTTAGTTTTGTGTTACTAGAGGTGGTTTGAGCTGGTATATTTAAAGTCAATAGAAATTTAATATAAATCCTATGAAAGTTTAAGAATAAAATATCTTCTGATCCAAGTCATTACTTGACTTGTGATCTAGCGTTATATATTTTTGAATTGTTTTAGACTTTAATGGTATACATGTATAATTTAGTTGTTTCTACAGAGATTTTGGGAAAAAGGTGATGAAGCCCTCTACTGAACACTGGATACACACCACACACAGTCCTCTACAGGGCCTAACAGTTTGATAAGGCCATCGGATTTAATTATGCTGTGTGAAATTTTATTATTAACAAGGGCTGAACTGTAAAACGAATATCAAACTGAAAAACTATCGCATTGAATAATTATTGCGCTCAAAAAGTTTACTTAAATTTTTGTTTTATTTAGTACCTAGTAATTTTTAATCAGATTTATTTACTTATTAAATCTCAGTTATTGATTTAAAATAATTTCAAGATAAAGAGAACTTTTTATATACTACGTTTTTAAATTTTATGTTGAATCGTATGTAATGTTGATAATATAATTGTTATTTTTATATAATATATAATGTTAGTGAAAAAAAAAGTTCCGAATTTATTTACTTCACATAAATGACAACCATAGAGAGCTGATCTTAAACCTATAAAAGGACAAATCTTTGTACAACGGATCTCCCCAACACCAAATCTAAACCGTGCCATCGATATATTTGAAATAATATAAATAATATAATCGATAAATAATATAATCGATATTTCCTGTTTTGCAGTCATTCAATGTTAATCTATCACAAATTTGAGACCCGTCAAAATGAAGATTGCGTAAATATGGGACAAACAAACCAGATTTATACCGGACAATCAAACAAACAAACAAGAAAGCAAGCTAATAAAAACGTAGTAAAAAACTAAAATTTGATTTATATCATCAAGCCAGGAATAGATTGTTTTCAATTTCAAAAGGGGTTAAACAAACAATATTAGAATCAACTCTCAGAAAACTTGTTTTCTGAAGATACATTTTAAATCAATGGTTTAATAAAACAAATGTATAACCTATTTTCAAGTATTCCTTTTTTAAAAAAGAATACAAAATTTCATTACTTATCCATATTTCTAAGAAAAACTCATTTTCTCAATTTCATGGAAAAACATTGAATCTTGATCTAGATTAGATCGCATAATCGGAGTTTTTCTTCATTGACAATAAACTACTAAAAAAAAATTTTTCCAGTAGGGAGAAAAAATTATGATTTTGAATTAGTTTAGAGGGACTAAAGTAAGTAATTTCATCCATGAACTCAAAAAGTAGGGAGAAAACGTAAAAGTAGGGCAAAAAAGTAAAGATTGCAACCTAATTATTTTATAAATAGTAGAAAATGAATGGCTAATGTAATGAAGTTGTTAAAATCAGGTTGGCGACACTGCTTTTTCGACCATGTATATCTTTGTTTATAACCTGCATCTAAATAACCTTCTATTTGAGTTTAATTCCAATTCTTATTTATTTTTAATATTGAATCTCTTATATCTGCTATCAAAAGTGCTAATAATTATTGTTATTTATTAAAATAATAAATAAAAACTGTGCAATGGACGAAAATGTGTATTTTCTCCCAACTGGAGATAACATATTGTATGTACCTCTTGATTAAAGTACCATTATTCCCCTCGCGATAATTATCTCCCTCGGCTGCGCCTCGGGAGCTAATTAGCGTTATTCCCTAAGAGTCTAATTCCCACGAATTCACCTCGGGATTGAGGGACCATGTTCCTTAATAAGGGACAAAGTTCCTTTGACTTCGCCTCAAGAACCAACTTTTTCGCTCAGGGAATAATGGCTTACTGTACTCCCTAGGTGCATAAATAACTATTATTACCATAAAATCACTGTTACAAACAGACCTTCTATCGAAATATAGTACTACAATGAATACAAGTGAGAACCAATCTACCTCCTATTATATCCTAACTTCCTGGCACTATATTTAAGAGCGTAAAATTTTGCATATCGCTTATTGAACCTTCAAAATATAGTAAGTACTATAAATGAAAACCTGTCGACCTCCTATTAAATCCAAACTTTCTGACACAATATTGAAAAGCCTCATATTGTTCATTTTATTTTTTTCGTGATGGAAATTTCCTGTATTCGCCCCAAAAAAATATCCATGTTAAAAAAATAAAATTTACATGAAACATTGATGAACATTTCATTAGTTTCGTTAATCAATTAAAGAGTACAATAAAGAAAACCCTGATTATCCAGATAATACAGAAAGCTATCTATATCGTTGACGTTTTTCCTTTTAATACCTTATTTCAATTGGAAAGCCGATTACCATATATTTTATTGTCCGGAGCAACCTTGGTCTAGATTACTCATAGATCACATAATCGTAGTTCTTCTGCATTGACAACAAACAACTAAAACATCTATCTTTTTGACCTTTGACTCTAAAATTGATAAAAACAAACATGTTATTCAGTACTAAACAGAATGTACAATCCTTAACAATCATATTTAGTGCAATATATTTCTTCATGAACCTTTAATTGTCATTGCTCATACTATAAAAACCAATGTTTGGAAATATATTGAAATATAGATAATATATTGTTAATTATAGCTTAATTAAAGTTTATACATAGATATTTTTAAAGTTTTAAAAAGTGCAGGTGAAAGTTCTACAAATAATCAAAAATGAAAAGTATACTTTTAATTTTGGTGATGTTTGCAATAAGTTCAATTTCAGCATTAGAGGTCAGTGTTATTTGTTTATTTTAAATTAATTTATACATCATTGCAGTAAAAATAGTGATCATATTTTTTGTCTTTTTAATGTAATATTAAGTAATTAAGTAATTATAATATTTATTTGTCAAAAGAAATAAAATTGTACTTTTGTCTTTTCGTATTGCAAATTTCAATTTGATTTTATTAATTATAATTTCACATAGACAACGCAATTTTCATTTTTCTTATACAGAATAAAATGGAGAAAGAGTGGATAGCTCTTCTCTCTAAATAAAACTAAAGAACTAATAAACTTCATTAGTTTTGACATAAAACATGTTTCTTTAACATAAATATGTTCAAATTAAGAAATATTGCCACTGATTCCTAGCATGATTATTCTGATGAAGGCTAATATATAATAAAATATATAAACTATACATACAGACACACAAACATATAGTTATTCAGTGGCACTAAAACCGGTACTTCTTTAGATCGTTACTCCCTTGTTTTTTTTAGAATATAAGTAGATATAATAATTTATACATTCCTTTGTTGGGTTAGGACATTAGGATGTCGATATATCGAAAAAATCGATATATCAGACCAACAAATATCGATATTTTATATCGATGTTGATCTTTCGATACATCGATGTTTCCCTGAAGAAACATCGAAAAGACGACTTTAGAACATAAACTCTCTAAGAAGACAGAAAAAGGTTCGACCTCTTTTTTCCCTTTTTATTATCGTCGACCTTCTTTTGTCGTCGGGTTGGCTTGGAGGTTTTAAATAGAAATTTCGATACAACGAAGATGTCGAAAGTTTGTTATGGCTAACATCGATGTTGGTCTACTCGAGGTCGATATATCGAAAATTTCGATATCCCAACCCTATCCTTTGTCTAAATAGCTATTAAGGACAAAGGGATGTTTAATCCAATGAACTTTTGGTTTAAAGATATATCCGATTTCTGTTTTTATAAGGGGAACAACAGACTAAAGAAGATAAATCTGTACACCTTCTTTAGATTGTTACTCCCTTCTAATATATTATAAGGGGAGTAACAGTCTAAAGAAGAGCCCTAATAAAACTAATGTATTGCTCTCCTTCAAGATTTTGGTTCATTTCTGTATCCTGCTTCAGCGACTTTCTTCTCCCCTTATGAACTCTAAACTCCAATGTTCTTTGTATCCCTTTACGACCAAAGTTTGTACATTTCCTCACCATTAGAGAGCCTTCTTGCTTTAATTAATGAAACCAAACTTTGATTTTGATACAGTATCCTTAATCCACGATTAAGCCTCGTTCACACGGTGGCATATAATGTCGCGACATTCAATGCCGTGAAACTGCTTGACACTCGCTGTCATGGCACTGAATGTCATGAGCTGTTCACACACTCTCTCCACTTTGTTGTGACAGTTCATCAATGTATCAAAGCAGAAAAAAGCAATATAATAGTTTATGAAATGTAAATAATCATATTTCACTGACAATTTATTACTTTATTTTATTAATTGTTTTAAAATGGGAGATCTATTAGCTAGTGTTGCTGAAAATAAAATTTGTAAATAAAAAAGGGAAGTAAACAAAAGCTAAAGTAGGTGAGCGACTGTGGATATATACTTCTACTAGTTTTCTTCAGTCCCTTAGTTTATATTCGGGATGCGCATTGTCTTATAAACATGGGAATTGTTGATACAGCTCAAGAAAATTAAGAATATCAAACTTAGGCATATTGTTCATGTTTTAAAAAAATATAGTACTAATTAAAAAAAAGTAAATAGTACATCAAAAATATCAGAAAATAAACACTATACGGGATACCCCAAAAAAGGTTGTTCTAAACATTCAACAGGCAGTGTGACATCTTAGTGCCAAAATATCAAATTTTTGATGCTTGACATTATATTATGTCATGGCATTGTAGTGGCATGACATCTACTGTTCAATACTACTGTTCGTGACACTAATGTGGCGCGATCAGTGCCACTGTGTGAGCTAGGTTTTAGTATTTGCTTTTCAGTACCCTTTTATATTTCTTTCCAAAACAATTATCAATTTTGATGATAACAAGAAACATCCATATATTTTGTTGATGCAAAGAGAAGATTTTGTTGAGATGAGATTTTGTTGAAATGAGAATTTTGTTGATGCCCAACCCAAAAATTTTAAACTTTACAAATAATTTGTTATGTGCGCACTAACTTAAACACAGGAAAAAAGATTGGAAAACCCAAAAATTTTAAAATTTGCAAATAATATGTTACGTGCGCACTAACTTAAACACAGGAAAAAAGATTGGAAAACCCAAAAATTTTAAATATCTCAATGGCAACTTTATTGATTTCTTACTGATCTTATTACTGGTCTTATATTACTTTGCTTTGTAAGTTTCATCACACACCTATTACCACAATTTTGAACCACTTATCCTCATTCAATCTTCCCCAAATTTTGCACATAGATACAACTAAGGCGAAGAATACGGAAACCAAAAAAAAAAAAAAAAGTTGAAAATAAGACCTGTTTTGAAAAATGGCATTTTTATATTAATTATTTTATATTTCTTTTACGTCCTTTTCACTAAGAAAATAAACATTTTATACCAGAAATTCCATCAATATCAGATAATATATATATATATATATATATATATATATATATATATATATATATATATATATATATATATATATATTCACAGACCTATATTAAATTGCCAAAGGAACCTTTGTGTAAGCCGAAAACACATCCTGCCCTGTATATGTCTATTAACTTGTTTATTTTTTCTAGATTGATTTTAACGTACTTAATGATGACTTAAATGAAATAGAAGACGAAGAACTAACCAAGGAAAAACCACAAGAGTCACCACCGTGGAATGAATTCTTCTGGACGACTAAATCAAAGCATGAAAACCTTGCTACAACACAGCAACCCGAAATGTTTAGAAATCAAGAATATGAAAAAGATATAAATAAAATTATAGAAGATTTCCAAAAGAACTTAACAGATAAAGAAACTGTTTTACTTAAACAAGTTGACGATACATATCAGACTTATCTTAATAAATTAGGAACGGGTTCATGCAGAAAAGAATCAGAAATGAAGTTATCGACCATTAAAAATATAACATTAGACTTTTATTACAACTGCGCATTCAGATTGTTAAATTTGAAAAAGAAGATTATTAATGAAATTAAAATAGGAGGCGCAATTCTGAGGAAAAATTTAAAATTGGTTGGAAACAGATCACAAGAGTTATGTCAATCGTTCATACACAATGATGAGAAGAAGATATGCCAAGAAAGATTCAAAACTAAAGATGAAGAAGAGATACATACATATAAACAGCAACTCGTCTCAAGGTTGAATGTCTATGCTTTATATTATACGGAATTGTGGAGCAGAAAAACCGTTCAGCACTGCATCGATTTCGATGCTTTAGTTTTCGACTTCTATTCAGCTATAAATATGTGCTTAGGTACATCGAGTATTTCTTATTATTCGTAATTATAAAATGTATGAAAACTTTTATTGTTATGTTACTTATTCTTAAAAAAATACGGTACTTCTTTAGAATGTTACTCCCCTATGTATGTTTTTTGTTAGAATATAAATGACTTTGACTAAAATAACTATTAAGAGAATGCTATATCTTACTTCTGTTTTTATAAGGGGAGTAACAGTCTAAAGAAGAACATTCTGTACACTTTCTTTAAATTGTTACTCCCCTCTGTTTTCTTTATAAGGGGAGTAACTTAAGAAGTGCAACCCTTATCAAAAAACCAGAAAGGAGTAACAATCTAAAGAAGGTGACGGAATGTTCTTCTTAAGACAGTTACTCCCCTTATAAAACATAAACCTATAGTAAACACATTATACTTTTTAACTCTGGCAGCTTGGGAAAATCGAGCAAAAAAATGGGAGGAGAGTGAATGAGAGCTTGAGATTTTGGCGGGTAATAGGTCATTGCCCGACCTATTACCCGCCAAAATCTCAAGCTCTCATACACTCTCCTCCCATTTTTTTGCTCGATTTTCCAAAGCTGTCAGAGTTAAGAAGTATAATGTGTTTACTATAAGTATGATTCTTTTGTCCCAAGTTCTAATCATCCCATGATATCATCATTTGACTTTGTCTTAATAGTTATTTATGTAAGAGCTTTGATGATACGTTTGGACACCAACTAAGGTCATCTTCAGACTTTATTAACTATAACAACTAAACAATTTTGTCAATAAATCATATCCAAAAATGAAATAATAATCAGTTTACCCACTTATGAAGTGATTGTACTTTCTCTCTGGGAGAGCGTCATAAATTGGTCGGTAAGTTTTAAAATTAAAATTGAAATTATAATTGATCAATTATCCCAATACAATACATATTTTATATAATATGTATTGTATTGGGTTAGTTAATAAAGCTGATCCTTAGGTAGGGTTGAAACGTATCATCAAAGCAACATGCTGTAATTAGTTTTTTTCTCACACCAACAAAATCCATCATCACGATAATCATGATATATTTTTTAGTTAAATTAATACAACTCTATTTCTCCCTTATAGATAACGAAGCTGGTTTGAAAATTTAAATAATTATTTTACGTGAAGAGACTATTTCTATTTAATTTTTTATATATACGGCTAAAATTAAACTTTGTTAAGGTACTTATCATTTATTTAATCAAGTAGTGTCCCGACGACGACGCACCTCGAAATGATTTGTTATTGCTAAGCTAAGGCAACCACATTTATTCTAATAAAAATAAACGTTCGTTTTGATTTGTTGGTCTTCAAATAGATATAATAACTTATCTAAATAGATATCTAAACTAATTTACTTAATTTTACTTTTTTTCTAAGTATAAAATGAAGCCCTTTGCCACAAGTTTAACGGTTTTTATATATCTAATCTGATACATTTATCTTTATATTACAGTAAATGTACCTCATTTAATAAGATTAATTCTGTGAGAGAAGTCGAAACAATAAATAATATTGAAATTAAATACGGTACTTCTTTATATTGTTACTCCTCTATGTATGTTTTTTTTTTAGAATATAAATGACTTATGACTAAATAACTATTAAGACAATGCTATGTTTAGTCCGATGTACTTTGGGACAAAGGAATATCTTACTTCTGTTTTTATAAGGGGAGTAACAGTCTAAAGAAGAACATTCTGTACACTTTCTTTACATTGTTACTCTCTTCTGTTTTCTTTATAAGGGGAGTAACAATCTAAAGAAGTGCCTTAAATCCTAATTAATGATAAACTAAAGCAATCTGTTTTCTTCCCCCTTGGGCATATCCAGCTTCATCAAAAGAACCTACTTCAATTATTTCTTGACAGGGAAATCACTGGAGGCTAAATACCGTCCAATTAAACAAATAAGTATTGCTTCAGACTAAAAGTAAATACTTTTAAATTCAATTTTTAAGTTTTTGGTAGTTTTCATACTACGGAAAGTTAAATTTTAATTTAAATCAAATTATAATTATTATTAACTACGGGAAACAGACAGTGAAAAATACACTCCAGCGCCGGGATCCTGGCGCTGGAGTGTATTTTTCACTGTCTGTTTCCCGTAGTTAATAATAATTATAATTTGATTTAAAGTAAATACTTTTATCTACAGACAAAACATATGATCTGCAAAGTGTTAGATAATACACCAGCTATTAATATATATTTAATCTATAATATAAATATAGAATTATATTACAGCTAATTGTATTTAATAATGTATTAAACTATGGAATGAAGTAGGTTAAATTATATTTTATGTATTAAATAAAACAATTAAATGAATATAATGTGTTATTAGTTGTACTGAGATTATTGCTTTAAAATTACAGATAACAAGTGATTATAAAAAATTAATACATTTTTTTATTTTAAAAAATTGATTTTTTATAATAAAAAAAAAATGTTGAACTTATGATCTCGAGTTTGATCCAGTTGAAAATTAAGTAGCAAAAGTATACAGGAGAAGACTATAGAGGTTAAATGTGAAATTTCAAAACACTGCATTCTCTCACGCATCTGCCCCCACCCCTCCAAATGACCCTAGTACACAATGTATCCCTGAAATAAAGCATATTACTGCACTTAGATGTTGTACAGAAATTTAATATTCGGTCTTAATCCACTTCATTTAACAAAACATTAATTTTATAAATCAAAAATGATCGATTTTCAATTACGTATATCACGAAAACCGTTGGAATTTCGACAAATATGTATAGAAACAATTTTGTAGGAAATTTAATAAGCTTTAACTTTAATGTGTTACATATTTTTCCAGAGTCCCGCCTTTTCCGAGATATAATCGAAAAACCCAATTTTGGGACCTTTTACCACCCTCCCCCCAGATGCGGTGACTAGTAGTTTTACCTCCTAACTACTCCTAACAAAGCACTAAGGCCAAATACGTCACATATTTCATGCACTCTACACCCCTCTTTTGAGCACTCATTGACTGGACAAGAAGGTGCTGCATTCTATCACGCATCTGCCCTCCCCCCCCCTCAAATGTACCTAGTACACAATTTATCCCTCAAAAAAGTATATTACTGCACTTACCCCTATGCTCACCTCCCAGTGGCGGGGACTTTAGTATGTTTACCTCCTAACTATTTCTAACAAATTCCTGAAGTCAAAAAATATAGCATATTTTTATGCACTCTACAATGTCTTTAGTGACTGGACTAACTATAAATTCGTGTGTTTCAATTACTTTCTAATTTACTGCATTAAACCCTTAATACTGCTGGCAGAAGTAAGATAGACAGCAGATTATACTGAACCACTAGATCTAAAGATTTGTTAATAAAATGGATATAAAATATATTTTTTAAAAGAAAAAGCCTTTTCCTAGCACCTTTTTTTCATTCCTTGAAATAAAGATAAGGATAAGGAATAAAAGAGGGTCCGAAATAATTGTACAAAAGGAAAAGGTTTCACCAAAAAAAAAGAACTCTGAGATAGGTTGACAAATGACTGAGGTGAATAGAGATGAAGCGATGCGGGTAATGTGCTATTGCTTCCGGTCGGATACCATAGCTGGGTAGGCACTCCGCATCACCGTCTCCTTTTTGACAATGTCCGGAGGGGGGGGGGGGGGAGAATAAATAGAGTGAAAAAGATGGCAGAAAGAAAAAAAAACAGAGCATTTTTAACTTCGATAAATAATACGATTGTAAAATTCAAATATCTGTTCTGAAATAAAGAAAAAACAAATATTGATGTCAATCCTGTCACAATTTCTTTTTATTTTGGAAAACAAAGTGAACACGCTTCAGAGGCTTTTTAAAACAAAAATATGTGTACACACGTGAGTTGAGTATAAATAAAATACATTCATTGAATTCGCTGGGTCTATGGACAACCTAAAGGAATTTAAAATATACTACCAATTGGACATAGCTTCCTCGCAACCCTATCCACGTACTGTATTGGTTTTATACTATTTTTACAAGCCATTATTGTCTAATTTGTTTAATTGTTTTCCCGTTTTTTAATCTGTCATGATTGTTTTAATTTTTTACATGAATTAAACTATCAATTTAGCAAAAGTTAAAGAGCGCAGACGGTTCAAATTAATCTTGGGATATCTGCGGGTTTCTTTCGATAAACTGTAAAAGTTTCATACAAATCAGATAAGTACTTTTGAAGCTATAGGTGAAAATATATGTATGTTTGTGCTTATGTGGAAGAGAAACAAATAAGCGCATGAGGTTGAAACTTATATGGGACCAACAATGGGCTAATTATGACCTACCATCTGAATTTCATTAAAATCGGACGCATAGTTTTTAAGATATGTTGGTTCGCAAAAATCGAACGACAGACCGACAGACAGACACGGAACCATAAATGTTCCCTATTGTCTGAAACAGATTTCTGTCTTGGAATTTTTGAAATCAGAGACCTAAAATATTTTCGTTCTTCGAAACGATCATATAGCTTCCGTTACCTTCGGTAAGCTCGGAAGCAATTCATTTTATATTCATTATACTTATAGATACAAAATAATTTGGTAACTAATAAAATATTTCAATTTTTTGCTTCCGAGCTTACCGAAGGTAACGTAATCTATGAGATCGTTCTGAAGAACGAAACATTTTTATGATAATTTCAAAACTTCCACGACAGAATTTCGTTTCAGACATCAGGAACACTTTTGGTTCCGAGTCTATCTATGTCGTCAATTTTGCGACCAACGTCTGATTTCAATGAAATTTTAAAAGTAGGTCATAATTAGTCCATTGTTGGTCCCATATAAGTGTCAGCCTTCTGCTTCTACATCTTCTATTTACACCTATATCGTCAAAAGTACTCATCTGATTTCTATGAAATTGTCGAAGAGATTTTTTGTCGAAATTACCACATATAGCACCAGATTAATTTCAGCCGTCTGCTCTATTTAACGTTTGCTTGATTGATACTTTAATTTTTTTTTTTTTTTTTTTTTTTTTTTTTTTTTTTTTTTTTTTTTTTAAGAACCATTTTATTTTAAGAATATAACATTATACAAATAAATAAACAATACATTAAAACATTTGTAATTAAATACATATGTATAGCTTAAATTACATTTGTAACATGGTTACTTCTTACGGTAAGACAAAAATTCATGTAACAAATCAAAATAGACTGCCAATTGGTGTGGCACATAGCTTCTTCGCATCCTATTTCGTACTTTATTGATTCTATATTTTTACAAGCCATTATTGTCTAATTTGTTTAACTGTTTACCCTGTTTTTTTAATCTGTCAAAATTGTTTTGATTTTTTACTTGAATTACAGTATCAATTAAGCAAAAGTTAAAGAGCGCAGACGGTACAAATTAATCTGGGGCTATCTGCAGGCTGCTTTCGATAAACAATAAAAGTTTCATACAAATCAGTCAAGTACTTTTGAAGATATAGGTGTAAATAAATGTATTTGTGCGCATGTGAAAGAGAAACAAATAAGCGCAGAAAAGCGTTGAAACTAATATGGGACCAACAATGAGCTTATTATGACCTATCATCCAAATTTCATTAAAATCGGACGTGTAGTTTTTAAGATATGTTGGTTCGCAAAAATTGAACGACAGACCGACACGGAACCAAAAATGTTCCCTGATTCTTTAAACGGATTTCTGTCTTGGAATTTTTGAAATCAGAGACCTAAAAATGTTTCGTTCTTCAGAACGATCACATAGCTTCCGTTATCTTCGGTAAGCTCGAAAGCAATACTTTTGAAATATAAAAAAAAAATGTGGAAAAGAATTAAATAAATTAGGCAATAATGGTCTTTAAAAGCATAACATCAATAAAGTACGTGATAGGATCCGAGGAAGAGATGTGCCACACTAATTGGCAGACTATTTTTTTAAAGCTATAAATTGATCAACAATTTCGTAATTTAAATGAACTTGAAAATTTAAACAAGATAGTTAAACTAAGTTTATTCATGAAATTGAGTACTTGCATGTTTAAGGAAAAGAAAAGTTAGGAAGGTTAAATAAGCAACAGGTTCTCCTCTTTAGATAGACTTATTAATCGATTCCACAAATAGCAACCCTTAATCAGCTAACTAAACAATTCAAGTAAGTTTAATGACTTATACAGTGAGTATTAAGCAAGATTAATGGCTGAAATCAGCGAGGAACAGGAACTCTGACAATGATTTAGTGTGCATTCATCTTGTCTTGTTTTCAAATAAGAGGTAATTTTACTTAAGTTTCAAGTACTAACTGATGGGAAGATGTGAAATTTTATTACAAATAATTCGTAACAGTGTTACTTTCATTACAGTGTCAAAGTATTTAGCACTGTAAAGAATGGTAATTCATGTTTCCACAGTCCCATGAGTAATATTACATTGAAAAGGTTCATACAAAATAGTGTGCCACATAGCTACCTCGCAATCTATCACGTACTTTATTCATTTTATGCATTTACAAGCCATTATTGTTTAATTTATTTAATTGATTCCCGAGTTTTTTTAATGTCAAAATTGTTTTGATTTCTTACATGAGTTAAAGTATCAACTTAGCAAAATTTAAAACCGTAAAAGGATGCGAAATTAATCTGGAGCAATCTGTGGGCTACTTTAAACAAACCATTCAAATTTCATAAAAATCAGAGGTGCAGAAGGTTTAAACGTAAATGGGACCAACAATGGGCTAATTATGATCTACTATTAAAATTTCGGACGGACAATTTTTAAGATATTTTGGTTTGCGAAAATTGACGACATACAGACACAGACAACCGAAAATGTTCAATGATGTCTGAAAAGAATATCTGTCTTGGAATTATTGAAATCGGAGACATAAAATGTATCGTCCTTCGGAACAATCACATAGATTAAGTTACCTTCGGTAACCTTAAAAGCAAAAATCTATAAGAATAGAAATATTAAGAAAAATATAAAATCATACCACACAGCACAGTAAGTATTGTTTTTCCATACCTGAAAAAAAAAAAAAAAAAATACAATAAATAAAAATAAATAATGGATAAATAATTGTAGCTTCAAGTGAACATTTTGAAGAATAACTTAACATGAATAATTTATTTTTATATGAAAGTTAATTGTTAATTAATGAAATGAACTTGTAATTTTTATTAGAAGCATAAAGTATTATTAATTATAATATGAAATTTGGACGGTAGGTCATAATTAGCCCATTGATGGTTCCATATAAGTTCCAACGGGCTTAATTTAATAATTAGAAAAAAAGAGTAAAATTAAGTAAATTAACTTAGATAAGTTATTATATCAATTTAAAGACCTTAGCTTATAACAATAACAAATAATTTCGAGGTGAGTCATCGTCGGGACCCTATATATAAATAATACTATACAAATAATTAGAGTAGTTAGTAATGTACTTTTTAGCTAAATGGGTTTATACTCATAGACATAAGTTAAACATTCAAAAAATATCACTATATTGTCAAAGCACATAAGATGATTGATTGATTCAGATCAATTTTGAGAAGAGGTACTTTAACTTTCCTCTGTGTACACAGGCCCCGATTTACCAATGGGCAGACTCGGCAATTGCTCAGGGCGGCAATTTCTGGTGGCCAGAAAATTTTCGGATACTTTGTTTTATTATTATTTCCAGAACAACGGTAAAAAAAAGGGGGAACGACACAACTAGCTTGCGAAGGCCACAATTTTTTCGAGTTTGCTACGAAAAATATCAAGAAAAAGGTTCATGTAGTTATGTTAACTAAAATTTTTCAAGAAAAGTATAAAAAATGGTAATATACAGGCTTATTCACTTACTGTAATTAATTTCATCAACAATTTGACTTTTGCCTTAGTTTCAAAATGTTAATGTTTATTTCACACACGAGATGTGGACAAATCCAAAGGTAATATTTTTCATTTTCATATTTAAGTATCTATTTCGTTTGGTTTTTTCTTTGGTAATAACAATTATAACACAATTTTAATATACGTGTTTATTTAGAAAAAAACAAATTTTTACACTTTAATAATTAGACATGCAACTGGTACCATTAAAATTATGTTCATGTATGTTTGCAGTTTGCACTAAAAACGTAGTTATATATATAAAAAAAATAAATAAAAAAAAATAAAAATATTATTTAAAAAAGAAATATAGGGCCTACTAATTTTTTATCAATAGTACACGCCATCTCAGATTAATAACTAATACGTCATTTTTACAACAGTATACGGTATCAGCTCAAATTGGGGTAACCCAAATATAATATTCAATAATCACAAATATCCCAGCCCTTTTTGATGGGGGGGGGGGGGAGGGGGCTACAAAAGGTTTTGCCCAGGGTACAGCTTACCCTAAATCGGGGCCTGTCTGTACATTACACATTACACAGATACTTTATCAATGCCACAGAAAGATGGCCTTATGAAGGCTGAAAGCTGCTTTGTAATTTAAAAATAAACAAATTAGCCAGTTTACATTGAGAGACAATTTATATTATTCATTATTTCCATAGTTTTCTATTACTGAAAACATAAATATTTAATTTCGTCTTTATTCTTATTCTGAAATATCAATGTTAGAGAATACCTCTGGTATAAATTCGACCTCTATAGGGTAATTCATTAGATTGTTACTCCCCTATTTTTTTTTTATAATATAAATGACTTTGACCAAATAACTATTGGGACAAAGAATGTTTAGTCCAATGTACTTTGGGACAAAGGAATATCCATATCACAGTTTTTTTATAAGGGGAGTAACAGTCTAAAGAAGAACATTCTGTACACCTTCTTTAGATTGTTACTCTCTCCTGTTTTATTATAAGGGGAGTAACAATCTAAAGAAATGCCCTCTTTAGTTCATTATCAGCAATAAATGGTTAAAAGATTTATTTGAGTAATCATTTTATAAGTATAATTTGTGTGTAATAATATCAGTTTTTAAACAATTTTCAAGATCTAAGTTTAGAATTTATTTATTCCATTGTTTTATCTTTATAACATGGGTAAAGAAAATTGAAGATGTAAAGCTGATTCTATTTTTTTTTACAAACAAATATAAAATAACTTTTTAATACTTAAAAATAAAAAAAAACATTCATATTTACAATTTGCATATTACATTTTATATTTATTTAAAAAAAAAAAAAAAAAAAAAAAAAAAAAAAAAAAAAAAAAAAAAAAAATGGAATAAGAAAATTCTCATTTTTCTTTTCCATCTTTTTTATTTTCAAGGTCTGGAGATTCTCAGGCTCCTAAATAAATATTTAACTGAAGGTCTAATTCGATATTGGGGAAGATTAAATTATAACTGAAACTGAAGGGAACGTGGTAGAAGGAAAGAAAACCAACCCCTAAAAAAAACCCAAAGAAGAAGAAAAAAAAAAAAAAAACAGCTATTTTTCTCCTTTCTCATCCGTATTCTAACCAATAATAAAAAAAAAAAAATATGATACAATTTTAAGAAAAGGATTTTCATAACGTAATCTTATTATTTGTGAAAATCGACTAGAGGTTTCCTTTCTTTTTTTTTTTTGGTTTTATAAGTAGATAATACCGATACCACCGGATAATATCTTAAAGTGACTTTTTATCTAGAGTTAACTTCAAATAAAAATACTTAAAAGTATTAAACCTTCATATTAAATAGTATATTACATATATGCTTTGTTACTATTATAAATTAAATTTACGTTATACATACATTTAATAATAAAGTATGTACTTTATATTAAGAGAAGATACTTAAAAGTAGATTCTTTAATATTAGTAGATACTCAAAAACTTTAAGTCTAATAGTTTACTTAAGTTAATGACTAAAGTTTATTGAAACTTTATCCCCTCTAGTGCCAAAGTCTTCGTACAAATTTATAACTGTCGTTTTACAGTTATATGAAGTTAGTCGATTTGTTACTAACGGTAAATGCCAATCTAATAAACTTATGATCTATATGAAATAGTGGTAATGCCACATCCCCATTATGTCCATTGCAATAGTGGAGAATCTTCGTAGTTGTGCTTTTGACATGACGCAGAACTACAGAAAATTATGTAAAATTGTGTAAAATTTGCGACAAACATAATGTTCATATCAACGTGAGTCTTACGCTAATAGCAATGAAATAATATATTTCGATTCCAACAAGAAATAACTTAAAATCACATCATTGATACAAAGTTAATCTAGCACATGAAGTAGAAACACCTTGCACTGGTTTCTTTTTTTTAATGTAAACATTTCTCGGCCCTCATGATGGCCTTATGAAGGCTGAAAGCTGCTATATTAAATAAGCAAATTTTGAATTTACGTAGGAAGACAGTTTATGTTATTCCTTTAAAATAACCTCCATAGATGTCCCCTTATCTAAAATAATGTTTATATCAAAAAATTGATTTTCCTGTTAAACCCGCGTCACGAAGGGGTTGAAGTCCGACGTTTGCTTCTACTACTGGAAGCATATTCAGGGGTGAGGTGCATCGTGACGTTGACGCGAAGCAAACACAAGATACTGACGACTGGAGAGGAAAACGGCGTATTTATACTGGTTTTCTAGACTGTAGATTGTACCAGGATTTCTCGGGGGTTCCTTTACTCGGGGTAATCCTTTGTCGGGATGATGCAATCAGGCAGGTGCAGCCTTCGTGGGTATTCCTTTGTCGGCCAGGTGATGTATGAATACGGCGTTCTTCGCTCCAGTCGTCAGTATATCTTGTTTGCTTCGACTTCGAGTCAATATCACGATGCACTACACCCCTGAAGCGAAACGTAGGACTTCAACCCCTTCGTGAAGCAGATTTTACCGGAAAACGAAATTTTTGATTACGAGCCAACCTAGGAATAATTTTATTACGAGGCCTACGTACTAAGATAATATTTATAGGTTCAATACAAATCAACTCTAAATATTGGCATATTCTATAAATCAATCTAATTTAAATAAAATTGATTTCACTGTTCTGCTGCAAATAAAAACCTCGACCATGTTTCTCCACCATGTTTCTTGTACCTGTCCACGGTCACATATATTGTAATTCTCCAGAATAATGTCAGAAAAAAGTTACAAAACTTTTGTTACAGGACTGAGAAAGTAATATGTAATACAATATGACTCAGTATAAGGGAAAATCGATTTTTTTGTTTTTTATTTTCCAATTTTCTTAGAAAAGATAGGTCAGCAGATTTTTTTTTACTTTAGATTCGTGTTCACCATGGTTGAAGATAATTAAACGCCTAATATTTATTATTTTTACGAAATTTTTTTGGGCGAAAAATTGGGTCGAAAAACCCAATTTTTCCGAACTTCAGGCGCATTTTTTTAGGATAAACTGTACGTATTGGAGACATTTTTGACTTCAGATTCGGATTCAGCGACCTTGAAAACATAAATTACAGATAAAATTTACTTGGGGCCCGAAAATTTAAATTTTGCAGGACAGTGTTTTTTTTGTAAATGGTCAAATGCTTTTACTTTTTAGTATGAATCTAAATAGGAATTTATAATACAAATGAAAACAACGAATAACCAAAGATATGTATCATAGTATTTTCCCGATATCCGCTCGTTTTTTTCGCTTATGCTGTTAATATATTAAAATACGAATATGTTTACAGTGATATAACCTTAGCATATTACTTAAAATATTCAGTCAATAAAAGCAACAATGTAGATACAAAATGTAACAATTGTTCGCCTTTCTCTTGTTCTCATGTTACACATCGAGGGGGGGAGAGGGGGGTTCAAATGTTAAAAGGCCACCCTTCCAAAAAGAAACATTAAATACACCTCAGAATTTACTCGGTATTGTTTCAGCGAGTAATATAACACCAAACATTGAAGTGAGGTATTATTTAGCACCTGACATTGTATTATAGTACTAACACTTTTAAATTTTAATCATTTCTTATTTGTTCCTTAATGGGTTTTGTCCCCCAGAAAAAAAAAAATGTGAGTTTATTTATTTATTTTTTTCTTTTTAATATTTTCCCCCTTTTTTCTTTTAATATCTTCTCTCCTGTTTTCCATTTACGACATTCATTATTAATACAGAAGACGTTTTATTATTATTTTATATTTTTAATTTCAACACTGAATACGGATGATGTTCGTTATATTTTAATGAATATTTTAAATCACACGCAATATTTTATATATATATATATATATATATATATATATATATATATATATATATATATATATATATATATATATATATATATATATATATATATATATATATATATATACATATTTATTATAATATACATACATTCTAAGCAGAGTTCCTTTATTTAAAAACTTTCAAACCAATAAATTACTTATGATTATAAATAAAAAAAATAAAATTTAATGGAATATAGAAAAAAATTGACTGTCAATTGGTGTTGGCAACTACTTGCTACAAGTAAATATTTTTGTGTAGTGAAGTGGTACATTTTGTAATAGTTAAAATGAAGATGGTCGCTGTATGAACAAGCAAAAGTTAAGGAATATCTAGAAAGGCACCTTTCTCCCCCACAACACGCCTCTCCACTACAGTCATCCCTTATACCCAACAACTCATCACGATTTAATATTTTATCAGAGGCCACTAAAGTAGCCTCTCCTGCTGCTTCGCAGCAGGAGGAAGCAGCATTGGACGTGGTCAGTACTTGGATGGGTGACCGTTCTGAACTAACTGATTTATTATCATTCTTAAAAAAAAACCTTATTTTTAATACCTATATTTTATTTAATTATTTTAAGTTTGGCGGTATTTTGACAGATAAACAAACTTTGACGTCATCAAAATTATTGCACTAATAAATAATTATATTCGCTTATATCTTTTAAACTAATTAATGGAATTTCATCGGTTTCTTTTATATTTGTTCCTTAATTTTTTCCGGTTCCAACGATATGCTATATGACAAAAACCTATTTATACTTTCAGTATTATTAACCGTCAAAGTTTAAAAATTCAAAAATTTATAACTTCAAAATGGCGGCCAAAATCAAAATGAAATTTAGTGGGCTTGTTTGTCATACAGAGAGGTATATTTGTGCCAAATTTCAACTCGATCAGAACCGTTGTCGATTTATTACGATTTTTTAAATTTTTGCTGACTCAACAAACTGGGTTCAAGATGGCGGAAAAATTTGATTTTCCGGGCGGCACTACTACAGGTAAGGACTGATTTTTCTGCCAAGTTTCAACTGTCTAGGTTAAATACCTTGGGCGCTACGATGATAACACATATAGACGTCATGCTGAAAACAACTCAGGAGGTCTTAAAAACACCCAAAACAGATAATTCCGTTGAAATCTCGAAAAAAATGTTTTGGTGAAAACAGTACTTTTCCTACTATAGGTAGTGAGGGAAAGTAAAAAGAATTCATAGAAGTTGAAATACTATAATTGTTACGTGTTTTTAATTTAAAAAAACTAGCTAAACAAACGCGACGGGTGAGGAGGCTAGCTGAGATACAGTAAGAGATGGAAGAGCACGTTTAGCCCTCTGGGATGTACTGAGCAAACATTAGACTAGGGCACAGTGTCCCGCATCCACCTCTAAACACGTACTATACTTTCAGCTCCACCTTAACTAATGGTTAAAAAACATTTCTCTGGACAAAGCCTTTCTTAGCAACTAATTCTTTATTGAACCGAGCTTCTTACATTCAACAAACTATGCATCCTAACGTTTACAAGTCCGACAATAACTTGAATAGAAGTTGACCGAATTATAATTAAAAAATGTTTTTGCCGGTGAGATCAGCGTCACGAAGATTTTGAAGTCCGACGTTTCACTTCCACTACTGGAAGCATCTTCAGGGTTGTGATACATCGTGATGTTGACTCGAAGCAAACACAAGATATATACATTTAAAATAGAGAAAACAACGTTTTAATTCATATCTCACCTTCTAACAATTTTGATAAAACTACATCGTCTAAAATACAATTGTAACAGGCGTGTTAAAATTATACTTCATGTTATTTAATAATAAAATAAATAATAGTATAATGGATCATATATCTTATATTTGCTTCGACTCAACATCACGATGCACCACAACCCTGAAGATGCTTCCAGTAGCGGAAGCGAAACGTCGGACTTCAACCCCTTCGTGACGCTGATTTCACCGGAAAACCAAGCTATTTATTACAAGTCTCCCTGTGGAAGCCTACGCACTTTAGTTGACTAATTTAATTGAAATTTGATGCACATGCTCCTTTTACTAATGCTCAGGCTAAGTTTGTTGGACAGAGTTATCCGTCAAAGAGTTCGCTCGCAATGCTCGCGTAAACGTGAGCTTCAAATGTAAAATTGGAATTTGAGGACAGTAAAATAGTCTAACCTCATCTATGGGATAAGACAAACATTTTTTTCCCCCCAAATATGTCCAATTTTTTATTACAACCAATAGTGACACTGCTATGAAATGATAAAGGTCGTTAAAACTATTAAAGCCGACCTAAACGTTTAAAATAGAGAAAACAACGATTTCCCTATATTTTACATTGTAACAACAATTTTAAGAAAATTTCATATACATCGTATAAAATATAATTGAAACAAGCCTATAAAATTCCTACTTCATGCAGGCAGAAGTTTTTTCGTAGTGAAGTGATATATTTTATAATATGTAGTTAAAATGGAGATGGCCTGGGCGTGTAAGTTAAGGAATAGTAGAATGGCACACTTCTCCCCCACTAAAATCATCCTCTTTAACTATCAACAGTATCATAAATGATTAAGTATGATACTCATCATGATTAACTATTTTCTCCAAATATCTAATATTTACTGCAATAAGCTCGCTTCAATGATAGAGCCACACGATACCTAGTAATAGTTATAAGCATTAATAGAATAGAATAATTATAAGGATTAATAGAATAATGATAAACAAGTTAATCAGAAAAAAAGAAGCTAAATGTTTTAGTAAATTTAGAGACAAAAATAGGAAACTGTATCTATTTGCTTTAACTAAATCGTAGAGGTATATTTTATGGCTTCATATCCCACTAGTGCCAAAGTCTAAACACTTACATATCAGTTTCAATCTTACGGATCATGTTTAAAGTTAATCGATACATTCATCCTAGACCTAGATTGATAGCTCTTTATTAACACAAATAAAACCGAAAAAACGTCAAATTACAACTAATAGTCCAGGAGATAGCGTGCAAAAAAGTGTCTGACTAACATCAAGCTAGAATTTTGTGTTTAAGTTAATGTTTTGGTGCCTATTAAGAATATTTGGTTAGCTAAGTTCGTCTGCGGGACATAGCTCGGCAGTAGGCATTAGGCATTTGAAAAAAACAAACCGGTGGAGAGCGGCCATGTCCCTTCCTTTATGGTGGACAATGTGATTTTCATGGTCCTGAGTACGAACTTAGTTAGTAGACCAATTTTTAAGTTGATGGTAGTTGGTCACTTAATAGGTTAGTTAGTCAAATATTACTCGAAATCAAAGAGTTCCCCTGTGAAGGGTCAAACAACCATCGACTTGATTATTAGTCTACTAACTAAGTTCGTACTCAGGATCATGAAAATCACATTGTCCACCATAAAGGAAAGGGCATTGCTGCTCTCCACCGGCTTGTTTTTAGGGTTTCGAGGTCGTCCAAGAAACCCTTATGCTTTTGGTAGTTCGTCCGTCCGTCCGTCCGTCGCATCTTGGAGTATATCTCCCGACCTACGGAAGCTATAGACTTGAAATTTGGTATACAAGTTAAACTTTTTTGCCCAAAAACAGAAAAACTATTGCGGACTTAAACACTCCAAATTTCTGCGATATGCGATCAATTGCAAATCGATCGCAATATTTTATATTTTTTGCAAAATGGTGGCCATTTTACCCCCAAAAAAGTAAAACAAACCCAAAATGTACCCCCCCCCCCCCTGCACTACCCCATTAGGATAGGTCCTAAAAAAGGGCCAAAACACATAAATATATATCTCTGTGGTCCAAAGAAATTTCCGGGAGTTGGTCTAAAAAAAGTGAAATTTAAGAAACTTTAGGGGGCCGTAACTCGGGAGGCCCAAAATTTTTGTCATTTGAAAATTCGAAGTTAGGTATCATTTTAAAGGTATTGAAATTTCTGTCACAAAAATATATCGTGTTTCCAAAATGGCAGCTATTTTAACCCCCAAAAAATTAAAACAAAACGCAAAAAAAATGTCCCCCCCCCCCGCTACTCCATTAGGACAGGAGCTAAAAATAATGAAAAAATACAAAAATATGGATCCCTGTGGTCCAATGATATTTCCGGGAGTTGATATAAAAAAGTCAAATTTTAAAAATTTTAAGGGGCCGTAACTCGGGAGCCCCAAAAGTTTTGTCATTTGAAAATTTGAAGTTGGGTATCATTTTAAAGGTATTGAAATTAGGTTCACACAAATATATTGTTTTTCAAAATGGCGGCCATTTTACCCCTAAAATAACTAAATTAGTGCATACTACCGAAGATTGTAATGGATAATATATGCACTCCTTATGTCTTAAAAGTTAATTTTTATACATATTTTTGTTGAATGTTTCGATGATGGATAATTTAAGTGTAAGAAAAGCGACATATTACATATTTTTGTTAAAAAAATATAATGTACTTATGAATTCTTATGACAGAAGAAACCCTTTTAGTAACTTGCTGGCAAGTACTTGACGGGATTTTTTTTAAATGCCTATTGCCGAGCTATGTCCCGTAGACGAACTTAGCCGACCCTATATTCTTTATAGGCACCAAAAGATTTACTTATACACAAAATTCCAGCATGATGTTAGTCAGACACTTTTTTGCACGCCTGGACTATAACTTTACTTCACCGAAAAACTATACGATAATTATAATGACACTTGTGAGCCTATTATCTATTTAAGAACGTTCTTTACAATCGGTTAGATACGTCGGAACTTCATTAATCGTCATCTCAGAAAGCACTAAAAGATTAAAATTGATTAGGTTGTATTCACAGAAAGGAGATCAATATACTATAATTCAATACTAATCAGAGGCGCTAGTCCGTGAAGGGCTTAGGCTTGACAAAGGGAAATACATATACAACTGTATTCGAGTACATAGTATGTAATTTAGGGCTTCCATCCCTTTGTAACGCGGATTTCACCGGAAATCAAGTTATTCATTGTATACGTAATGAATGGCACTGGGTTGGCGTGTACTCATCAGCTGATAAGCCACAAAGCGTATAATAGGCATATGCGATATGCGATTACCCCTTTATATTCAGATGCTGAGTTAACAGTGAACATCGAGGGTAGTGCCGGTGGTTTCCCCTTGCAAAATTAGAAAATCGGACCCTGCTCCAAAATCGAGAATGGTAGTAAAACCATTTTTTACCACATTATTCTATGAGGCAAGTACTAACTGTTCTAAGAAAACTATGCAGAAATGTTAGTTCTTCTATCTTTTGTAAGACAAAAAGAACGCCTCTCCTTTAATATATATATATATATATATATATATATATATATATATATATATATATATATATATATATATATATATATATATATATATATATATATATATATATATATATATAAATATATATAAATTATAATATTATACTGTTTAAATGAATTATAATGTGCTTAAAAATATGTAAGTAATGTAATATCTTCTTATAAGTATGTCTTATAATAAAATATAATAATTTATTTTTATAATATAAATACCGAGAAACAATAAATATAGTTAGTTACGCTTAAACATATTTATTTTTTCTCTCATAATATGAATGTTTGAAAGCATTATAAAGTTAATAAAAAAAAAATTCAAATAGTCTTTCCAGACCAGATTGAATTTTATCTCAGTTATAACAATATGAAAAAAAACAGCCTTCTTTCATATTAAAAACTCTTTATCAAATAATTGCTATATTTCTCTCGTAGAAAGATTTAGTAAACGTTATTTAAAAACGAAAGTCATTTTCTTTAGTGCACTAAATCATCAGAAATATCTTTATGATAGAGCCATTATTTTCGGACAAAAAAAGAAAAGGAGGGACCGGAGTAAATTATGCCCGTAGTTGTAACGTTCAAGTGGAAAATTTATTTACGGGGGGGGGGGGGCTCTCTTTCCCATTTAATAATAGAAGAGATGAATAGAATAGAAAAGTTGAAAATGACAAAGTGGTGGAAGAACAAGGTATGAATGGACAGAAGAACCTACGAAAACCCTATTGAAATCATATAGGAAAACAATCAATCAGCTGATGTCCACATCCCCTACTGTGACGATTAATCGAAACTTCCCTATCTTTCCTCTCCCTTCTAGGGTGAGCTCTGATGTAGAAGCATGCCAATTCCAACATTTCTCCTCTTTGTGTTTTCATACATATAACCCTCTCGTCTAAAAGCAATCTAACAAATGATAGAATTTCAGTGGTAAACCGAATCGATAGAATCGAATGATAAATATAAAAGCATCTATGAAAACTGTAAACAATGAATTATTCTTTAGGAGTAGTAAATACAAACTCAGAAACTAAAATTCTGGAACTTATCTTATTACGAAGTCTTCTACGGTTGGCCATTAAATCTTGATCTACTCTAATCTTCTTTCTAGATTTCGTTCTCCGGTGGTGACTGGATCTTAATGGGTTTATGTCCCGAGACCCGACGTTTCACACCCATTGTGAGGAGAATCTTTAAGGCCCCCATACACTATCAAAAATTTTGCGCAAAATGCTTGCGCAAACATCAAACAGCCCCATTCACGATCAAAATGTTTGCGTTTTAAAGAAGGAATAACGTTCTCTTACTTTTTAAGCAATACTTTAGTAAAAACAGCTTGGTTTTCCAGTGGAATCCGTGTCACGAAGGGTTTGAAGTCCAACGTTTCGCTTCCACTACTGGAAGCATCTTCAAGGCTGTGGTACATCCTAATGTTGACTCGAAGCCAACACAAGATACAATGACTAATGACGACTGGAGAGAAGAACGGCGTATTTATACTGGTTTTTTAGTACCTGAATTTCCTGGGGGTTCCTTTACTCGGGGTAATCCTATATCGGGATGATGCTATCAGGCAGGTGCTGCCTTCGTCGGTGTTCCTTTGTCGGGCGGGTGATGTATGAAGTCGAAAAGTGACTGTGGCTCTAGCTATCTGCTTGGCACAGGTGCTAATCAGAGGTTTTCAGGTCTGGGAAAGAGTGAATCCATCCTCTCTGTTGAAGTTCTCCGGTTGTTTCTTGATCTCAATAGCCTCCCTCACCACCCTTCTGTGATACCTGTTGACAGATGCGAGTACCCGAATGTCCTCAAACTTTTTCGTCAGAATGCTGTACTATTGCAGATCTGTAATCGTTGTTTTTAACTGCTCTTGCGTTTTATTGTAAGCGTGTTGCAAAGTAATTAAGTAATTTGATACTTCGTTAGAACAAATATGAAAGTGAGTGCGAAAAATGGGGACCAATACTAGGTCACCACCGGAAGACCTAGAACGTCATAACCCTGCGTATGTCACAAACAATAAAAGTGTTAAGCACTTTCTACATTTTGCTTCCGAGCTTACCGAAGGTAACGGAAGCTATGTGATCGTTTCGAAGAACGAAAATATTTTAGGTCTCCGATTTCGAAAATTCCAAGACAGAAATCCGTTTCAGACATCAGGGAACATTTTTGGTTCCGTGTCTGTCTGTCGGTCTGTCGGTCTTTTGGTCTGTCGGTCTGTCGTTCGATTTTTGCGAACCAACATATCTTAAAAACTACAAGTCCGATTTTAATGAAATTTAGATGGTAGATCATAATTAGCCCATTGTTGGTCCCATATAAGTTTCAACCTTCTGCGCTTATTTGTTTCTCTTCCACATGCGCACAAACATACATCTATTTACACCTATAGCTTCAAAAGTACTTATCTGATTTGTATGAAACTTTTACAGTTTATCGAAAGTAACCCGCAGATATCCCAAGATTAATTTGAACCGTCTTCGCTCTTTAACTTTTGCTAAATTAATAGTTTAATTCATGTAAAAAATTAAAACAATTTTGACAGATTAAAAAACGGGGAAACAATTAAACAAATTAGACAATAATACCTCGTAAAAATAGTATAAACGCAATACAGTACGTGGATAGGATGCGAGTAAGCTATGTGCCACACCAATTGGCAGTCTATTTTGACATTTGATAGAATTCCGTATTCCGAGGATTCACATATTATAATAATGTAGAAAAGTAAGTTATGGCATTGAGTAAAAGGAACATAAGACTTTTTTCAAAAAGGTAAATCGGTAGAGGTAAACCAAGCGTGTGAGCTTTCAAGTAATGACATAACTGCACAGTTATGATAGCACCCACGTTCAAGTTCACCTTTACAGGTTTACATGTACAGGTGAACTTGAGCGCGTGTGCTACCAAATTATGACAACTGCACAGTTATGAAAGCACATATCCTACGGTTCACCTGTACAGGCTTACCTGTCAGCGACACCACAACGTACTTGGCCGGCTTAAAAAGATGAGTGAAAGAGGCGTATATGGTTAATTGGTATTTAAATGGACTAAAATTAAATCATCATTTAAATAAAAATTGTCGAAACCGTGAAAGACCACAGATAATATTAAATACTACTTACTGGTATCATAAAGTTTGTAAATGCATCAAAATCTAATTTTTAAGCCGTTACAAAACTTTCTGAATATGAATACTACGTAAGTAAGAAAATGATTTAGTTTATGACAAATTAAAAATTTTTGTATAGACATTCAAATGTAAATTTGTAATTACAAAATTTAATTACGACTCTTATGAATCTTTATGAAGCTACTTAAATAAAACATTATAAAAAGCTTTAATTTCACAATCAAAGTTCTAATTAAATTTTGATATTAAATTTTAACACAATCATATAAAAAAAAAGGATTGAGGTAATTCAAATTCAGGTCATTTTATTTTTTTCAATATAGGCTTCTATTTTTCATTGTTACTTTCAAGAATATTTTAACTTTAAGGAATATGAAAAAATAAATGTGCCAGATGAATGAAGTTGCTAGCAATGAAGTTGAATATTGCTGAATAATTTGCTTGTTGGAAGCTGGGAATGTCTCAAGGGTAATGTGATATAAATGACCTCCAATACATTTCTTACCTCTTTTTTTTATCTCATTTCACTATATTCTAAATAAAAAAATTGACTTCTTATTCATTTTACCCTTCTTTACAGAAATTCGTTTGTGAATGTAATTTATATTTATTTTTACCTATTTGGGAACAACATTGTAATAACAGCAATATTTATTTTTTCCGTGGTAGGCTGTGAAATAGTAACTTTAGAGCATAAAAACAGCTAAAATCCATTTTTTATTACGTGGATTCAAAAAATTTTTTAACTCTTAACTCATCTTTTAACTCTTACACTGCATTGACAATTTGCAGTCAAGTAGACATGCGTCTTAGTACGATTAAAATCCACTAGATGTCAATGCGCGTTTTATCTTTTGTTATAGTGCAACCTCTTTAAGGCTCTACCGCCCTTTGCGGTTAGAAAAAACTGTAAAATTTAAATGTTATTGGTTCTAAGCAAGATATCAAACATCTAAGTACAGGCTTCATTCCCAATTTTAATTCAGCACAATTTGAGCCCTATTTCAACTTCCTATGATAAATAGTACAGACGCCATTTCAATACAACGATATAACTCGTTGTATTGAAATAGTTGTAGTATTTATTGTAGTAGGGAGTTGAAATAGGGCTCAAATTGTGCAGAATTAAAATTAGAAACGAAGCCTGTACTTAGAGTTTTGATATCTTGCTTAGAACCAATAAAATTTTCATTTTAATAATTTGTCTAACCTATAAGGGCGGTAAAGCCTTAAGGTGTCTTTTTCTCAAAATCTTAAGTAAGTACTAATATTTTTTTATAATTATACTGATTAATATTTAATGTCTTTGGTCATTGTCTGCTACCTCGGAAAAAATAGCATATGCTATACGACTATGAAGAGTTTTTTCTTTATCTCGGCAATATTTACTGTCGAGCGAAGCGAAACGCGGTAAAGAAAAAACTCCACGTAAAAAAAAACCCAGTTCACAGCCTAGTAACATAATATACTTTTTATAAAATTATCAGGTAAATAAATGTATATGTTTTTAAATAATATTATTTATTTCTACATAAGTTATAATAATAACTCGTAAAAAATATGAGTTGGGTATATAAATAAATAGGAATAAGAATTATTTGAACAGGTTTAAAAATCAGTAGAAGACTCATTTCAGTCCTCTTCATTAATTTATATTGGAAATAATTAATGGTCTTCCATTACTATTGTTCTAAGCACTTAGTAAAAAATAGTAATTTATTCAATAAATTTATAATATTTTTAATATCTTTATTTATTTATAGTCAAATTTATAATCATCCATTTTTCTTTATCATTATACATAATTTTATTCAATGGTCATTTTTATTAATAAAATTTTAAAACCTAAATACGATAATATAATAATAAAAAAAAAACCTTCAGCGTTCTAAAAATTGGACGTTAAATTATTTTTAAAAATCACCAAGCAAATAAATGTATATGCTTTTAAATACAGGGTTATTACAAATGATGTTCCTGATTTTGATTGAAAATATTACTGGATTAATATGTTTTAAGACCACTTCAGTTGGTACCACTGGAAAGAAAAACTCATTAAGTTTTGTTTACATTGGTTTGGGTAAGTATCAGCTGTTTGTCAAGTCAATTGTTGTCAGTGTTGTGTAATGGCTGAATTTGAAGACAGGAAAGCATTTTGTGTGTTGGATTATCACACTAGGCATCGCGTGGCTCTATCATTGAAGCGAGCGTATAGTAATAAATATGTATTGAATATTGAAAAAAAAGATTATTGTGAATCATGATGAGTTGATAGATAATGGGTCTGGTAGTAGTGCAGCGGCTAGTAAGGGAACCACCCCGCATTCTTACTATTCCTCTAACCACACATCTCTATTTCAATATTTATAATTTGTATCTCTTTGCTACAAACAAACTACTGCATGTATGAAATTGAAATTTTGCATGCCTGTTTCAATTGTGCATCAGATGGTGTCTATGAAGTTTTATTAAAATCGTTACGTTAGAACGTATGATATCGGTAAAAAGGTTGTTTTCTCTATTTTAAACGTTTAGGCCCGCTTTAATAGTTTTAGCGATCTTTATTAATTCATAGCGGTGTCGCTGTTGGTTTTACTAAAAAATGTTATTTGAAAAAAATGTTCGTCTCATCGAATAGATGATGATAGAATCTTTTCCCGTCCTGAAATTCCAATTTAATTTTTGAACCTCTCGTTTACGCGAGCGTTGCGCGCGAACTCTTGAACGGATCACGCTGTCCAACGAACTTAGCCTGAGTATTAGTAAGAGGATCATGTATACCAAATTTCAACTAAATCGGTCAACTTTTACTCAAGTTATCGTCACACGCGTGAACGTTACTGACAGACAGACAGACAGACAGACACGGAGCATATTTCGTTGAATGTAGGAAGCTCGCTACGCTCGCTTCAATTAACCAATTAGTTATTAGTGTGCAACGTCACTTTAGAACCAGTTTTAATGAAGATCCTCCTAGCAATCACTCTATTCGCAAGTAGTCCTTGAATTTTAAGAGAAATGGCTGCATTTGTAAAAAGAAATCAACTGGAACGTCAGTGAGCAATCAAGTTGTTGAGCAGGTAAGGGAAAGCTTTACGCGTAGTCCAAAGATATAATTTTGAGTACCTGTGTGATGAAAATTTTTGAGTTTTCCTCAAATGTGACCATTTTATTTCTATGTATGATAAATAAAACTACATTTATGTTCGATTGAAATCATGAACATCATTTGTAATAACCCTAAAATTTAATGCCAACAAAAACTACAAGAAATATTTTTTCTCTTAAATAAATTTTGCTCAAAATACATGTATATTAGCAGCCAACGATCATTTAGGTCCAGAAAAAATTACATATATATATATATATATATATATATATATATATATATATATATATATATATATATATATATATATATATATAATATATATATCTAAAATATGAATAATTTTATAAAACTTTGAGTATGTAGTTATCATATTTTATAAAGAATATAAAATAAATATTGAAGATACTTTTACAAATTTCCATTAGTAAGATAAACGACCGATACAAGAAGAGTGTTGTTAGCAGAAATATTAAATATAACAAATGAGGAAAAAGGGCTTTCATGGCTTCAAGAGATGCCGGTGAATTATTTTGAAATCACCAGACCGTAGTATTTTCAAACTGCAAGAGAACCTCATTAATAAATTTCAGTCCGGAGGGGATCAAGTGGGTGCGAGGGGGAGGGGGGGATCAAGAGGGTGTGAGGGGGGGGGATCAAGAGGGTATGAGGGTGAGGATGCCCAAACTTCACTGCTTAAAATAACTTCTTAACATCGAACCCTTTTCCTATTTAGAGCGTAAGAGAGCAAAGAGATTGTATTTTTTTCCTACATTTGAAATCAGAAGAGAAAACAAGCAATCGAACTTGTTCAGTTTTGAAATCGTATTTGAGATAAATCTAATAAATTTATCAGATTTTGTTTGTGTATTATTTATTGCTATAACTATTTTTTTTGTGTATATTATGTACTTTTGTAGATAATAAAATGTGAGATTAAAATCCGAAATATATAAATATTGAATTCGATATATAAAACTATTAGATAGTTCTGATAAACTAAAATATTAATTGGATAGGAAAAATAAATAGAAAAGGGAATGATTTTTATGATTTATATATATATATATATATATATATATATATATATATGTGTGTGTGTGTGTGTGAGTAACTCCTAACGATATCTCACGCTAGGATGCACTTAAACGAAAGAAATTATGAATTCGTTGGCCAGAATTTTTGGAGTCCATTAAGGGGTCAGTTTTGAAAATAAAAATAGCATAAAGACATGTTTTTTTTCCATTTTACTCCCTCTTATATGAAAATATGACAAAAGTGTACAGAACAACAATTACTGTACTCTTAAAGATCTTTCCAACGTCATGCATCTTGAAGGGTTTATACTATTTTGACTTTTGTACCCTGTACCCGTGTGTACCAATTTTTTCTTTTTCACCCATCCAAATTTTAAACCAAAATTTAAGCCAAATATAAGCCAATAATACGCAGATTTATTTGTAAATTCGCTGATTAAGTCACGGTGCATGACTGGACTTTTTACATGAATTAAAGTATCTGTTTAGCAAAATGTAAGGAGCGCAGGCAGTTGAAATTAATCAGGAGCAGATTAATCAGGGCTGCAGGCTACTTTGGAAAAACCATCTAAAATACACACACATCAGATAAGTGCATTTGATGATAACATAATAAATGTATGTTTGTGCGCATGTGGAAGAGAAGCAAATAAGCGCAGAAGGTTGAAACTTACATGGGACCAACAATGGGCTAATTATGACATACCATACAAATTTCAATATAATCAGATTAGTAGTTTTTGATATGTTTGACAAACAGACAAGAACCAAAAATGTTGCCTATCTGAATATATTATTTCCTTACGAGCACTAAGTGGCATCGAGCTAGCTTAATTTTATGTTTAGAAAAGAAAGTAAGATTAAATAAATTAATTTAGATACATATTTAGATAAGTTATTATATCATTTTGAAGAAAAAATATCAATTTTTTTTTTTATTGGAATAAATATGGTTGCCTAAGCATAGCAATAAAAAAATCATTTCGAGGTGCGTGCTCGTCGCCGTCAGGACACTACACGATTATATAAATGATATAAGAATTAGTTTATTATTACATATTTTAGCATACTTATTATCAATGAACTATTAGCGAATCCTAAAAAGTAACAGAATTCTATTTATTATTAACTAACATTAATACTCTTTAAATTATTTATAATTTTCAATATCTCCTAAAGTGTCTTACTTTTTTATTTATTGTTCGAGGCTAAGTAAAGTCAGCAGTTATAAATTAAACTTTTTATTAAATTAAACAAGAGTTATTTCCATATCAAAAGATCATAAACAAAACAGCAGTAACATAAAAATTTAATCAATATTTAATAACACACCTTATAAGCGAGTTTCATTACGGTGGCTATACGGTTCGCATTTTGCACTAAACTTTATTATATACAAAAGTTTTAAAACAGTTTATTAGTTTTCCCTTCCCAGCAATATATTTATAAAGTCGGAACTAACATAAAGTTTAATAGTGACACTAGTCTAAAAGTAAATAAATTCCTAGTCGTTCGCTTATCCTCAACGGTTTAGAGAAATAACAAATCCTGTATGCAAATATTCCTTTTTCCCCTCTATATTATACAATTGTAGAGCATGAAAATCAATACAGCCAGTTGGAAAAAGGTCTATTTATTTCTACTTATCTCATACAATTCTATTATTTTACTTATGTTTTAAAAAAACATATTTATTTTATTTTTATAAACTCTTTTAATAATTATTAAAATTGCGGGAGTGTAAAGATTATCGAGTCAAATAAATTTACCGTTCTTCGTCTATATCCACAAGAAAATCAGTAATATTTCTACATAATATACTCTCTTGGTAAATAATTTATTATTAGATTGTGTAATTTACACGTTATTGAATAAATTATAAGTTTTGCGGTCTTGCGGGTAAAAATGGTGCGTCAGTCTAAAGCCTATAGACGACTATCAGTTGTGTTTGCACCAGGGGGCATGGAAGCCTACCTGGCCACAAATCTGGAATATAAAATCAGGAGCAATGAATAAAGTAATTGAAATTGAGCGGATTGTAGGTTTTAGGTAAGTATATTTTAAACAGTTCAACATAAAATGAATTTATCTGGTTGGAGAATGGTGAAAAAAAAATGATAGAAATAAAATGATAGGATGTGTAGTGGTGATTGATTCTATCTAGAAGAGATGACTTGGAGCTGGGTACCAGCTCTGATGTGAAGTACTGCCATGGGTACCAGGGTAAGTTCCAGAACAATCAACCCTTTTTGGGTACCATAAAGTAAACCAAGTTAGATGGATCCATACTTGGATGTTTTAAGATTTTAAAAGATACAAAATTTAACATTAAAGTTGAAATAAAATGGCCACCAACTAGACCACATACAGAGCTGCATCCCTTATCACCCTAGTTCACAAAATTGGAGGGAAAAGCTCACTGTTGCCAATTCCAGACAGGTTTGCCAACAGAGCTAAAGGGGCAAAGGGCCTGAACAAAGAGCTTGGAGGTTCTCCTTAGATGTTGGTAGGGGGAAGAATTCAAGATGAACCTTAGGCTGGAGTATTTGATAAGGTTGGTAGGCAGATGCTGTAAATAAGTGTTTAAAAGTGTCTTAAACAAACTGAAAGCGTGTAAAAAGGGAGGGAGGGGGGGGGGGGGGGGAGGGGGAAAGGAGGGGCTATCATATTTACTAACAATACATGATAGCCTTCAAATGATTATTTAAAAATATATATATATATATAATTTCGTACTAATATTATAGTAAGAACTCTTCAATGCTATTATAATGTACCAGTATGTAGCCACTTCAGAGCTATTATAATGTAACAGTATGTAGCCACTGCAGTGCTATTACTATGTAACAGTATGTAGACACTTCAGTGCTATTATAATGTAAGAGTATGAAGCCACTTCAGTGCTATTATAATGTAACAGTATGTAGCTAATGCTACAGTGATATTACTATGTAACAATATGTAGCCACTACAGTGCTATTATAATGTAATAGTATGTAGCCACTTCAGAGCTATTACTATGTAACAGTATGTAGCCACTTCAGTGCTATTATAATGTAACAGTATGTAGCCACTTCAGTGCTATTATAATGTAACAGTGCGCAGCCACTATAGTGCTATTATAATGTAACAGTGTGCAGCCACTACAGTGCTATTATAATGTAACAGTATGTAGCCACTTCAGAGCTATTACTATGTAACAGTATGTAGCCACTTCAGTGCTATTATAATGTAACAGTATGTAGCCACTTCAGTGCTATTATAATGTAACAGTATGTAGCCACTTCAGAGCTATTACTATGTAACAGTATGTAGCCACTTCAGTGCTATTATAATGTAACAATATGTAGCCACTACAGTGCTATTATAATGTAACAGTATGTAGCCACTTCAGAGCTATTACTATGTAACAGTATGTAGCCACTTCAGTGCTATTATAATGTAACAGTATGTAGTCACTTCAGTGCTATTATAATGTAACAGTGCGGAGCCACTATAGTGCTATTATAATGTAACAGTGTGCAGCCACTACAGTGCTATTATAATGTAACAGTATGTAGCCACTACAGTGCTATTATAATGTAACAGTATGTAGCCACTTCAGTGCTATTATAATGTAACAGTATGTAGCCACTACAGTGCTATTATTATGTAACAGTATTCAGTATTCAGCCACTATAGTGATATTATGTAAGAGTATTTAGCCACTACAGTGCTATTATTATATGTATAACAGTATGTAGCCACTACAGTGCTATTACTGTGTAACAGTATGTAGTACGTAGCGTTAAATAAATAGTGTAAACTATTTTTTTCTTTTAAGGGTTTAGAAACATCAGCAGAGGCAGGTCATCAATGTTTTAACTCGTTTCAAAGGAAATATACGAACAGAGCTGAAATGAGTTGAGTAATATTTCACTATTGGAATGGATGAAAATCAATACAATGTAGTGATGGGAAAAATCAATTTATCACTGTATTTTCTTCTCTTGGTCTCTTTCTCAAACTAACCAGTAAGTAATAACTCTTTCCTTTCTAATCTCATTCCGGTTTCCTTTTTCCTCCCCATGTCTTCTACAGCGATTTGGTGATAATATAAGCCCGTTATTCAATCGTAGTTTTACCTCCTTGTACATTGTACATCTATGATTTCTTTTGAGGCACAGTTTTACCTTTTTCCTTTTCTCACCGACCCGCCCTTTTAAACTAAACCCGTTCGTAATAAATTGTTTTTCTCCTTGCCTATATATTTTGCCGGTCCTTATCTTGGGCGCGTGAATTCTTCCCGTGGAAGCCCTTAATGAATCGTCTACCTCTTTAAGTCCCTTCTCATTTCATCTCTCCTATCTACCCTTTAAGGGTTCCGTGTAGAAGTAATCTTCTGTTTCAACCATCCAATCTTCAACAGTTTTATATTTTATACCTTGATATAGCCTACCATATATATTTTTTTTGAAAAAAAGAAACATTTTTAAAAAATGAAAACTTAGCTATTGTTTTAGTGTCCGTTTACGTTTTGAATCATTTAGATTACTCTAATATAAAAAAGTGCAATCAAGATATTAAAATTAAACAGTTACATTAAAAATGACACATTACTGATTATTATTATTATTTTTTTTTTTTTTAATTTACAGATATCCTCATTATTTGATGTATTTTCACTTTTAAAGAGTAATAACTCGTAATATAATACAAAGATTGTACAGTAATAAATTACAACATCTGTTCTTGAATAAAGAAATTTAAAATGTTACTCACACACCCACTGAAGGGATCCAATCAACGAAGTAAAGTAAAGTCAAAAGAAACTTGTAAGAGTCTTAAGAACTTAAAATTTTCAGTGTTACATCGGAACTAGAAACGCTTTTACAATGTACATCCATTTAAATAATTTTTGACGATTGATACGAAATATAAACATTAGATCTCTGTTTAGATATTGTAGAAAGTAATTCTTTTCGAAGCTGTATTCATTGCGCATGCGCGTTCATAATGAGGTGAAGAATTCCTCATTATTTCCGCACTAGGGCGGAAATAAAGAGGAATTCCTCACCTTAACAGACAATTAGTACCTTCACCTTAACGCACGAGTATGATTACATTCTAATTTGCTGTTTGTTTAATTAAACTAAATGTTTATATCGAGTTTTTAGTGAAAACCAGTGAGTGATTTAAGTGATAATGACGAAAATGAGGAGAATAATACTCCTCTCGAAATAATTAATTCGGCACAAAATACAACTATAATGAATTAATGTCATTTTTATCAAAAGAGAAATACGAACTTATATACAGTAAGTGTATTAAAAAAAAAAAAAAAAAAAAAAAAAAAATAGACTGCCAATTGGTGTGGCACAACTTCCTCGCATCCTATCATGTACATTATTGTTATATTAACATTATCGTTATATTAATTTATTGTTATATTGTTTATTATTAATAGCTTTTTGTGATCTTTAACACTTCATAGCTGTGTCGCTGTTGGTACTATTTTTTTACTAAAAAATTGTACTTGTAAAAAATGTTTGTCTCATTGAATAGATGAAGTTTGGTTTTTTCCCCGACCTAAAATTCCAATTTTAAATTTGAAGCTAACGTTTACGCGAGCGTTGCGCGTGAACGCTTGAACGGATAACGTTGTCCAACGAACTCGTCCTGGGCATTGGTAAAGTGAACATGTATACCAAATTTCATCAAAATCGGACGACATTTACTCAAGTTATCGTCGCACGTTTCAGGATTCGCGGACACACAGACCAACAGACAGACAGACAGACAGACAGACAGATAGACAGACAAAAAGACAGACAGACACGGAACCAAAAATGTTCCCTGATGTCTGAAACGGATTTCTGTCTTGGAATTTTTAAAATCGGAGGCATAAAACTTTTTTGTTCTCAAAAGTGAACACAATACTTCCGTTACCTTCGGTAAGCTCGGAAGTAAAATCTATATTTATTATTAAAATTCAACAATTGTAGATAAAGTACGGTGCGTAACTCGCGCGAAAACTGCATTTTGCTTTGCTCGTGTGGTTTTACTACCCTCGCTGTCGCTCGGGTGCAAACTCCACACTCGCATGCAAAATGCTACTTTCCGCACTCGTTCCGAAGCGTAATGTAATATTTTTCTTCCTCTAAAATCAATGTTTCTATTATAAGTCAAGTTTCCAAACATTTTTGTTTGAGTAGGTTCAAAGTATTTTTGGTCAAGCGTTATTATAAAAGGTACCGAAGGTCGATTCTCGGTACAACAATAATACAAAAAATTCGGACGCAGAGCGTCACGAAATTTACCAAACATAAACCTAAAAATGATTTTTTTTAATATTATGTGAATTATAATTTTGTTTGTCTATTAAAACTTATTCTGGTATAATAAGGTCTGTTATAGTGAGGTATTTAAAAATGTATAGGTATTCAAAATTTCCTAAATAAAAATAAAAAATCGCGATAATTTCCAAATGGCGGCAGATTTTAAGATAAAATATGGGGGACTTATTTATCTTATAGAAAGGTATCATTGGTGCGAATTTCAACTTAATCGGCAAAACAGTTCAGAAATAATATAGCTTTAATGTTTTAAACTAGTGATGCGGTGCATAAAGAACTCGCATAGATTGAGGTCTTACGAGTACATCACCCTTACTATGTTCTCAATATTGCTACCAGGATAATTTTTCGGTGAAAACCTAACATATTCTTATTCAACCTGAAAACAGGTTTAAAATCATTTTACGAAAAACAGCATAAAGAATAAGCTTACTTTTTAACACCCTCATCTCGGTCACATTTGTTGAAAACTTTGCTACTCATAAAGCCTTTTAAAACAATGTATGGTATATCATTCTGACTACAATCTTCCTCTTTAATCGTCATATTATAGGACCGAGATGATGTGAGCCGAATTAAATTTCGTATAAATTCGCAAGTTCTCAGGAGCTAAAATGTTTTCCATTCATCCGTACATAATCCATATTTAATAAAGTCATTGCAGGCTCACCACGCTCACCAGTTGCATTTTTACATTATCTTTATTTAATAAAAATTATTGCAGGCTCGCTGCGCTCGCCTGGTTATACAGCATTTGTACGTAATATTTATTTAATAATATAAATGTAGGCTCGCTACGCTCGCTGGTTTATACAACATTTCACATAATCTTAATTTAATAACGTTAATGCAGGCTCGCTTCGCTCGCCTGCTTATATAGCATGCATTTGTAGTAAATATTTTATTTAATAAAATGATTGCAGGCTCACTACGCTCGCCTGTTATAAAAGTAATATTAATGCAGGCTCGCTACGCTCGCCTGTTATAAAAGTATTTCTGCATAATCCTTATAATTTTATAAGGATAAAAATTTTAATAATATTATTGCAGGCTCGCTACGCTCGCCTGTTATAAAAGCATTTCTGCATAGTCTTTATTTAGTAATATTATTGCAGGCTCGCTGCGCTCGCCTGTTTATACAGTATTTCTACATGATCTTTATTTAATAATATTATTGCAGGCTCGCTGCGCTCGCCTGTTATAAAAGTAATATTAATGCAGGCTCGCTACGCTCGTCTGTTTATACAGCATTTCTACATAATCTTTATTTAATAATATTATTGCAGGCTCGCTGCGCTCGCCTGTTCATACAGCATACATTTTTAGTAAATATTTTATTTAATAAAATGATTGCAGGCTCACTACGCTCGCCTGTTATAAAAGTAATATAAACACAGGCTCGCTACGCTCGCCTGTTTATACAGCATTTCTACATAATCTTTATTTAATAATATTAATGCAGGCGGCTCGCTACGCTCGCCTGTTGTAAAAGCATTACTGCATAATCTTTATTTAATAATATTAATGCAGGCTCGCTACGCTCGCCTGTTATAAAAGCATTTCTGCATAATCTTTATTTAATAATATTATTGCAGGCTCGCGGCGCTCGCCTTTTTATACAGTATTAGTACATAATCTGTAGCCTTTAAAATTCCTTTAAACGATTTATAACATGTTATGCAGATATGTAAAACTTTTTTTTGTTTTCTTTATATTGGCCGCCATTTTAAAAATATTATGTGTGAAATTTGAATAGTTGGATATTCCTTTTCTAGACTTCAAGAGCTTTAAATTGATGTATAACATGTCATACTGACTAAAAACTGTTTGTTTAGTCGTCCGCCATATTGACCGCCATCTTGAAAATATTAAGTGTAAAATTTTATTAGTTACATATTCTTATCCTCCTCTTAAAGGCCTTTAAAACGATGTATAACACATTATGCTAGATATAACTTTTTATTTTAGTCGTCCGCCATATTGGCCGCCATCTTGAAAATATGAACTGAGAAATTTTATTAGTTACATATTCTTTTTCATCTCTTAAAGACCTTTAAAACTATGTACAACACATTATGCTGGCTAAAACTTTTTTTTATAGTCGTCCGCCATATTGGCCGCCATCTTGAAAATATTAAATTTGAAAATTTATTTGTTACATATTCTTTTCCTCCTCTTAAAGATCTTTAAAACGATGTATAACACATTATGCTGACTAAAACTTTCTTTTTTTGTCGTCCGCCATATTGGGCGCCATCTTGAAAATATTGAGTGAGGAATTTCCAAAAACTATACACTTCTCACAAATGCTGAGATGCATATATGTGCCAAATTTCGTTGAAATTTATCAATTTTTACTCCAGTTATCGTTAGACAAACAAACACACAAACAAACACACAAACAAACACACAAACAAACACACAAACTTTTCAAATCCCAAGTCTCTGTAATGAAGAACTCACTGCGCTCGTTCAATTACAAAAGCAGTGTTTTCAAAATGGCGGCAAATATCGAAACGAAATCCATTGGTAATATCTGACTTATGGATGATCACCATGATAAAATGGTGTAAATTTCTGCTAAATAAGAGAATTTTTCGATTCTTTAAATTTTTTTGCAGCAAATGGGTTAATGACATCACAAATTTATGATTGACCGGGCAGCACAACTACATATAAGGATGGATTTTTGTACCAAGTTTCAACTCACAAGCTTGAAAACTGTGGGAGTTGTACGTGACACAGACAGACAGACATTCAGCTAAAAACTGCTCAAATAATCTTTAAAAAAACACTCAAAACGGATAATTCCATTGAAATTTCGGTTTCGGGCATTTTTGGGGGGTATTTTCCCTTAAACTACCATAAGTTACGGTTTTGCTCTTGGTAAATGACAGCCAGAACCATGAGAATTATAGTCTTTTACTACGTTTCCATGAGTTTTCAAAATCATTTTAAAAACTGTTTTAGTTTCAAACCGAAAGTGTTTCCATGAGGAGTTTCCAAAACAGTTTTCACAAAAATATTGAAAACTATAAACTTCCAGACTAATTATAGTTAAGTCAGGTTATCATATCTCTGCTTATCACACCAACTGCGCATGTCTAAATTCTGTTTCAATTGAATACACGTTTCCATGCTATTTTTTCAAAACATTGTCAATACAAAACCAAAAATCTGCTGTTGTGACCTTGAACTCGAAACGTATTGAAATCACTGTTTCCATGGAGTTTTGAATACCAAAACAGTTTCAAAACGGTTTTGAAAACTCATGGAAACGTAGTATTTGTTTCTGAGAGCGAATCACGCAAATACGGGAATGTCAAATTTGTGGTAAGCCTAATGCTGGTCGAAGAACCAGCTTATAAAACGGTGTACTACACATATTCGTACAGTACTTTATAAAAGCATATATAAAATAGAGAGCAAAATCGTAAATTTCCTTTATTTTTTATAGAATAGTAAAAAGGGAATATAAGGTAAAGTTGAATACTTCAAAAAGGATTGCAACCTAAGATACGAAGATATACGAACTCGTTCCGAGTAACCAGGATTCTCTTTTCCGCCTCCCCCACCCCTTAACTTCGGATACGTCGGAAAAAGGGATGGAAATCTCAATTGGAAAGAAGGAAACGGGGCAGAAGCGAAGCTTGGAAATAAGGAAATTGCAACAGAAAAGACAAAACTCCAAAGCCTCTGGAACAAACCAAAAGAGAATTTGGATAAAAGAGGAGTGTAAGCAGATCGATGAACTGAAAGAAACTTCCATGGAGGATTTTCAAAAGGATCCTGAGATTCTTCTAAACGATAAAAGACAAAGGATAACACCTCTCTTAAGTCTTCAAGCTAAGGGAAAAGCCTTAAGAAGCTTCTTTACTCTGCTGAAAGACGTCATTTACAAAAAGGTCCTTCGTCCTTCCATAATGAGGATAAGGTTCATAACAGTTAACTTGCAAAGAATTCCTGTGTCTTTTTTAATGATGTTTTTGACATGGCTGATAGAGCTTGTTATATTCTTAGTTGGGATATTTCTAACACACCCTAGAATCTAGAGAACCTCATTTTAAGTGATGTTCTCACAACTTACACGTACAGTTCTTCTTGAAATTAAGTACATCAGATTAATCCTATGTGCTTTCTGCACTACTTTATCCTAATAAATACAATTAGTTCTACTTTATTTTATACTCCTAGCGGGCTTTACTAGCTCATAAATCACTGAAGTTTGTCCAGTTTAAACCATATTAGGTTTTCTTATGGTAAATTACTAATGCAAGAGCAGAATGGTGTTGAAAACAAATGATAAGAGGGGAAAAAAATTATACAAAGAAAAAAAATCTTAACTATAAACACCTATTTCCAGTATATTTGTTTAATTTTTTTTAGGACCAAGTGTTTTCTTGAAACCAAAACCACTGCAACTTTCGGGCATCGTGCAAAAATAAATGTTTTTAAACATAGCAACTTTTTTGTTTTTTTTATAGAACCGGATAACGAGCGCCCATGGCGCTCGAATGGAAGGGTAAAAATCTTAACAACACCCTTTGATCTTGGGCTCATTTTTTTCTCTCACCGTTCCCTACATGGAGGTACATCAATAGCACGGTTTAAATTCAATTTTGGCGAGATCTTTTGTACAGAGATTTGTACCTTTATATATTAAAGATTAATTATTAAGAACTGAAATTTTAATTGAATTTAAAAAATAAGTTTGTTGGTACTTCTTCAGATTTTTACTCCCCTTTGTGGTTTTTTTTTTAGAATATTTATAAATGACTTTGACTAATTAAATAATAAACAAAGTGTGTTTAGTCCAATGTACTTTGGGACAAAGGAATATCCCACTTCTGTTTATCTAAGGGGAGTAACAGCCTAAAGAAGAACATTCCGTATACCTTCTTTATATTGTTACTCCCCTCTGTTTATTTTATAAAGGGAGTAACAATCTAAAGAACTGTCACTTTGTTAATGTTATACAAATGAATATATGCAAGTTATTAGTTATGTTATTAATTATCATAATTTTTATGATTAACTAGGTTATAATTTATAATTTTTTATCTTTATTTGTGATTGGGAGTCTTTATATTGTATATATATATATATTTTGTTTTAAGAATAATATATCTTTATTTCTTATGGAAAAGTTTTGTACGACAAAAGCAATTACATTCAAATATAATATAAGAAAAGAAGAGAAACAAGAATAAGAAATTACATGCTAATCCTCATGGTTATTTTTAAACATGGTTGGTGGTTTTAAATTTCAAAAAAAGTTTAATACAATTCTTGTTTTTTTTTTTTTTTTTTTTTTTTTTTTTTTTTTTTTTTTTAAAAACTTATCTGCAAAAATACATCTGTAGAAGTAGTCAAAGGTAGAGTAAAAATAAATAGAATCTTCAGAGAAAAACCTGAAATTTAAATAAATTAAATAATCTAACTATATCATACATCCAAAGAACTTTGATGATGACCTTTGATCAACATTTTTTTTAAAAAAAGCATTATTTTCTTTCTGGCTCTTAAATGTGCAGGATAATTTATATGTTAATCAAAAGACTGGTTATCCGCACTCCCTGATCCCCGATCTCTTCATGAAACAAGTGGTCTAGTTTTACTTAAAACAATTCTCACCTCTTTTAATCAAAAACTAAGATGTGTTAGTGTGAAAAACCACCTTTTTACACAAGTGAAATAAAAACCTAGTCCCTCCCATGAGAGGTTGATCTGCAAATGAACAACCTCAAGGGATTTCTCTTGTTCATTAGGTTTCTAAATTCTAGCAGCTCTTGTAATCAGCTTAATTTTAATTGAGTAACTAAATTGGAGTTAGTAACATGACAGCAGATAATTGGTTTTATTTTTGTAGTTACTACAAAAATAGTGTAGAGAAAAATGTTATACTATCAAATGTTATAAGTATCCCATGGGTTAGAAGTGGTTAAAGGTTAACTCTATCAGAAATATCCCAGGGGTTGGCAAGAAATTTGTGCTAAAGTCCAAAGCATAAGCTCATTATATATGTATTAGTATTCCATTGCACCATTATACTTATTAATACTTATACTTAGTAGTAGTAGTAGTAGTCTAGTACTTTCTACTAGGACGGGTAGGACGAACCACTTGTTCGAACCTTGCAATTAGGCCATCACTTAGGCCCTTTTTACGCCCCGCAGTAGAGAGTTCCAGCCACTTCACACATCATACCTCTGTACATAGTACCGCCAAAGCGAGTATGATGTGATCAATAGTGAGCCATATAAATCAGAGTGTCACGGCGAGGAATCGAACCCCGTCTCGATCCACTCGAGATTCAGTGATGGCCGAGCAGACGTGGTTTAACCCACACGGTTACGCTAGCTCCCCAATACTTATTCTTAAGTATACATACAAAGGTGTAAGCTTATAATTTTCGACATTAAATGGTTTCTTTTAAAATCTTATTTTATCAATTTGTTATTTTCTATATGACGATTAAAGATTTTGGCTACGTTTTAAACTATAATAAAATCGTACGATTTGTAAACTTTCAGAGACTAAATGATCAGTTCATCTAGAACGAACACCTGAGTTGAGAATCCTCAAGCAAATGAGTAAGGGAGTTAATCCAACCAATGAAGACGGGGATGATTCTGACAATATGGATGGACTGGACAATGTAGAATAGAATTTAATAGTAATGCACATCAGAATCTGAGAGACTCGTCAAGCAAATGAGTAAGGGAGTTAATCCAACCGATGAAAACGGGGATGATGGATGGTCTGGACAATGTAGAATAGAATTTAATAGCAATGCACATCAGAGGAATGAGAGCGAAGGCAGAAGAAATGGATGAATTAAGGACGAGTCTACAGAGGTGCCAAAGCCGATAATAGCCTGTAATCTAGGAATGATGAACAAAATTCATGATTAAACAATAAATGCATATGCAAGTTTCTAGCTATTCTGGAAATCACTTATAATTTTGATAATAAGAGTGAGTTGGTCAGTCAGTAACAAAAATGCCAACTTGAAACTCTCCTCTTTTGACAAGACTTAATATTAAGGGCTCAATTTTTCACAGTGTCCTAAGCTACTTTAGCTTAATCTACGTTTCGAATTTCAAAAACCCATCTTAAGAGGAAGTAGACATATGAATGAGGAAAACCGAGTGAATTGGTTCAAGTAACGATACACACTGGCAATGCATGGTTACTGGCCATGCGCTCAGATTATTAATGAGAAAATCTCCTTACTCCGTTGGTTTTTTGTTCGTGAATTAGAAGAACATACGCTGTCATTTAAAAATGTCTTATAAATAAAAAAATAATAATATGAGTGAGACTCTCACGCGTTAGAAGTGAAACTTAAATTCTAGAAACAGTTGATTTTATGCATTGCTCTCTTTGCATTTGTTGACCATTTTATTATTTCACAATTAAGAAATGGTTTTGTGGAATTTAATTGAAAAATAAAATATTTTCATAACATTTTAGCGAATAATGAAGAAAAAACATGAAAACAACATTTATACATATATAGTATATTATTATAATTATTATATTATAATTATTATAATTTTTTTTTTTTTATTATAATTTTTATACATATTACGCTTATATACCAATTCTATGTTTGAAAAATCATCTACCTCCGTGGTACACTGGTTAGCACTTACACCTGCTGAATTAAAGGTCGGTGAATCGAAACTCGTCCCAAGTGAAAGATTTTTTTCAGGTAAATCAACTGCCAACTTAAGCCGGAAGTTGATTTGCCTATAAAAAAATCTTTCACTTAGACGACTTTCGAATCACAAACTTCGTTACATGAAATTTCGTTTTATCCAAGACAATTTACTCTACCTCGCCTAAAGAAGTTTCACTTAAAATAGACTGCCAATTGGTGTGGCACATAACTTCCTCGCATCCTATCATGTACTTTATTGTTATATTAACATTATCGTTATATTAATTTATTGTTATATTGTTTATTATTAATAGTTTTTTGTGATCTTTAATACTTCATAGCTGTGTCGCTGTTGGTTTTACTAAAAAATTGTACTTGAAAAAATGTTTGTCTCATTGAATAGATGAAGTTTGGTTTTTTCCCCGACCTAAAATTCCAATTTTAAATTTGAAGCTCACGTTTACGCAAGCGTTGCGCGTGAACGCTTGAACGGATAACGTTGTCCAACGAACTCGTCCTGGGCATTGGTAAAATGAACATGTATATCAAATTTCATCAAAATCGGACGACATTTACTCAAGTTATCGTCGCACGTTTCAGGATTCGCGGACACACAGACCGACAGACAGACAGACAGACAGACAGACAGACAGACAGACAGACAGACACGAGACCAAAAATGTTCCCTGATGTCTGAAACGGATTTCTGTCTTGGAATTTTTAAAATCGGAGGCATAAAACTTTTTTGTTCTCAAAAGTGAACACAATACTTCCGTTACCTCCGGTAAGCTCGGAAGTAAAATAATTAATTAATGTAATATAACACACATTACTGAATTATCAGTGAACTATTCCTAAATTCCTAACTATAAATTCGGGACAAGGTATCATTAACGTCAGAGGAAATCATTCTCCTGCGTAGCTTAGTTGGTAGAGCGCTATACCGGAAATATAGAGGCCTGTGGTTCAAATCCCAGCGCTGGAGTGTATTTTTCTCAGTCTGTTTCCCGTAGTTAATAATAATTATAATTTGATTTAAATTAAAAACTTAATCTTTCCGTAGTATGAATACTACCAAAATCGTAAAATATGAATTTCTAATTGATTGTACTAGGTACAGGTACTAATTGGGTAATTTATAATTATAAGCGTTATTTCTCGGTCTAGTTCTATGTCATTAATGTTGACTTCTAAGATTTGTAGAAAATTTAAAGCTTAAATTCGGGACAAGGTATCATTAACGTCAGAGAAACTCATTCTCCTGCGTAGCTTAGTTGGGAGAACGCTATACCGGAAATATAGAGGCCTGTGGTTCAAATTCCAGCGCTGGAGTGTATTTTTCTCTGTCTGTTTCCCGTAGTTAATAATAATTATAATTTGATTTAAATTGTGAACTATTCCGTTACACACAATTACTTTGTGATTTAATAATAAATTTATAATTGTTTAATCTTTAATTTTATTCAATATTAAATAAGAACTTTATTTATTACCTACATTGTTCAAGAGTATAAACACATTTCACTAGTATAGTCAGAGTTTAATGCAAATACACTCCACTTGATATAGCATAAGACATGCTGAGCAGCGTAGAGTATTTTAGATGATCAGATAAAGGAAAGTTAGGAAAGTATAAAGTAAATAATAAATATAATAATATACGAGGCATTAAGTTCGGTAGAAATAATATGCATTTTATAATGGAAATTCAAGCACTTATTAAAGATGTTATATCTTATTTGATGCTATATTAGAAGATAATATTAGATACCGGGTACAAGATAGTATAGATGTTATAAACGAACTAAACACGCCAAGTCGATCAGCAGAGCGGGTTTACCCTGGAGCTTTAAACGTTATCTGAAAACTAAAAGCTACGGAAGGCAAGCTTTATGCATAATTCCTGAGTTGAGTGGCCCTTTGAATTTACACCAAAGGCTTGTTTAACATGGGCCACTCTACTAGCTTTAATCCTGACCACGATAAATAATTCAATTTAATATTGCTACCTGTAAAATAACAGCTAACTACATCAAAAGATTAATAAGGTAAGCGGTGAATCAATAATTGTATACCTTGCTGATGTAATCATAGTGGTATGAAAATGAAACCTGATAATAACTCTTAGAAAGAGAAAGTATAAATGAAATATGTTGGGTTCATAACTTATTACAGTTCTAGTTTAAGGTAAAATTATGGTTAGTAGAGTCGGTAAAATTTAATTTTGGGCTCTCCTAAATCAAGCTACTGCAATACAACACGCATTAGATGTATATGAAACGTGCAGGATCTCCATAAATCAAGAAATTTATGCACTCATTCCTAAAATTTTCAGACCCTTTAGATTCTTTTTAAGAAATAGTGGATGTTTAAAGTACCACTATAAGATTAGAAATTTTGATATCACAAAAAATAGACTGCCAATTAGTGTGGCACATAGCTTCCTCGCATCCTATCATGTACTATAACAATTATTGCTGTATTACTTTATTGTCATATTGTTTATTTTGTAAAAACTATTAATAGTTTTAGCGATCTTTAACACTTCATAGCGGTGTCGCTGTTGGTTTTACTAAAAAATTGTATTTGAAAAAAATGTTTGTCTCATTGAATAGATGAAGTTAGATTTTTCCTCCGACCTAAATTTCCAATTTTAAATTTAAAGTTCAAGTTTACGCGAGCATTGCTCGTGAACGCTTAGACGGATAACGTTGTCCAACGAACTCGTCCTGGGCATTGGTAAAATGAACATGTCTACCAAATTAAATCAAAATCGGTCGACATTTACTCAAGTTATCGTCGCACGTTTCATAATTCGCGGACACACAGACCGACAGACAGACAGACAGACAGTCAGACACAAGACCAAACATGTTCCCTGATGTCTGAAACGGATTTCTGTCTTAGAATTTTTTAAATCGGAGGCATAAAAGTTTTTCGTTCTCAAAAGTGAACACAATGTTTCCGTTACCTTCGGTAAGCTCGGAAGCAAAATATGTATAATATAAAGTTTTAAAGCTCCAAATTTTGCGACCCCCCAAAATCCCTGAAAAAGGTGAAGAAAATGATGGTACTCTTATAGAAAAGGGCCCCCTTTTTGTTTTTTATACAGAAGAATTTATATCCCTTAGTCTAACTACCTTTTAAGACAAAGGGATATTCAGTCCAATATGCTTTGGGACAAAGGAATATCAGACTTTTGCATAAAAAAAAAGTGTGATTTGGTTGTCGGAAGGTATATTAGATTAATAAAAAGTGGGGGGCCCTTTTCTATAAAAGTGCCGAAAAGGTATTCATTAAAACGCAGTTCGAACAATTTTGATTAAAAAATTCTTAAATGTAGTCCATTTAAATACGAATGTAACGATACAAGTAGTTTTCTCGGGAAAAATCTAGTTCTGAGGAAATAGCTTTAAACGTGGACGGAGAGAGGCCGAGTTCGATTACCCGCCGAAGAGAAATTATTTTTATGATACATTTTGTTGCAATGTTCAGTAATAATTAAATATGCCAAAGAAAACTAACAAATGGAAAACACTTGTATAGTGAGTTCATGTAATTATGCACTCGTGAATAAGAAAGTTTGTCGATTTTTTCATTAGTTGTTACTTAAAAGCATTGATCTATCACGTTGCGGAAATATTTATTTAAACTTTTTTTTAACATTGGAGTTTTTCATATAAAAAGTGATTTGTAATCAAAGTATGAACTTGTATATGAGAAAGTTTGTCTGAGTTGATTTTTACCTTTTTGTATAGATAATATATACATAAAAAAATGATTGTGATGCACAAAAATTGACTGCCTCAGCACTTTTTCTCACTGTGTACTGCCAGCCAGTTTTTAAAAAAGTCTGTCGTCGATACAGATGCGTAAGACCTTAAATAATTTTTAAAATAACATACTAATAGGTAAAATACTACTATGACCATTTTAGCCATGTAAACTGTTTTACCAGAAAACATACAGGTTTCACAATAATTATAATAATGAATTATAACCTCACTCGAAATTGGAATAGGATCATGTAAATAACTAACTTTCATGTCCGAGCGGGGACACATTTTTTTTATAAAACACATTTAAATAATTAATTAATCAAGTAAGATAATTTTTTTTATTAAGGACAAAGAATAAGAATATTTCGAATTTTTAAATTTTTCTTTTTTTTGTAATTGTTAGTAGTGCCTTAGAATGTTTAGGCGGTAAGAGTAAAACCATCTATAACAAAATTCCAATCTTCTAGAATTGTTAGTAGTGCCTTAGAATTTTTAGGCGGTAAGAGTAAAACCATCTATAACAAAATTCCAATCTTCTAGAATTGTTAGTAGTGCCTTAGAATTTTTAGGCGGTAAGAGTAAAACCATCTATAACAAAATTCCAATCTTCTAGAATTGTTAGTAGTGCCTTAGAATTTTTAGGCGGTAAGAGTAAAACCATCTATAACAAAATTCCAATCTTCTAGAATTGTTAGTAGTGCCTTAGAATTTTTAGGCGGTAAGAGTAAAACCATCTATAACAAAATTCCAATCTTCTAGAATTGTTAGTAGTGCCTTAGAATTTTTAGGCGGTAAGAGTAAAACCATCTATAACAAAATTCCAATCTTCTAGAATTGATAGTAGTGCCTTAGAATTTTTAGGCGGTAAGAGTAAAACCATCTATAACAAAATTCCAATCTTCTAGAATTGTTAGTAGTGCCTTAGAATTTTTAGGCGGTAAGAGTAAAACCATCTATAACAAAATTCCAATCTTCTAGAATTGATAGTAGTGCCTTAGAATTTTGACTTTATTTTTGAATTTTTTTGGTGAGGGTCAAAATAACAAAACTTTAGTCTCATATAACTTATGAACTAATATGGGTAGAGGTGTGAAATTTTTATTTCTGGCTCAATTATCAATGAACTATAATATCAAATTAATTTATTACATCTAATAGTTCAGGAGATAGCGTGCAAAAAAGTGTCTGACTAACATCAAGCAAGAATTTTTTAGACAAGTCAATCTTTTAGCACCTTTTAAGAATATGTGGTCGGCTAAGTTCGTCTGCGGGACATAGCTTGGCAATAGGCGTTTGAAAAAAACAAACCTGTGGAGAGCGGCCATGACTCACCAAGTATGGTGGACAATGTGGTTTTCATGATCCTGAGTACAGAATTAGTTAGTAGACCGAAAATCAAGTTGATGTTATATTCACACTTGATAGGTTAGTTATTAAAATATTACTAAAAATCAACGTGGTCACCTGTCAAGGGACAAACTAACACCAACTTGATTCTCCACAGGTTTGTTTATTTTTAAATGCCTATTGCCAAGCTATGTCCCGCAGACGAACTTAGCCGACCACATATTCTTAAAAGGCGCTAAAAGATTCAAGCTTGATGTTAGTCAGACACTTTTTTGCACGCTATCTCCTGGACTATAAGTGTCTTTTATAGGATGATGTAGAGGGGTCCAAAGTGGTACAACTGTGCTTGACCTGGCTAGGGCACTGCCATGACCCCACATAAGAAAAAATAACGCTTCAAAGACAAATTGAAACGATGAAAAAAATAGTTAACGAAAAATCTATAGTAAAAAAGAATGATATAAAACTACAATAAAAAAAAGAAATAAACCCAGAATTAAAGTCACAATCAAATCACACTAAAACCTCATTCAGTTTAAAACCACTCAAGTATTTAATGACTCATCAAACCTACAAAAAAGGTTTCTCTTAACAGTTCTCCCTTTAATTGTAGAAATTACTAAACAAGTGACATAAACAATGAATAAAGCCAAGATTCAAACAGCTTTTTTTAAAGAGATTAAAGAAAAAAAATTATAGAGATAATTAGAGAAAGGTTTGAAATTGCTTACAATCTAAAAAGTTAAGGAGTTAATGGACAATGATGTAAAGAAACGATCTTAGAAGAAACTTAACTTTAAGTTTATATTTGTTCTAAATAAGACTTTGATTGCTTTTAGTGTAAAACCGCCGCATTTAACCTTTTAAGATCTAAAAGGAAAAAGGACGAATCGATAAACCAAAATTACCTATAGATTTTATAATATTAACGAGTTAATGTTCATCTTAAAATAAATAAAAGTTAAATTTAGTATAAAATTACTTATTAATCAAATTAATTATGTATATATCACGAATTTAAGTATGTAGCTTATAAATATTAGTCTAAAGGTAAAGTTATTTTATCTACGATTGATAAGAAATATAAACATTATTTCTCTGTTTAGATACGTAAAAAGTGATTATTTTTGTAGCAGTATTCATTGCGCATGCGCATTCATAATTCTTCTTTTTTCTGTCCTAGTACGGAAAAAAGAGGAATTCTTTACCTTAACTCACGAATAGCGAGTTTGTTTACATTTAACAAAAATAATTTGCTGTTTGTTTAATTAAAGTAACTGTTTATATATTTTTTTATGAAAAACAATGATTGATTTAAGTGATTATTACGAAAATGAGGAGAATAATACGCCTCCCGAAATAATTAATTCTGCACAAAATACAACTAACGAATTAATGTCATCTTTATCAAAAGTGAAATACGAACTTACATACAGGAAGTTTATTAAATTATTTTTTTCTATATTTACTATTAAAATCCAAAATCGTAGATAAAGTACGGCTTGCAACTCGTGTGAAAACTGCATTTTGCTTTGCTCGTGTGGTATTACCACCCTCGCTGTCGCTCGGGTGCAAACTCAAAACTCACAAGCAAAATGCTACTTTCCGCACTAGACGCGTAATGTACTATTACCTCTGCGACATTTCCAGCATAAAATTTATCTTTAAAAACATTTCCATCTTAAAATTTATTCTTTAACAAGTTTCCGAGATTCGCAAAAATACACGCGAACAAGGGTCTTGAGTACATTTTGAGCAAAATTTTATAGAAGGAGTGATATTACTTACATAATATTGATTAGTTTACATTTTATGTGTGGGTACGTTGGTACTATTAATAATTCAAACATGTTAAAACGAAAGGGGGAAAAAATTAAATTAGCAGTGACTTTTTTAATTTAGAATCAAGTGTAAAAACTAAATGTATATAGTCATTATCATTACTATAAATAACTAAAACTATAAAAACTAAAATAATATATAATAAAATAAATATATAATTAAAACTAAAATAAATATATAATTATGTAAAATAACTAATTAATTCTTTTAAAATAATTATTGTTGTACAATGTAATATACATAACAAACTGTGTAAACTCTCTCTCCTCAGCTCAGGACTCCATGTTCTCTAGTGGAGAGATAACCTAATGTAGTATTAAATTGTTAAATCAGCAAAAAAGATAACTCGATGTAATGGAATATTATTATGTATTAATATGTTGTATTTTTTTATTCAATAAAGGTAAATTAAAATCCAATCCAAATCCAGAACACACTTACAGGTACTTGACTAATTTACAAGTACTTTATATTACCAGCGACAAGTTATTTACATCTTTATTATTATAGAAGGAAACTAACTGCGATATATCTTTAAATAAAAACAAAAGAGACCACTTTATTGCGCTTAGAGTATTTAGAAAAAGAATGTTAAGTGTTTAGAAAGAAAGACAGCAAGATAAGTTGTTATGTTTAATGAACAAACATAGCTATCAGAACAATAAGTTTCTAAGTAATCATTTATGAAAGTAAAAATAAAGTAGAGATAGTAAAAAATAAAGTATTAAAGTTTCTAGCAGAAGTTAATTACTGTTACATACAAGGAGAATGCATAAAAAGGTGTAAATTATATGCAGATATAAAGCAAAGAATTATTAAGCATTCTAGATATACAAATATGAACTCTCCTCGGTAGAGAAAAGTTCAGGGTAGTTATTTTCATAAAAACGAAATCTTTAACGTTATCCGTTTTACAATACAAGTTCTAACATAGAGTTACTCAAGTTTTCGCAAAGCTTGTTTTCATACAAAGGTTGAGAAGTAATGCTCTTTTTTTCCTTTAAATTATTAAAGTAGTAAGTACGAAGAAAAAGTTTGATAAACAATGCATCACTTCTTCTGAACCATTATCAAGTAGTTGTGTTTCATCTTTTTTACAGAATACGAAGTGAAACAGTATGGAATGAAAGTTTTAAGGTGAACTACTACATAAAATATTGTTCATGTTACATATTTTAAATGTTCTAGGTAAGTTTTGAATCCGAGCTTTCCGAAGGTAACAGAAACTGTATGATCGTTCTGAAGAACAATAGTTATTTATGCACCTAGGGAGTAAAGTAAGCCATTATTCCCTGAGCGAAAAAGTTGGTTCTTGAGGCGAAGTCGAAGGAACCACGGTCCCTAAATCCGAGGTGAAGCCGAGGGAATTAGGCTCTTTAATTCCCGAGGCGCAGCCGAGGGTAACAATACAAGACACACGCAGGGAAATAAGGGCCCTTGGTTTTGCCTACGGACCCTAAAAAATATTTCAACAATATTAAATCACGAACATCTGCCAGCGTTTCGTTTGTTAATTGTGAAATTATTATAACTTTATGAAATATTTTTGAGTAATAAATCGAACCGTTTAGTATTCCCTAGTAATTTATAATTGACAATTAATCAACTTACGCCCCTTTTAATTAAGTTAACTATTTGAAAGTAATAATTAAGATGAGCTATTCACTTGTTTATTAATTACATAAATCACAATTACAGTTATCATAAAATCCAGCTGTCTTCTAAACGATCAAGGACAACAGTAAAGTTTAGTAAGTCGGTAGCGTCATTGTCCGTCATTAAATCTTGTACTCTACAAAAAAGGGAAGCAATCATGATGCATTTCGGAAATTTCTAGGGCCTATTATTTTGAAAACATTGTTAGTGTGAAAGAAGGCATGAGTTCCGCCCATGCTATTTGCCCTTTGTAATGTGGGCCCAGCTGAGTCTGCCTGGACTGGATCGATCGGTCCAGACTGGGCTCATCCCACCCTTCTACAGCTGTTTCTTCACTCAATTACTGACTACACACAAACCCCTCACTCCACCGTCTACCGACAACACCGCATAACCCACCAAAATAAACTATCAACTTTCCTGATTTTAATGAAATTTCACAACCATCAATCTAGTATCTAGAACAATCTAGTATCTAGAAATAAAAACATTCAATGCCATTACTAGTGACATAACCAAAATTTCTTTTGCAGGTTAGACGCAGAAATATAGGCACTTCTTTAGATTGTAAAAAAAAACAGAGGGGAATAACAATCTAGAAAGTCGCTATATTTTTAAAATGTGTGGGTAGGTACTAAACACATATATGCCAAATTTTAAAGTGATCGGACAAAAAGTGTCACCGTGAGAGCAGGCGACAGACGGACGGACGGACGGACGGACAGACAGACACACGCAGGAAAATATAAGGGTCCTTGGTTTTGCCTACGGACCCTAAAAAAAGGAGGAGTAACAATCAAAAGATGTACCGGAATCTAGCGGCTCAGGGATAAAAACTAGTTATAGATGAATAAAGATTGAAGAAAATCCATACACTTGTTTTTCAATATTAGCACAAAGGCGAAAGCAAATTTAATATAATAGCATTTGTTTGACAGTTTTCTTTTTACAATTTACTTTTTTTTTGTTAAATAGACATAATAACTTTTGATATAAATCAATTACATAAATAAATCAATTACATAACTATGTAAATAAAAAAAGGCACAAAAAGAAAATTAATATTGAAACTAATAAAACTAATATTATATAACAAATAATAAAACTAATTAATATATGCATAAAATGCAATAACACCCATTAAAAATAGTCTGCCAATTAGTAAGGCACATAGATTCCTCATGTCCAGTTATTGAACAAATGGCAATTTTGGATCTGTTTTAATTACCATTGGAGACACACATATTTTTAATAATTTTTAAGCATAGTAATTTTGCGCATACATTTTAAATTAGAATGGGGCCATTTGTAGGCGGCTACTTTCAATAAACCATCTGAGTTTCTATAAAATCGCATCAGTATTTTGAAAGATATAGTTATTATTTTGATTCCCCGTGCAATATAAACTGTGCGTCGATTAATATGGGACTATCTGAGGACTACTTTCTACAAATTATCTAAATTTCTTTAAATCGGATGAGCATGAGCATACTTGTAAAGTTTTGTTGGATAGCAAAAATGTTGAGGAACAGACGTAGACAGAAACAAGACCAATAAAGTTCACTGATGTCTGAAACTGATTTCTGTCCAGAGAATTTTAAATTGGAGACAAAATTTTGTTCTTGAAAATGATCTCGATGGTTTCTTTAAGGCCCCCATACACGGTCAAAATGTTTGCGCAAACATTTTGACCGTGTATGGCGCTGTTTGCTGTTTGATGTTTGCGCAAACATGATGTTTGACGTTTATGGCCTAAATTTGCTTGAAATCTGGTTTGCGCAAAATATTTGATCGTGTATGGAGGCCTTTATCTTCGGTAAGGACTATAAATACTTAGATAAATGCTACTAATTGATAAATTATTTAAACTTTTGAAATATATGCTAATTAGCTGTAAAATTTTGATGCATTATAATATGTTTTTGCAGTTTAATTAAATGCTATATTATAGTTTTGCAAATGATGGAATTGGTTGGAAGAAAAATATGATTTAAGTTAACCAAATATTTATTCATTTCTGCAGTAACTCATGATATAATATAAAAGAAGATTGTCACTACCAGACTTGGAAATATTTTACAGACAATTTACTCATGTGAAGAGCAGTTTAAATTTCTTCTGTAGTTCTTCCATCTATTATTCGACGGTCTACTATGTCTGCCAATTTATGTCTTTACTTGAAGGTAATAAAGTCATTCGCAAACGACATCTTATTATAGTCGTTACTCATTATCATGAGTTTAGAAGATTTTCAGAATTCTAAAGAGATAAATTATACGGTTTCTTCCAATATATTAATAAATTATCGCACTTTCACCGTCCTCAAATAAAGTTTATATAAAGCATCTTACTTTCTTTAATATGTTGTGGACAGAAATTAATTTATTAATAAAATTGACACAATCATGGGACAGATATATATTATCTCAATGGCAGTTAAAATTATTTTAAAAAATCTTCATCCTTTTTAGGGTTTTGTAGATTCTTCTCAAAACCCTTATGCCGAGGGTGATGTGTCCGTCTGTCCGTCGCTCTTTGGTTCATAGGGCCCGAACCGCTTAAGCTAAAGAGCTGAAATTTGAAATACTGGTGCAACTTTTTGACCCAACCACAGGAAAAATATACAGAAGTTCAAAATTAAATATGCGCATGCGCAATTCACAAAAATGTTGTAAACTCAAAAATTTATATTTTTTTTAATTTTCGAGTGGGGTATCAAATGAAAGCTGCTGAAGAGTAGGACCCAAATATATATAAGCTTTTGTAAATTTTGCATTCCTTATTGGGTAAAAAAATCAAAATATACCCAAAAAAAATTCCCCCCCCCCCCCAACCACTATACTTCGGCTGGTCCTAAAATTTCGAAATAATTCATGCTAATGCCTTATTATGGGGCGATGAAAATTCCGGGAGTTCATCCCAAATTTTAAAAAATTGCCAATTTTGGGCGCGAAAATTTGAAGTGCGCCGAAAATTTTATTTTTTTAAAAATTTGAGTTGGTATCATATGAAAGCTGGTGAAGAGTAGGATTCAAATATATATTTGCTTTTTTAAATTTTTCATTCATTATTAATTTTATAAGTCAAAATATACCCCCAAAATTTCCCCCCTCCCCAACCACTATATATCGGGTGGTCCTAAAATTTCGAAATAATTCATGGTTATACCTTATGGTGAAGCGATGGAAATGGTTTGAAAAAATGAATTTTTCTATTCGTTATTACCGATGATAAACATTGTGACCCCCCGGGGGATCGAACCCGGACCTTTGAGATCGAAGAATAAAATCATAATTACATAACGGGCATGCTTAATCTTCTACAAAACCCTAAAAAGTACTTGGACGCAAGTACTTCCCTGTGATTTTTTGTAAATTCGTAAGAATATTTTATAACACATTATAAATTATGCATATTCTTTTTTTTAATCTTTTCACCTAATGTCATAAAAACTAGGTGGGATGTCGAAATTGGAAGGTCTATCCCTAGCAGTCATTACCTTTAGGGTTACTCTCCCTAGGTCGGTGACTTATTTTTGGATATCAATGATACTTCTTTCTTATAGTACGACTTCTTTCGTATAGTAAGATATCTCATTTTTAAAGAAAAGCTCCCATTAAAAAAATAGACTGCCAATTGGTGTGGCACATAGTTTCCTCGCATCCTAGCACTACTTAATTTATTTTATTCTTTTACAAGCCATTATTGTCTAATTTATTTAATCGTTTTCTCCGTTTTATTAATCTGTCAAAATTATTTTAATTTTTTACATGATAAAGTATCAATTTAGCAATAGTTAAAGAGCGCAGACGGTTGAAATTAATCTGGGGCTGCTATCTGCGGGCTACATTCGATAAACTATAAAAGTTTCATATAAATCAGATAAGTACTGTTGAAGCTATAGGTGTAAGTATATGTATGTTTTTGCGCATGTGGGAGAAAAAGAAATGAGCGTAATAGGGGACCAACAATGAGCTAATTACCATACAAATTTCATTAAAATCGGACGTGCAGTTTTTAAGATATGTTGGTTCAAAAAAATTGATAGACAGACATACCGACAGACACGGAGCCAAAAATGTTCTTTAATGTCTGAAACGAATTTGTGTCTTGGAATTTTTGAAATCGGAGACCTAAAAATATTTCGTTCTTCAGAATGATCACATAGGTTCCGTTACCATCGGTGAACTCGGAAGCAATAATAAATCTGATTTTGTTGAAAATCAAAAAAACAAGAACATAAACAACCACCTGTAGATAACTTTTCAAAATATGGTTAAAAATTAATCAATTATGTTAGATATTATAGGATATAAATACAGTATCAATATCTAAATAAGATAGTTATGTTCAATTTATCGGAATGATTTTTTAAATAAAGATTAAACAAGACGAAATATCAAATAAGTAAAAGTTAAGTTTATTTCCAAATAAATTAGTGAAAGGAATGAAGGAAAGAATTGAATTATTTCAACGATTACAAGATTACAATGTTGCATTTTCGTACGAAAGTTAAAAAAATCTACATATATTATTGTCAAAATTGTTACGATTACTAGACGTACTGCATTTTATAGTTAAATTAAATGCAAATTTTCAATATAGTATGAAGTTATCCCAAAGTAAATAAAGCTCAGACAACTTAACTAAACAATTCAAATTAAATTGTATTCTATTTAAACTTTTAGATTAAATTTAAAATATCTCAAAACAGCAATTTAATTAAAAACTATACTCAACTCTGTAAAATACAACATAATAAAATTTTCATGTGTAAATCAATCTAATGAAGAAAAAAACAACAAAAACAAGACTAAACCAAACAATATATAAAAATAGTAATAATATAAGTTTATTGTTTATAAACACAAATGTTTGTACAATGGAGTTCGAGGCTTTATCTTCTAAACGGGAAAACGGTTACGACGGTTTTAATTTAAAAATTCTAAAATGTAGTCCATTTAAATACAAATCCGTATCAGTTTTCCCGGGAAAAAATCTATTTCCTAAGAAAATAGTTATAAACACGGACGGAGAGAGGGCAGAGGAAAAGTTATTTTTATGATAAATGTTGATTAAATGTACTTTGGAAAACTTAAAGACTAATAAATGGAAAACATGGGCTAAGTAATTATGAACTTGTATAAGAGAAAGTTTGTCTGAGTTGTCTTGGACCGATTATTTTCAGTTATTAAAATGCGTATACTTAAAATAAAAAATCGGGTACGGGGTACCTCGGAACTTTTCCTCACTTCAGAGGCCACTAAACTGGCCTCTCCTGCTGCGAAGCAGCAGGAGGAAGCAGCATTGGACGCGGTCAGTAATTGGATGGGTGACCGTTCTGAACTAACTGATTTATTATTATTCTTAAAAAAAACCTTATTTTTTAAACCTATATTTTATTTAATTATTGATGTAAACAAACTTTGACGTCATCAAAATTATCGCACTAATAAATAATTATATTCGCTTATAACTTTTAAACTAATTAATGGAATTTCATCGGGTTATATTTGTTCCTTAATTTTTTCCGGTTCCAACGATATGCTATATGTCAAAAACCTATTTACTTACTTTCAGTATTATTAACCGTCAAAGTTTAAAAATTCAAAAATTTATAACTTCAAAATGGCGGCCAAAATCAAAATGTAATTTAGTGGGCTTGTTTGTCATACAGAGTGGTACATTCGAGCCAAATTTCAATTCCATCAGGACCATTTTCGATTTATTACGATTTTTTTAAATTTCATTCGTCATGCTGAAAACCACTCAGGAGGTCTTAAAAACACCTAAAACGGATAATTTCGTTGAAATCCCAAAAAAAAAAAACAAATTTGGTGAAAACAATACTTTTCCTATACTATTAGTAGTGAGGAAAAGTAAAAGAGGCTACTAATATGAAACATGATTTTGTCTTTAATCATATCTTGGGTACTTCTTATATTTTTATAGCGGTAACTTCTTAGTTGGATATAATGAACATAATATTTCCCACACCATTGACAAAGAAAGTGCAAAATAACAATTTTCTGAGAACTTATAACAAATATAAATAGTAACTGTATAGTACACGTTGGTACCCTTAATAATAGAAGAAGTACCTCCATCATTAGCTGGAAGAAACGCATTGAAAAGAAGTACATGTATTGAAATATTATTATGATATTGGCAAGTACCTACTTCTATAACTATAGGTAAAAAAATGCTTGGTACATTTTATGATCCAATCCCTATTACCTGATTTCTTCATAGAGTTTTAAAATACGAATAGGAAATTGAAGGCACGAATAAACCAGGCAAAATAAAATGTTTACAACTGTTGTCACTATTTATTCAGAGAAACGGGGACCAAGCGCTCATGAAGAGCAAAACCTTAACAAACCCCCACGATCATGGGCTCATTTTTCTTCTCTCACCGTCCGCGTCCCCTACTCGGGGGCACATCGATGGCACAGTTTAGCTCGATTTTAGCGAGATTCTTTGTACAGAGATGTTATCTATTATATATTAAAGATACATACGGTCATCATGATTTCACTTTTAAACCAAATTAAATAGTCTGCCCATTAGTGATACTAAACTATTTTAGGCCCTCACCTATTATTATCCAATTTATTTAATCCCCCCCCCCCCCCCCCCGTTTTTAAATCTGTCACAATTGTTTTGATTTTAACACGAATTAAAGTATCAATTTAGCAAAATTTAAAGAGCGCAGATAGTAGTAATCTTTGGGCTATTTGTGGGCTACTTTCGACAAACCATTTTAACTTCATAACGATCAGATAATTACTTTTGAAGATATAGGTGTAAATAAATGTATGTTTGTGCGCATGTGGAAGGGAAACAAATAAGGTCAGAAGGTTGAAACTTATGTGGGAATAACAATGGGCTAATTATGACCTACCATCCAAATTTCATTAAATTCAGACGAGTAGTTTTTAAGGTGTGTTGATTCGCAAATATTGAGTGACATACCGGCAGACAGACAAGGAACCAAGTATGTTCCCTGAAGTATGAAACGGATTTCTGTATTTGAATTTTTGAAATCGGAGATCTAAAAAGAATTCGTTTTCCAGAACGACCACATAGCTTCCGTTACCTTCGGAAGCAAAATTCAATGCAGAAGTGAAAATAGATCTACGAGCAACAAGTAACTTTTTTTATATCGTGCTACTGAACATTTTAACAATTTTGAATGAAGTCATCTTGTATTTAGTTGACGAAACACATTTTAAAACTTGTGTTGCTAGCGGTTGTTACCCGTTCTTCAGTAGGCTTAAGATCATATTTACTTAATAATAATTAATATATAGAACTCTTTGATATTATAATGTGGGTAAGTATAAGCTAAAAATACAGAATAAGTTTGCTTAAACTGTTTCAAATTTTACTCTTTAATAAAAGATGAAATCTTTAATTTAAACCTTCATTTGAAGTTTTGACGTCTATTGTGTATAAATATGAAAGTTCCAGTTTTAAATGCTATTAAAATTATATTTTAGAGCTTAAAAAGAAAGTATTAAGATTTTAAATGTAGGTCGCGCATATAGCTAAAGTTAAATATTGCTCGTGGAAGCATATCATATATGCGTAACGAGAAAATATCTGACAAGAAAATATGAGGGAAGAAGAGAAGTAAAGTTTGGTGCCATAAAACTTCTTTTGTAAATTAAGCTGTCACGAGAAGCCATGGTTCCTGTCAGGAGGTAACGTAAACATTTATCTAAACTTTACCCGGGACTTAATGTCATATTTATGCATTGTTTTAGCCTGTATTTAATCTGGATCGATACGTAAATTATTTACATACGAATTTTATTCATTTGACAACTTATAATTAAATAAAGATTATTTTAATAACAATGCTTTTCACTTTCTCTTCAAATATTATGTTACAATACTAGGTATTTCACAATAAAGACCATAATTTTAACTTTGTTCTTGATTTTTTTTAGGGTTTTGTAGATCATCCTCGAAACCCTCATGCCGAGGGTGATTTATCTGTCTGTCCGTCATACTTTGGTTCATATCCCCCCGAACCATTCACGCTAGAAATGGGAAATTTAAAATACAGACGTAACTTTTTGACCCATAAATAGGAGAAATATTGAGAGGTGAAACATTTTTAATATGCGCATGTGCAAATCTCAAACTTTGTTATATTTTTTAATTTTCAAGATGGGTATCAAATGAAAGCTACTGAAGAGTAGATAACAAAAATACATAACATTTTATGAGTATTGTGCTATTTACCGCCAATATTGCGTTTTAAACGCTAAAATTTCACCCAAAAAAATCCCGTCCAAACCACCCTATATAACGGCTAGTCCAAAAATTTTGAAATAATTTATGCTAATACCTTGTCAGGAAATTATCAATTAAAATCTTACAGTATAGTATTAGAGAACTTTACTCAGATTAATATACGGTAAAATTACATGAGTGAGAAGTAAATTAAATTTTCTTGACATTCCAACAGGTTAAATTTACACAAATGAGAATCAAGAAGTTCAAACATATAACTAGAGACCGATTCTATAGCTCGAGAGGTATGACTGCAGCTCTGAAGTTAAGTTAGAATTGGTCTGATTGGTACAAAGTTATCTAGACTTAACTCCTAACTCTGTAACTAACACGCTGTTAAGAACAAGAGTAGTGGAAGCAACCGCGTTTACAGGCCGCAATCATCTCAGCTAATTGCCTTAGCACTCCCAATCAACTTAACCGTATCTCACCGTTTCCATCTCAAGCCTGAAATTCCAAATCTAAATTTCTCTCAACAAGATCCAAAGAGAGGCTTGAAATATACTGAGCATTGCTAAAGAATTTACCATTATACCAAGTCAATGCAGTATAACTTCTAGCAAATTATAGTTAGAAGGTTCATTCAATAACATACATCGAATATAACATTTGACTAGCTGTTTAAAAAGGTATTGTACTTTTTTTCAATAAAACCGACAGAGAAAATTTACAATTTTATAATTAAAGAGAATATTTACAAACGATCAAAATTGAAAATATTACAAAAAGTACGTATTTTAATTGAATAGTTAAAGAAAGTTACATTTATAAGCAAATCCTTAACCAGGGCTAACATCTCGAAAACAGTTTCGACGATTTTAATTTTAAAAAAATCTAAAATGTAGTCCATTTAAATACGAATCTAACGGTATAAGCCGTTTTCCCGTGAAAAATCTAGTTACTGATATAATAGCTTTAAACGCGGACGGAGTTCGATTCCCCACCGAGGAGAAGTTATTTTTATTATAAATGTTATATAATAATTAAAAGTACTTACGAAAACACGAAAACTAATAAATGAACACTAAAAATCGGACCGATTTTTTATGAATAAATAGTTAACTTATATAGAAAGTTGTTATATAATATATATATATAGTCCAGGAGATAGCGTGCAAAAAAATGTCTGACTAACATCAAGCTAGAATTTTGTATACAAGTCAATCTTTTAACGCCTTTTAAGAATATGTGGTCGGCTAAGTTCGTCTGCGGGACATAGCTTGGCAATAGGCATTTGAAAAAAACAAACCGGTGGAGAGCGGCCATGTCTCACCAATTATGGTGGACAATGTGATTTTCATGAGCCTGAGTACAGAATTAGTTAGTAGACCCAAAATCAAGTTGATGTTAGTTTGTCCCTTGACAGGTGACCACGTTGATTTTTAGTAATATATGAATAACTAATCTATCAAGTGTGAAAATATCATCGACTTGATTTTTGGTCTACTAACTAATTCTGTACTCAGGATCATGAAAATCACATTGTCCACCATACTTGGTGAGTCATGGCCGCTCTCCACCGGTTTATTTTTTTCAAACGCCTACTGCCAAGCTATGTCCCGCAGACGAACTTAGCCGACCACATATTCTTAAAAGGCGCTAAAAGATTGACTTGTATACAAAATTCTAGCTTGATGTTAGTCAGACACTTTTTTGCACGCTATCTCCTGGACTAATACATCTAGAGACATATATAGAATATTTATGTAACAATTTGCTTTAGATAAAATTAAGAAAGAGAAAGGTTCTGAAAGGAGCAATCAAGATTAAAAAAAATAAAAATAAAAAGGATAAAGCTCCGATTTTATCATAAAGTAAGAGTTACTTAAATAATAGGATAAGTATTATTATAGGATGAGAAAACGTACCAATAAGAAGAACTGCGAATGTACAGTTTTAATGTTTTTTTTATTATAAAAGAATAATGACCATTGAAGGACATTAGGCCCATATAAAGAGACGAAAAAACCAGACATTGGACACAAGAAGAGAAGAAAAAGAGCAGACTATAAGGAAAGAAAGAGAGCAGGGCTGGAGAGAGATAGAGCCTCGTCGGACAAAGGAAGGGGTCGATATCTCGGGGTTAGCCGGGCCCTAGCGAGAGGGCAACGGGGTTGGGAATGAAATTCCGCCCTTTCCGACTTTTTTTTTTGTTACTGGGCCCCTAATTCAGGGCCCCCTAGCCCCAATAATTAATGTCCTCAACGAGATCATTCCTTTAATTTGAGATGGGGTAAAAGTGGGAACAGAAAAAAAAACAAGAAAAGAAAAAAAGCATTGAAACAGAACTGACAAATGACAGACAACTCCCACTCCTTATATCCCAAGAGGTTCATAAATTCATAGTCCATGACGAAAATTAACTTGGGCAAAAATTATCTGTCCATTAATTAGAAAATATATTCAAAGAAAGGTCTTTTTAGTTGTATAACAATTTTTTTTTTAGTGAGATATTCTCTTTTCAGACTTTATTCAAGGGACTCTTTCTTTATAACACTATCAAAGCTAGCTTTCTACATTTAAAAAAAAAAAAAAAAAAAAATATATATGTATATATAAATATATTTTATAGCATATAATGTAATTTTGTTTGTAAAGCGTTGAACATCTAAATAAGAATTGTGGGACTTCTTTAGATTGTTACTCCCCTTATAAAAAAACAGAGGGAGTAACAATCTAAAGAAGGTGTACGGAATGTTCTTCTTTAGACTGTTACTCGGAGTAACAGTCTACCCCATAGTTACCCACTTCTGTATTTATAAGAGGAGTAACTTACTCCTCATATAAATACAGAAGTGGGATATTCCTTTGTCCCAAAGTACATTGGACTAAACATCCCTTTTTCTTAATAAGTTATTTAGTCAAAGTCATTTCTATTCTAAAACGACATAGGGGAGTAACAATCTAAAGAAGTACTAGAATTTCTACGTGCTTCTGTTCACAAAACATACTAAGGTCAATGGGGCAACACTCATGCAAACACACGAAAACTAAAAATTTGACTATTTTAAATATGATTGATTCTAGACATCGCGTGGCTTTGTCATTGAATCAAGCGTTCTGCAATAAATATATGATATTAAGCAAATATAAATATAAAGTTAATCATGATGATTTGATAGTTAAAGAGGATTGTAATAGAGAACCGTGTAGTGGGTGAAAGGGTGTGGAATTTCTACAATTCCTTAACTTAAACGCTTCTGTCATTTCCACTTCAACTATTATAAAATGTATCACTTTACTACAAAAAAACTTCTGCTTATATCAAGTTAAAATTGTACATGCCTGTTTCCTGTTTCTATTATACTTTAGACGATGTATATGAAGTTGTATTAAAATCGTTACTTTTAAACGTAAAATAGGGGTAAAAACTTTGTTTTCTCTGTTTTAAACGTTTAGGTCCGCTTTAATAGTTTAAACAATCTTTATCACTTCATAGCGGTGTTGCTGTTGGTTTTACTAAAACATTTTATTTGTAAAAAAAATGTTTACTTCATCGAGTAGGTGATGATAGAATCTTTTCTCGTCCTGAAATTACTATTTTACATTTGAAGCTTACGTTTACGCGACTATTGAGCGCGAAGTCCATGATACATATTTTGTTGAATGTAAGAAGCTCGCTTCAATAAAAGTTAGGGACTTATGAAAGGAGACATTCTTTAATATCTAAGTACGTCTCCAGAGAATAATACGTAGCCGGTAGCACTCCCTAAGGGAACAGGACGACGCGACGCTCCACTACTAACGCAATTTTAAACAATGAAAAGAGACAGAATGCAAGAGACAATGCATATAAAAGATAAATGTTATATATTATACATCTTATTATACGAACCTAACTTGTTATTTAACCGCACCATGTTGTATATTAATATACAGGGTGGGCAAAAATAACCGAACTTTTTTGAACACTTATAGCTCTGCTTCTTTAATTGATAGAGATTATGGGGTTTGCGGGATCTGAAAACTACATTCTTCTACTTTACATTTAATATCTATAACTTTTAATCTAAACTATTGGGTGAAAGCCATGCAATGACGGTTAGAATTAGGATCTTTAAAAAAGTTGTTGTCCGGGTAGTTTCGATAAAATAAATGTATTTAAAAAATTAATATTTAACAAACTTACAAAAAAACAAAAAACTATTACATATTTTACAGATTTACTTGCTGTAAGGTTCTATAAGTCCTTGTTTATTTACGACAGCCTGCACTCTCCTTCTCCAGTGGGATATGGCCCCAGCAATTGTTGATTGATGCATATCATCCCAGGCACGAAGAATCCTCTTTCGAAGTTCATCAACGTCCTTTACTTTGCCTTCCACGTACACTCTTTGTTCTAACCAACCCCAGACAGAGTAATCAATTGGATTTAGATCTGGACTGTTGGGCGGCCACTCGTCTGGCTGAATGTAGTCTGGGCAATTCTCTTGCAAGTATTGAATTGCTTACAAGGAGCGATGGGACAGGGCACCATCTTGCATGAATGTGTAAATTGCCATTTGATCTTCAATTTCAGGCAACATTGTGCTAAACACATCATTAATGTATGTTATAACACTCCCACTTACCTACAAGGAACCCCCCTCCAAAACTAATCCTCGAAACTAATTATTCTATCAAAACTAAAATTCCAGAAAACGATTACTACTCGGATAACGACATTATTTAATACCCTAATTCAAACCGTCATTGCACATTGCATGCATTACATGGCTTTCACCCAATAGTTTGCTATGTTATACATATAAAATTTAAAGGATAAGAATGTAGTTTTCAGACCCCGCAAACCCCATATCTCTATCTCATTATAGAAGCTGAGCTACTGCTGCGTGAGCTGAAGCTGCGTTTTTTGCCCCCCCCCCCCCCCCCCCCCCCCTGTAAATAACAATCTACATAATGTAAACAAGTTTCAGCTGTCTAGGTAGTCGGGAAGGGGGTCAAAAAACTAGTAAAACTATCTCCCAAGTTGGGACATTATGAAGACAGTCGTCATTGACCGGTTAACCAAAAAGTCAAGGAGCCCAGAATAACTTATCTGTACATGTAAGCATGTCACCAACGATTATTTTTTATATGGTAATCCGGTACTTCTTTAGATTGTTACTCCCCTAGGTTGTTGTAGATTAAAAATGACTTTGACTAAATAACTATCGAGAAAAAGGGATGTTTGGTCCAATATACTTTGAGACAAAGGAATATCACACTTCTGTTCTTATAAGGGAGTAACAGTCTAAAGAAAAACATTCCGTACACCTTCTTTAGATTGTTACTCCCCCTTTTTTACATATGGGGAGTAACAATCTAAAGAAGTGCCGGTAATCCTCTATTTCTTTCCTCCCTAACAATAAGAATAGGATTTATCGACTTCCAATGCTTTTATTCCCATACTACTAAATAATGACGAACAAAAAAATAATAAATTATAAAAAAACGACAAAATTAAAAACTATTAAATACTTAAAATGTAGGGGCATAAGATGATAAAATTGCATAAATAGGGTTATTATTCACGTTAATTTAAGTTTTTCTTTTATCTCTCGGAAACTTACTTTAAACTACCTTCTTTAAAGAAATGCTTCTTTAATTACAATAATAGTATTTTATTACTTCAAATATTAAAGGTCAAACAACACAATTTTGTGAGACAAAGTCAAATCAGGATGTCTATTTAATTGAAAAAAAAAATAAAATAAAATAATAATAATAAAACAGTTTGTAATAATGCTTTTATTTATTCCCTCTAGATAATAAGAAATCAATTAATTGTAATTATTTTTAGTTCGGTTACAAGTCAATACACTGTTGATTTTAACTATGTATACAGGTATGGTGGTATTTCAAAGGAAAAATACACGGGCAAAGTAAATCAAACAGTTGGTGGAGCGAGTGCGGGCCAGCGGGCCGGGGCTAAATCCACCGAGGAAAAACCTAAAATAGAGTTATTTGAAAAGGTTTTGCCCTGTTGAATGTAGCGTGACTTTACTCCACGAGCTCTCAACATTGGATTAAGGAAATTGTTTTTGTACGGGTGAGAAAACCAAAGAAATCTCCCTTTAACCAATAAATAGGTATGGGGGGAACGAAAACTGACGTCAAACAAGAGAGGACAAGAAACCTCGTGATAAATTAATTTCAGCAGAATGCAGAATTCAAGCAATGTAAAGTTACTATTTTGTTAATTTAGAATTCCATTAATACAACACTAACTGTTTCCATTCAAATAAAATGGATTAATTAATCTTTTTGTGGCCAAAAAAACCTCATTTAATTAGTTTGAAACTGGAGTTAATACTGTTCAATATAATACGTTAGTGTAAATCCTCTACCATATATTTTATATAAAAAAAAGAATTTATTTATAAGCAAACAGATAAATCTATCTGAAGAATGACTCTTTAAAGGAATTACATATAATAGTAAATAATTTAAAACAACATCTAATTAACGATTAGCAACGTTTAGAAACTACACCTTGATTCTAGGAGTGTTAGAGTTCTACTTCAAATATCCCAGTTTAAAAAAGGACTTAAATTATATCGTGGCAATATCTAATTATCAATTATTAAAATATTACCCTACGTTACATTATATAATCCCAGTTATTGGAGAGAGCCAGTAGCGTTTATTCTTCCTAGCTTACTGAAGATAAAGGAAGCTATGTGATCGTTCTGAAGAACGAAAAATGTTTAAACTCAGAAGGGGGTATTTATTTGGAATAAAAGTCCTTTATAAAAAGATTTTTTATTAAATCAAAGCTTTCGCCCAGGGAGCCTTAGCTTCTTCAGTGATAATATACAAATACATAAAAATATAAAGATAGAAGTAAATTAAGAAACAACAAAAATGTAAACAGAAAATAACAAAAACAGTTGTTTTGCCTTCGTTGTCTCATGTGTTTGATTCCACTCACTTCTCCACTTACTTCCAAACCGTTCGGACATTATGTGCAAGTTTTGTAGTTTTTCTAATTTTTATATTTAAATATATTTATATTATATATATTATTTATATTATTTATATTATCTATATTATTTATATTATTTATATTATATTATATTTAAATATGTTTAATTATATTTATATTTATATTATATTTAAACCTCATCCTAAATTCTTTTTGATTTTAATTGAAAATTCTTAATTCTTAGAACCTGTCACACCTTTTTTGTTATTTTCTGTTTACATTTTTGTCGTTTCTTAAATTACTTCTATCTTTATATTTTTATGTATTTGTAGATCATCACTGAAGAATCACAGGTTCCCTGGGCGAAAGCTTTGATGTAATAAAAAAACATTTTTAAAAAGAACTTTTATTCCAAATAAATATCCTCTTCTGAGTCTGAAATTCTAAAAAAGTCTATACCTCTCTACAATATGAAAATTATTTAGGTCTCCGTTTTTCAAAAACTCCAAGACAAAAATCCGTTTCAGACATAAAGGAACATTTTTGCTCCCGTGTCTCTTGGTCTGTATGTCAATTTTTGATAACAAACATATTTTAAAACCTACTCGTCCGAATTAGATGAAATTTAAATGGTAGATCATAAATAGCCCATTGTTTAATATAAGTTTCAACCTTGTGTGCCGATTTGATTCTCTCCCACATGCACACAAACATACATTTATTTACACCAATACATCTTTAAGAATACTCATCTTAAGAAATTTGGATGGTTTGTCGAAAGTAGCCCCAGATTAATTTAAACCGCCTGAGCACATTAAATATTGCTAAATTTAAACTTTTATTCATGAAAAAAATCAAAGTAATTTTTACTAATTTAAAAAAAAGGGCCGTACTTAAGGCGCAAGGATGCTATGTCCCACACTAATTGGTAGACTATTTTTTAATAAATTGAAAACAAATCTGAGTTACTTGAATATCAATCTAGCTTTTCAGACCACTGTCTCTCTCAAAAGAATGCGGATTTTTGTCGGACTTAACATCTTGACCAAAGAAACCTATACTATTTTAAAGCCAGCAAATTTTTCTCGTTTCAATTATGCGTAAGTCAGTTTAAAAATTAAGAAAAATGAAAAAAAGAGAGGTCTTCAAGTGTTAACAAATGTTTAGTAAAAATAATTATGGTACTTCTTTAGATTGTCACTCCCCTGTGTTTTTAGAATATAAATGACAAACTAAATAACTATTAAGACAAAGGGATGTGTAGTCTAATGAACTTTGGGACACAGGAATATCACACTTCTGTTTTTATAAGGGGGTAACAGTGTAAAGAAGAACATTCTGTACATCTTCTTCAGATTGTTACTCACCTCTGTTTTCTTTATTAGGGGAATAAAATCTAATGAAGTGTCATAATTATATTAGTTCCATTCCTAAAATTATGATTAATCCCAGAACGGTTGACCCCCTTCATAACCGGTCACAACCTACAGTAGATCCATCCCCTACTCACAACAAACAATATGTTCAGAAGAGTAACAGGTGGTTCACTCTCTTTGATCGCAATCAGACATGTTCATTTTTGGACATTAATAATTTAGTTTTTAGTTTTTTTTTTGTTTTTTTTTTAAAAAAAAAGAAGAAATATCTGACCTAGTAGAAACGTCTAATTGGAAATTAGTACTTGTGCCGTGTTACTGCGGTATTCATGACAGGCCATGAACATATGGTGTGTAGAAAAAAACAAACAAAAATGTTTTTTAATTAATACTATTATTAAGGCCAAGGTCAATTTTAGCCTAACAAATTATAGTGGCACTAACATGCAAACTATATTGATTTTCAGTGAGCTACGACAGCGTTATATAGTTGTCCTACCAAGAGTAACCCCAGTAGTCACACAGCTGTCACCCACACATTGATTAACAGGTCAGTAAGTTCACACAAACTAGTTCACTCAGCAAAATCTGAATGTAAACTGATATTCGTACTCCTTAATTCTGTGTTATCATTTTGCTATGGCAAAGTTTGAAGGATTGTTATGACAAAGTTTAAAGGATTGTTATGACAAAGTTTAAAGGATTGTTATGACAAAGTTTAAAGGATTGTTATGACAAAGTTTGAAGGATTGTTATGACAAAGTTTGAAGGATTGTTATGACAAAGTTTAAAGGATTGTTATGACAAAATTTGAAGGATTGTTATACTGCTAAACTTACTAATATTTTGATTGACACTATTCCACATGGGCAAAAAATTGTCTTGTTTCTCTAAATAAAAATAATAATCGAAATTAGTAAGAGAAAGTTGTTTTGACATACATATAAGGAAATAATTTCAAGATAAAAAAAACTTTTTATATACCACTACGTTTTTGAATTTTCTATTGAATCGTATGTAATGTTGATAATATAATTGTTTTTGTTATATAATATATAATGTTAGTGAAAAAAAAAAAAAAAAAAAAATAGTTCCGAATTTATTTACTTCACATAAATGATAACCATCTAGAATCTTGAGAGCAGATCTTAAACCTATAAAAGGACAAATCTTTGTACAACGGATCTCTCCAACACCAAATCTAAACCGTGCCATCGATATATTTTAAATAATATAAATAATATAATCGATATATTTCCTGTTTTGCTGCCATTCAATGTTTATCTCTATTTATAAAAATTACAAATTTGAAACCCGTCAAAATGAAGATTGCGTAAATATGGGTCAAAAAATAACTTGCGGATTTTTTCCGAACTAACTTTCCATACAGCAAAATTTGCTAAAAACCAATTAAATTCTGCTGAATGATGGCTAAAAGTATTAAAATAATGCATTGTCATCGTGCTCTGAGCTATGCTAAAAGTTTCAAATGCCTACTAGCTATTCGGGAAGTTAGTTAGAAATCGATTGCCAGATTTGTACCGGACAAACAAACAAACAAACAAGAAAGCAAGCTAATAAAAACGTAGTAAAAAACTTATTTTTTTCTAGAAGAAAATAAATCAAATCCTTAAATGAGGATATTTTTTCAAGGACTAAAAATTCGAATGTTGGCATTTTCTCTAGGATAATTATTATTTTACAGAAGTTTTCATAAATATGAGAATATTTGTATGAATAAACACCTATTTTATTTGGCTGCCATAAAATGTTAGTGCTCGACAAAAATGCCGGGATTAAAAATGATTAAGATGTCCTGGCAAGAACAGAAGAACAGAGGGAAAGAAAATATACTTATATGGTCCCCATGTGAGAATATTATGAGGAAAGAGAATTACGAGTATAGTCACAAAGACGGTGCAAACTCGAGGTCCAAATATTACGAAAAACATACTGTTATAGCCCACCTCCTTTTTCTTTAACAAGGCGCTTTGCCAAGGATGTTATGAAGTGAAATATAAAAACGTTCTTTTATAGTAGTTTGTGCCATATTATAAAGCTCTTGAATCCCATCCGCTTTGGCGAAAGGCCTATACTTAAATTTTACGTTCGAGTCTTTCTTTTTTTGTATTAGTTAGTGCTTTTTTTGTGAATAGCAATTAGCTACGTTTACAATGGGTATTGAAAACAATCTGAATACGCCGGATCTTGACATGTAAACGTAACTTATTTAAAATAGATAATTTCAAGGTCGATACAACAAAAATCTGGTAGTGTATCCTGTATCCACTTTCAGTTACATATAAACATCTGACTGTATTGAGATCGCATTAGGGCATGCGCAGTTTTATGTTTCTTTCTTGGGTAACCTGATAAATTGACTTTCAACTGACAAAACTGATTAACACATATTTCTTTCACAGTGATCATAATTATCACGTGTCAATAACTGTATCCAAATATTTTCAAATTGCGACTGAATACGGTCATGTAAACAAACGTCGGTTAAAAACAATAACCGTATTGAAGTCGTTTTTAATACACCATATAAACAGCTGTTATTAAAATAGTTTTTGCAAATGCCCTGAACTGACTGTATGAAAAATTACTCAGGATTATTTTAAAGAAAAAGGATTTAAAAAGGGATTAAAAGGTGAATAAATAAAATTAAAAGGTGAAGCCAATAAAACTAATATATTCAATATTGTATAAGATACAAATAAATGGCGGACGACTGGAGTAGTATTTTACACTAAACAACATATTCCTTAGTAAAGGTTAATAAAGAACTACACCATATTTCAAACCTCCCACAAACATAAGATTTTTTACATTAAAAGCACAGAATACTCTAGTGTGTGAGACTAAGTATGTATTTAAATACATGAAACGCCACAAAAAAACCCATGATAAGTTCTAACGTATAAATATTGACCGCTGGATTGCGTGTAAGATTATAAACACTAAAACTCTATCATGTTTAAATGTCAATGTAAATAAAAAGGCCGTGATATTTACGAAATAAAAACACAAGTTATTTTTACTATTAAGTATAATAGAGGTTTCGATAGATATGGCCGACAGGAAAGAATAAAATATAATCTATAAGCTTGACATGTCCGTTTTATAAGCATAAAAAAAAATTCCTTTTTTTTTTTTTTTTTTTTTTTTTTTTTTAGTTACCAAACACGATTAAAATCGCATCACACTGGAGAAAGGTAAACAAGTATTTTTTCGGCATCGGAAATTAATCAGGCGATTAATCAATTTGTGTTTGTCAAACTACAGTAACAAACATTTAGTAAAAACCTGTTTTACCATTCAGATGTCGTTATTAGTGAATGCAAATGTAAAGAAGTCGAACTTAGAAGTATACATTTTAATTTAAATCAAATAATAATTACTATTAACTACGGGAAACAGACAGAGAAAAATACACTCCAGTGCCGGGATTTGAACCACGGGCCTCTATATTTCCAGAATAGCGCTCTACCGTAGTTAAGTCTGTTTCCCGTAGTTGTTAATAATTATAATTTGATTTAAATTAAAATTTAATCTTTCCGTAGTATGAATACTACCAAAATCGTAAAATATGGATTTCTAATTGATTGTAATAGGTACAGGTACTAATTGGGTACTTTATGATTATAAGCGTTATTTCTCGGTCTAGTTCTATGTCATTAATTTTGACTTCTCAGATTTGTGGAAAATTGAAAGCTTAAATTCGGGACAAGGTATCATTAACGTCAGAGAAAATCATTCTCCTGCGTAGCTTAGTTGGTAGAGCGCTATACTGGAAATATAGAGGCCCGTGGTTCAAATCCCGTGGCTGGAGTGTATTTTTCTCTGGTTGTTTCCCGTAGTTGTTAATAATTATAATTTGATTTAAATTAAAATTTAATCTTTCCGTAGTATGAATACTACCAAAATCGTAAAATATGAATAGAAGTATAACTTCTAAATTTCTTATTGTAGTTTGATAATATATTTGACAAATTTTATTCTTTAAATTTGATTAAGTGAGAGGAAATTGCGCAACAGCGCAGTTAAAAGAACTACTTCAGTTCTATAATTTATAACTCGCACTTATTTAAATTTTTGGCAAAAACAAAATATTATGTCAATTATTGTGGCAAATAGTTTCCTCGCGTCTTATCACACATTTCAAAGATGATTTGCTGAAACGACCCATTTTAAGACCACATTACGTTATTATTTGCTGAAGGCACACATTAAGACGAAGGCGTTGCGAAGCAGCTCAGCAAAGTTTTTTTTCAACCGCAGATATATTATACAAAACATGATTTCAGATGCAGAGCAGATAAGTACTAAACCACACGTAACCTACCCGACGCTAGTGGACCTGGTGTGTCAATGTGCGCCCGCGAGCTTATTGTATAATTCATTAAATTCTTTTCCTCACAATTTTTTTTAAAAATATGCTGCCAATTGGAGTGCCACATAGCTTCTTAGCATCCTGTCACATATTTTATTGGTTTTAGGTTTCAGAAACCATTATTGTCTAATTTGTATAATTGTTTCCCCCGAGTATCTGTCAAAATTGTTTTATTTTTTTACATGAATTAAAGATTTTAAATGAATTAATCAATTTAGGAAAAGTTAAAGAGCGCAGACGGTTCGAATTAATCTGGAGCTATCTGCGGGTTACTTTTGATAAACTATAAAAGTTTCAAACAAATCAGATAAGTACTTTTAAAGCTATATATGAATATAAATTTATGCTTGTGCACATGTGGAAGAGAAACAAATAAGAGCAGAAAGTTGAAACTTATATGGGACCAACAATGAGCTAATTATGACCTATCATACAAATTACATTAAAATCGGTCGTTTAGTTTTTAAGATATGTTGGTTCACAAAAATTGAGCGACTGACCGACAGACAAGGAACCAAAAATGTTCCCTGATGTCTGAAACGAATTTCTGTCTTGTAATTTTAAGGCCCTCATACACGATCAAACATTTTGTGCAAACCTGATGTCGGGAAAATTTAGGCCATACACGTCAAACATCATGTTTTATGTGCAAACTTCAAACAGCCCCATACACAGTCAAAATGTTTGAGGAAACCTTTTGACCATGTATGGGGGTGTTAGAAATCGTAGACATAAAATATTTCGTTCTCCAGAACGACCACATTGCTTACGTTACCTCCGGTAAGCTCGGAAGCAAAACATTTTATATTTACGTGGAGAGACTGTTGGTGTTATTCCTTTGAGAGGACAGGAGTTGTACAAAAGGATTAGGATGGTGGGATATGGATTCATTGAATTTTCTATATCGGGATATGGTTAGATCTCGGACAAAGGGCACATTCAAAACTTCATGGAGAGTAAGGTTAGAAACATAGAAAGGTGAATAGGTTATTGTCCTAAGGATTTTTGACTCAAAAGGATTAGGTACAGAAACTTGAAATTAAATAAGACCAACAATGGGCACTAATTGTAACCTATCATCAACATTTAAAGAATACATGGGCACTAATTGTAACCTATCATCAAAATTTAAAGAATAGATACTTAAGATATGGTGGTTCGCAAAAATGTTTAACGATAGACCTACCGATCAACATACCTATATACAGACAGACACGAAACCAAAAATGTTCCTTGTGGTCTAAATCGTATTTTTCTGCCCAGGAAATTTTTAATTTGTAGATAATGTTGTTCTTCAAAATGATCACAATGCATTCGTTACCATTGGTAAGCTAAGAAGCAAAAATGGCCATGTAATGATATTCACTAACTTTTGACAAATAATACGAATTTCAGTTAATTAAACAAAAAATAAGTGATTACTTTGTACGGGGAACGAGGGTATGGTAGGTAATATTCAACAGAAAGGGCCTCTCATCAAGTCCTACCTTGTTAGGCCCTTCAGTTCAGCCCAAGTTCGTTATGAATTCTACTCGATTTTCACGCTTCTCTCATTCTGGGCATTAGCATAAACCTTATAGAACTGTTAACTATTCAGCAGTCAATCTTAACAGCAATCCTTTTACCTCTGTAAAATTAGAAAATTAATGTTGGAAGTTGTGGAAGGATTTTGATGAATCTTAGCTCCAAGTTTAACGATCGAAATTTTAAATTTTTTCAAAGGAATGATGCATTTTAAAGATGGTATTTAGTGCATTCTGAAACTCAGAGAGTAAGAAATAATGAGGACTTATGGAGCAGCGGAACAAACTAAGCAAAACTTCTAATAAGATCCAATGCTTACTGAGTCTTTAAATAAACAGAATTTATGACATCGTCAAAGCCTGTACAAACCGAGCCTTTAATTAAATTAACAGAATTTACATCATCGTCAAAGCCTGTACAAACCAAGCCTTTAAATAAACAGAATTTATGTCATCGTCAAAGCCTGTACAAACCAAGTCTTTAAATAAACAGAATTTATGTCATCGTCAAAGCCTGTACAAACCAAGCCTTTAAATAAACAGAATTTACATAATCGTCAAAGCCTGTACAAACCAAGCCTTTAAATAAACAGAATTTATATCATCGTCAAAGCCTGTACAAACCGAGCCATTAAATAAACAGAATTTATATCATCGTCAAAGCCTGTACTAACCGAGGTTTAAATAAACAGAATTTATGTCATCGTCAAAGCCTGTACTAACTGAGCTTTAAATAAACTAAATTTATGTCATCGTTAAAGCCTGGTAGCTGAATGAAATGAATGTTACTAGACTAATAATAATTATTTGAATAGATTATGCTACAATTTAATTATTTTTACCTTTAAATTATTTAGCTATACACCTAGGTACCTAAATAATTTATTTTCTGCACTATAGCTTTTGTGGTTTTACATACAAATGTTAAGAGATCGTTTATGCAAAATTAATCAGCTCTGAAAAGACTAAAGGATAATATTTCCCTTATTTTAAATATGTAACATATTTTTACATTAAATTTATAATTATAATAACAATAAAAGATTATATATAAAAAAACGAAAACCACACGCAAAAACAAAGAACTAAAAATCGCTAGTCGTCTTTATCTATCTATTTTTACACTATACACAAATAAGATATAATTTTTTATATTATTATTGTTTTTAATTCCCACTACCAACCAGCGGCTGAATGGTAAGAGTCAGATGACAAGTTGGGCTATTGGCCCCAACAAGATATAACTAATATAATTCGTAAGAAATATGTCAGTTATATAAGAATTACATATATTTGTGCTTTGATTCACGATTTTTATCAGATCTGTTAAAAGTCAAAAGTATGATTGGGTTGAAGTAAACGTAAATAGATCCTCGACTGTTTTTTTCTCCAGTGTGTGATAGCGACTCATCATGAAAGATGTGTAGTTCAATAACCAAACGCAACGTCTTCACTTAAGAAAATTGTAATTAACAATTGACCAGTTTCGACTGTTCTATAGCAGCCTTCTTCAGATAATCTAGAGGTTACTGGATAGACTTCGAAAGTACAAGTCAGTCAAAAGAAGTAGTAGTCAAATACAAGTTCAAGTCAAGCATTTGTACTTTTTAAGTCTATCCAGTAACCTCTAGATTATCTGAAGAAGGCTGCTTTAGAACATCCGAAACCGCTCAATTTTAAATTACCATTTTTTTTGTGTGATGACATTGTTTGGTTATTAAACTACACCTCTTTCATGATAAGACGTTCACGGCTAATTGTGTGGCTCTGGCTCAGGGCGGTGCCTGTGAGGTATATATATAGGTATCAATTATTAAAGAACGGAAAAAGCTAGGGGAGAGCGAAAAAGTGGGGTAGAACCGTAGAAATGTGCTCTAGAGGGCTAACGGGTTAAAAGAATCTGAACCGTGAGGCTAGGTATTAGAAATACGATCGAAGTGTAGAGAGAGAACGTTCCAGGAACGTTTTCAGCCCCATTGACCCTACCAGCACCACGTTCCGGGAACGTGGTCAGCCGTGAACGTGGAACTGCTCATCCTCCAAAATCGAGGTCTTCTCAAGAAAACAAAGATTTCCATAATAATAAGGGGATGTGGAATAGCAAATTTGTATAAATATAGAAATTAATAATCATTAAAAACTTAAAAATATGACAAATAACCTGTTCAACGCTAATTTAGAGGTTACAGGTAAGTTTGAAAATACATAATTATAGGAAAGATCAAATATTACTCATACTTTTTTTAATCTAAAAAGAAATTGATAATAATATATTTCATTAATATGAATATCCTTCAAATCGGTTATACTCCGAATTGTTCTTTACGCAAAAAGTTGTATGAGTGAATATCGTTGCGAAGCTTACCTCCTTCAAAAACTTTCTTTAGACTAAGCTTCTAACGCAACATAAATAATTTGATGGGTAAAACTTAGCTACTCACAGCAACAGCACTTACGTAAAAATCCCTAGGAAAAACTCTCTGATATATATATTAATGGAACAAAAAAACTTGAGTGATAACTCCCATTCATCCAATATCGAATCAACCGCGACGTGTAAAAGAGATCCCATGCCAGAAAGGAGATATATAAATGTATTTTCCACTTAAAACGTCTTTGGAATTGTGCCACTTCAACCAAGTAAAGTTTTGTAAAACTAATTAGTGGAATCAACAAGTACCATCAAATGATAAGACAAGGACAGTCCCAAAATTAAAAGAAATAAAAATATGATGACGTTAAAGTAATAATTACTTAATATTTGAGGATTTGTGGTTATTTATATTGATCAGAATATCATTTAGACCAAACAGCATAAGGCATGTGTTAAATGGAAAGAAAAACGGTGGGCAACAATAACAATAATATTTATGATTTCTATATGTTATCTAAAGAAAGTCATTATCTTTAACCTTGGAATCTTAATTGAAACAGGATAGAATGAAACATAATAAATCTTAAAAAAAAACTCTCCCAATCAGAGTGGCACATAGCTCCCTCGCGTTCTATTTCGTAAAATGTAATGATTTTATGCTTTTAAAACCTATTATTATCCCATTTATTTCATATTTCCCCCGTTTGTTTTATCTGTCAAAATTGTTTTGATTTTTTACATGGATTACAGTGTCAATTTAGCAAAATTTAAAGAGCGCAGATGGTTGAAATTAATCTAGGCATATCTGCGAGCTTTTTTCGTCAAACCATCAAAATTTAATCAGATAATTACTTTTGAAGATAAAGGAGTAAATAACTGTATGTTTGAGCGTATGTGGAAGAGAAACAAATGGGCGCTTAAGGTTATATGGGACCACCAACAATGGGCTAATTATGGCCTTCCATCCAAATGTCAATAAAAACGGACAAGCGGTTTATAAGATATGTTGGTTAGCAAAAATTGACCGACAGTCCGACAGACAGACAAGGAACCAAAAATGATCCCTGATGTTTGAAACGGGTTTCTGTCTTGGAATTTTTGAAATCGGAGACCTAAAATTGTTTCGTTCTTCAGAACGATCACATTGCTTCCGTTACCTTCGGTAAGAAAAATGGTGAATGAATTTCTAAAAAGGAAACTCATAATAAATATTTAATATACATCGACAGTCAAGTTTTCTTTGCGTGGTACATATTCATCAATTCTAAAAAGGTGTATTATATTGCCGTGAAGATAATAATAACTCATCATTTGATGAGGAAAGAAAGCATGATCTACACTGACCTACCTTAATCAGGAATTCAAGATGTTTCTCAAGGAGGACACTTTAGTCCACTTTTAGTCCAGAGTACTGATATCAAAAAGTTTTTCAAAGGAATGTTATTTTAACAAATCATTAAACAATAACATCCATTTATCAATAAATGCAATGGCATTCAAACTAAGCTATAAGAGAAAAAGTTAAAGAAAATGTTATCAGTTTTAGTGTAGAAATTCCAAGGGCGGTAGTTGTGAATAATTTCTGAAAAGAGGTTCTCAGTATAAACATGGTATACATTCTTTACGTCAAAAAGGGATCTCTTAGGTCGGAACCCTACTGTAGCATTAAACAACACAGACCACCTGCTACTTCTATATACGCACTGATGTCAAAGATGCCCACTTTCAAAAAATGGGATATCAAAGAATGGGGGAGACGAAGCTATTGTCTTTTGTTTATTGTTCACTCATAAACAACACATGTTGTAGATTGTCATTTCAGATGTCAAAGGTTACCATATTTATGCAACAATTCTCATTCTTTCTCTTATCAAAGAAAGATGTCCTGAATATATTATGTGGAACTAAATATGAACTCTCATATATGATAAATTTACTAGTCAAAACTAAGTAATGTCACATGTTCAGATATAAGTTAAAAGGAATTTTTACAACAATTTGTTGTTCCAATAGAAATTTCACAACACTATAGTTTAGTACAGTAAGTACTCCCATATCTAACATAGTCTAGTTTAGTACAGTTACCATTATATAGAAGGTTAAATTAAATGTCATATAAATCAGCCTGAGCAGTTCATAGTGAATGGAATTAAACTTACGCTAGACAATTACTTACGCTAAACGAAAATTGTAAAGTAAAAACGATCAGATGATTTTAGACCCAAAATAATCATGGCAAAATGGAATAAACACTAGCTCTTGCGATTTGACAATATACTATAAAATATAGAATCCATTTAAATCTAAACTGAATTTGAGAATGTTTAATTGAAAGTGACATATTTAATTTTATAACAGCAGTTCAAATGTAGTTAACAATAGCAACAATGTGAGTTGCTATTTCGAACTCAAATTTGTACGACACATTATCACTAGACTAAGATCTATTTTGTACTAAAATTTTATCACTACAGTTAATGAAATCATAAAATCAGAGCAACTCTCGATTAAAATTAGTTATTACCTTTACTAAAATTTACACATTTGTCCTTACTAGCATGTTGCTTAAGTAAGGGAAAATTAATTTTTAAAAATGAGTAGTAAGAAAAATTATATTATTACTTTTTAAGATTTAAGATTATGACAAGTTTCTCCGACATAATTTGATCTTTTTTATTCATATATTCAAGTAGATCAATAAAAGTATTATATGTCATTAGAGAGAGCTAGAGATTAATAAAAATTTCCTACTCTAGTTCCTTCTAATATGAACATGCCATTGATAATCATCTCCTTTGAAGATACCTTACAAGAAAAAAGGATCAAGGAGGTAAATAGAAAAATACTTCAAGTAAATTGAAAATTTGAGTTTAATACCTTAACTACCTGAGTATGTCTTGTTAATAAAAGAATTGATCCTGTTGACAAGATATAAAACGAAATAAAATATTGAAAATGTTATATGTATTATGATACAATAGAACAATTAAAATCTCTATATAATTTTAATAATTATATTTTTATATGGGTAATTATTTCTTACTTACTCATATAATATGTTAATTATAATCTATATTTAATTAAATGAGCTCATTTCTAACAACATGTAAGGTAATTTAGCTCAAGTGAAAAGATTTTTCCTTAATAAAAAGAAGAAAAGAGAAACGGGTTAAAAAAAAACCACTGCGGGCTTCTTTGGAGCTTATAAAAGGAAAGCAATTAGTGAGATAGGGAGGTAATTTTGTGGATTAAATGGAGCTGAGGAAGAAGCTTTTTCTTAATGGCACATAAGAAATGTTGGATTAACCGCAACCACATTTCACAACATTAATCATCAATGCTACACAAACAAAACAGTATCTAGAGATTTCCTATATATTTAAATATACATTCAGTGCAAATTTCTTCTCTCCGTAATTATTGATTTTCTATTTGTCATTTCATATTGCGATAACCATTCAATTTTATGATGGGAATTCATTCAATAAGAGACAAAGACTATAAACTAATTGTGCCAAAAAAACGTTTATTAAATATCTCTACAAGTGAAAATTATCATGCGCAGGCGTAATAATAGTGTGCCGATCTCTATATGACGTTACCTGGTACTCATCGTGATGTCTAGCTCTGCTACCGGTGGCACCCATCTCGTCCTCGGACAGAGCGAATGTCACACGTGGTGACTTACCGAAAGAACTTCTCGTGGAGCTTGGAGCTCTAACGAATTCTCCACACGTTAATTCTTCGACCGAAAAGGTTCTTTTACCAACTGAATCTCTAGGGCCACCGTGACCGCGGCAGTTACACGTGGATTTCGGTCGGTCGTCTATTTTCTTCGTTCCGTCTCCTTTAGACAAATACTTCGCTGAAGAGTATTTGCCGATCCTAGACAAAGTTGACGAAGACGTCCCCGGATCCCAAGTGTCACATTTGATTCTTTGAAGAGTTCTACTGTCAGCACTTTGACCTCGAGCTCGCTCGTGTCTTTTATATTCACCGGCATTTCCAGCTCCGTGACATTCCCCAAAACTACTCCAGAGCTGTCTGCTTGTGCTCCCAAGTGACAGTTTCGAATCAGATAGGTTACTTAAACTTTGCCTGCGAAATTCTAAGGCTTCCTTAAACCTCTGTGCTGGTTCAGGTCTGGGGCATGGTTTAGCAACAACTCCCAAAGCTTCTGCTGCACTCATTCTTGGTCTGTGAGATGAAGGTTTGTCTCCAAAGGCGGCTGGAGAGGCGGCCCTAGAACTAGGTCTACTGCATGGTAAACTTTCACATCCTATTTTTGCGAGTCTTTTGTCGACTGGAGGGGGAATCGTATAAGCGGAAGTAGAAGCAGAGTGAGGGGGAGTTGGCAGAGATGCAGGGGAATGTCTTTCAAACTCTTTATCCCTATCTTCATCTCTCTCCATTATTGCCTTTTGTTTGAACTCTTCTTTTGGAGGAGTTTTAAAGAGGGAATTATCGATAGACGCTCTATGGACGGGTTGGAATCTCTCCTGTTTGTCTTCAGAGGTGGAATGGCTTCTAAACGCTCTAGGTGGTTTTTTGATTGGTGAATCTATAGCTCTGACCCATATGTCAGCGGTGGCTCCACTTTCGGAGTCAGATGATTCTTCTTGTTCTTCAGAAATTCTGCTTTCCAAACTAGGGTGGCTTCTCATAGGAATAAGAGGAGGTTTATCCAAACTCGATCTTCTCTCATTCGTGCCATTAGACAACAATGACGATGGACCACTGCCAGGACTATATTTTTCCATTTCTTCAGGTCTTTCATAACTTTCTTGACTGGAATAACTTTTTAGACTATCCTTTCTTTGTAAAAGCTTTCTCTCTAACTCTTCTTTACCAGCACTGTTTACTCTCGTCAGACTATCTCTTCTGTTTACTACAGCCTCCGCTAACTCTTTCCTAATTGACTCTATACTATTTTTTCTACTTGAATCCACTACATGTTCTACGCACTCTCTTCTCGGTGGAGGTTCATCAGGTATAATATTGGCAGGATCTGGGGTTTCAAACTTGGATTCCTCAGTGGAATATTCCCTAGAGATAGAATGAGCCTCAAGTTCTCTAATTAGGGACTCTTCTCTTCGACGTTCTTCCTTTCGGTCGACTGTATCGTCTTCTTTCGAACGTTGTATGGGGACGGGATCTTTCTTTACTGTTGTGAGTCGCGTAAGTTCGTCACGCTTGGGGGGCAACGGAGGCTTCGGTTTGGATTTGCACATGCCTTGAAACGGAGGCTGTGGTGTAGAAGGTGTTTGAGGTTGAGAAGAGGGCAGAGGTTGGGGAGGAGGCGGCTGCTGTGGAGGTGCGGAAAGAGCTCGGGCGGGCGGCACCACGGGCGGCAGTACCTGAACGCCCCCGCGAGGAGCTTGTGGCGGTTTGCCGGCTTGAAAGGTGGACACGCCGTAGGGCGAGTCCGCTTGCATGACGGTGCATTGGTCTTGCGCTAGACGGGACGCCGGCCGGTTCCTCGCGTTGGACGGATCGTCCCGCAGCGGCAAACTTCCCACGGCCGGGAACCACACTTTGACTGTGTACGCACAACTGTTTCGGGGCTAACCGCGGCTCGGATACTACTAACTCGTCCGGTAAACACGGGTGGCGGCGCGCTCAACGATCGAACTGCCACCCCCGTCTAGGGCGCAAGCCCACCGCGCCCACCCCTCAGTCCCCTTCAAACCTACATTAATATAAGCGACACCTTTACATCTCTTATACAACTAATATCCCCCCTGCAACCGATATATAGTGATGCATTATTGTACAGATTTCTGTGGTGATTTACTTAAAATAATATTTTATTAATTCTCAAGTAGAAACAACAAGTTAATTAATTTGTGTTTAAATATACATGATATTATAGAAAACTCACTCAAGCACATCGTATTTTTCCCTCCCTTTTATGTTTTAATTAAAATTATAAGAACCAGGCAAATTACTATTTACAAAAATATCCAATTCGACCATTTGTTTATATAAATTTACTTCTTTAAAGGACACTTTATTTCATTGAATTTCGTTTAGTTCGATGCCATAATTAGAAAGACGTTTCAGTACAATATTAAATAATAATTTAATTGGGAAAATTAGTTAATAAAATAATAGGATAAAACTGGAACTTGTTTAATCCAAAGGGGTTGTAGCATAGTCAACTTAAAATTGTTTTACAGTATAGATGTTAGGAAATGTACGATATAATATATATTCTGTTTAGCAGAATGGTTACCTATGTTTCTACCAATAGTATACTTATTAATTATATGTATATATAAAAACAATTCAATCTAACAGTTGCATAAGAATGATATTTTGTTTTAATATTCAATAAATAATAAGTGATAGTGTACCAATAAATAAAAAAATAGTTTACTGATAGTGTGGCACATAGCTTTCTCACGTCCTATTGTGTAATTTAATAATATTTACAGCCCATTATATCAAATTAATATAATTTTTCCCTAATTTTTTTTTGTAAGAATGAAAGTACCAAATTAGTAATATTTAATGTGCGCAAATGTTTGAAATTTATAAGGGATCCTCAGTGGCCTACTTTAGAAATTAAGATAAAATTCAAGATTCGAAATCAAATAAGTACTTTTAAAGATATGTGTGGAAGAGAAACAAATAAGCGAAGAAGATGAAAACTTGTGTGGAACTAACATTGGGTTTAGTGTGACCTACCATCCAAATTGCATTAAAATCGGACAAGTAGTATTTAAGACACAAGTAGTATTAGTATATGTTTGCTCCCAAAATTTATTTCTGTCTTGCCATTTTGTATCGGATACATATCCCAAAACATTCCCTGTTTATTTTAGAATGTAAATGGACATAATTATTTATACATTCCCTTGTCTAAATGACTATTAAGACAAAGGTATGTTAAGTCTAATGTACTTTGGGACAGAGGAATATCACACTTCTGTTTTTAAAAGAGGTAAAACAGTCTATAAGAAGAATATTCTGTACACCTTCTTTATTAACTCCGTTCTGTTATTTATAAGGGGAGTAACAGTCTAAAGAAGAGGAAATCTCATTTAATCATACTTATCTTGCTTAAAAATAATTTAAATTTCTTAACCATATTACCTGGTTAATTATTTTTATTATCTAATGTTTTGTTAAAGGAAGTAAACTTTTTACTAACAAGGTGACAGAATAATTGAGTAGATCATTTTATTGAAAGGGTAAAAAATGGAGCATGTAATTTGAAACCTTTTGTTCAGGGTTTAAGTACTTTGTAGTGGTTCCCCTTAAGGGCTGAGTTGCATAGGTTGAGTCTAATATAAGCTCTCTTAGTTGGCAGGTTTCCAGTGTCAGTATAACTAATACAATAAGTGGCTTTATGCTTTAAAGCAATACAATACAGTATTGCAGATTAGCATATTCCCTCATGCGTTAAACAACTGAACATAATCATTCAATTGGTGTATTGAATTTATATCTTTAATCTTTATATTGATTTTCAGCGACAATAATTTACACTAAAGACATTTATTTATATTAATTATTTATTTAAGGGTTTATATTATAATTAACTAATTAATATACACTTCACTGTTACATTATCATATACTATTAAAAATAACTTCATAAAGCATACAATAGCAATTTAGTTATATAAAAAATTATTTTACATTTAATTAGATGCACTAATATTCATTATAACACATAATAGTCCAGGAGGTAGCGTGCAAAAAAGTGTCTAACATCAAGCTAGAATTTTGTATACAAGTCAATCTTTTAGCGCCTTTTAAGAATATGTGGTCGGCTAAGTTCGTGTGCGGGATATAGCTTGGCAAGAGGCGTTTGAAAAAAACAAACCGGTGGAGAGCGGCCATGTCTCACCAATTATGGTGGACAATGTGATTTTCATGATCCTGAGTACAAAATTAGTTAGTAGACCAAAAATCAAGTTGATGTTAATTTATCCTTTGACAGGTGACCACGTTGAATTTTAGTAATATTTGAATAACTAACCTAACAAGTGTGAAAATAATATCGACTTGATTTTTGGTCTACTCACTAATTCTGTACTCAGGATCATGAAAATCACACTGTCCACCATAATTTGCGGGACATGGCCGCTCTCCACCATTTTGTTTTTTTCAAATGCCTATTGCCAAGCTACGTCCCGCAAACGAATCTAGCCGACCACATATTCTTAAAAGGCGCTAAAAGATTGACTTGTATACAAAATTTTAGCTTGATGTTAGTCAAACACTTTTTTGCACGCTATCTCCTGGACTATAAATACAATGCAGTAACAAGTGAGATTTTTCCTTTCATGGGTTAATTTGGAGGTAGAAGCAGAAAAAAGGTTTACGACGAACCTAATCCATGTTGATACTGAGCTTTCTATTAGACAACACTAAGTTATTAATGTTTAAGAAACATTACAGAATTTTTACACAAAGGTTTAGTTTGTTTATGTATGAATATTGATGGGTCAAGGAAGAATATTGTGTGACAAATATCTATAAATATGTAACTTACATATTCCTGCCAACATATTACTGTAGGTAATAGTACATAACGCGTCGAGTGTGGAAAGTAGCATTTTGCATGCGAGTGTGGAGTTTGCACCCGAGCGACAGCGAGGGTAGTAAAACCACACGAGCAATGCAAAATGCCGTTTTCCCACGAGTTTCGTACCGTACTTTATCTACGATTATTAGATTTAAATAATAAATACAGAAAAAAATAAACTTGCTGTATGTAAGTTCGTATCTCTTCTCTTGATAAAGATGGCATTAATCTTGAGTTGTATTTTTTGCCGAATTAATTATTTCTGGAGGAGTATTATTCTCTACATTTTCGTCAAAGCCACTTGATTCATTCATTGTTTTTCACTAAAAACTCGATGTAAACAGTTACTTTAATAAAAGAATAGCAAATTAGTTTTGTTAAATGTAAACAAACTCGCTAATCGTGCGTAAAGCTGAAGAATTCCTTTTCTTTACCGCGTTAGCGTGGTAAAGAAGAGGAATTCTTCAGAACTATGAGACGCGCATGCGCAATGAATACAAGTACGTAAATAATCACTTTCTACGCATCTAAACAGAGATATAAATTTTATATTTCCTATCAATCATATAGATAAACTACTTATTAACAAAATTATGAATTAGATGCCTGAACTAAATCATTAATAATTCTTTACTATACATTTATTTGGTAATTGTAATTGAAAATGTCATTTTTTAATTTTATAACTCAGAGGTTTCTCATACAGACTGATATAATAAGTACTTAAATGATCTATTTAATTTTAATTGTAATTGTAATTTACTTGAGTATCGTCAATGGTAATATAGGCTCAATACTACAGGTAGATTATTCCAAGCTTTCTAGATAAACAGTATTTAAGTGAGTGATAACGATGTTATATCATGCTAATATAGAGGTGATGTAAAGTTCTTTGAAATTGCCCGAAAAATAAAAGTATAATAGAGCATCAAAAACCAAAATATCAACGGAAAGAAATAAAAAAGGGTCAACCAATAAGTGAAACACAACTTCCTCGCGTCCCGTCGCGAACCTACTTTAATGATATTATGCTTTTAACCCATTATTGTCTATTTTATGTAATTTTTCCCCTTTTTTAAATCCTTAAAAATTGTTTTGATTTACAACATAAATAAAATTATACTCAGCAAAAACATAACCGTGAAAAAAGAGCCAAGTTCCAGACCCCTTGCCAAAAAAGTCCGCCCATCAAAGTATTGTCATCTATATACACTTTGTCACTTTTAAAGATATAGGTGTAAATAAATGTGTGTTTATGGGAATTTGAAAGAGAAAAAAATGGCCACAGAAGACTAAAACTTAAATGGACTGGACAAGTTATGTACTACCATCCTAATTTCATTAAAAATAGATAAGTAGTTTTTATGACGTTATGTTGTTTCGTAAAAATTTAGCGACAGACAGACATGGGACCAAATATGTTCCCTGATTGCGTAATAGTACATTACGCGTCTAGTGCAGAAAGTAACATTTTGCATGCGAGTGTGGAGTTTGCACCCGAGAGACAGCGAGGGTAGTAAAACCACACGAGCAAAGCAAAATGCCGTTTTCGCACGTGTTGCGTACCTTATTTTATCTACAATTGTGGATTTTAATAATAAATACAGAAAAAAATGAATACAGCTGCGAAAAGAATCACTTTCTACACATCAAAACCGAGATATAATGTTTATATTTCGTATCAATCGTAGATAATCAGATTTTTGTGCAGGAATTTTTTGAATTCGGGGACATAAAAAAATCGTTCTTTACTTTCTAGCGATGAAAATGCTTTCGTTACCTTCGGTAAGCTTGGAAGCAATTAAATAAATTAGATAATAATGGGCCGTAACAGCGAAATACAAGATAAGTACGCGTTATGACTTGACGAAGCTAATTATCACTTAGTAGACTAATTTTAAATATAAAACCGAGGAAGTAAAATGGGATACAATTTTCAAAATATTTGAAATTAGATTGAAATATATAATCTAACCACAAACCACACATTATCACCTTATTTATCATATCGTTGGCTTTATTTAACCAATAAATTACGAGCAATAATTTAAACTAAAAGCAATAATGGGAAAATTTGGTAAATGATAGAATAGAAAATAGGAGCTATTAATCAAAGCTTAATGCTCGTTTATCCCGGTAGAGGCAAGAGACGCCCGATACCCGTTTTCAACCTGCTCCTGGATTTCTCTAAATCTATACGAATTTACGAACGATTTCCATTTCAAAGTTATCATTCCCTGGACTACGAAAACCATTTGCCAATTAATTTAGGTAAATACCCGGAGGATTTTAACAAAAATTTTAGATGTGTCATTTAAATCAAATTTTCATTTTTTAATATAATTGTTTAACAAACTAGTAAGAAACAAAAGAACAACAAAACAAACGAGCACGTAAGAAACTTTATGAATATCGATGCAGGTAATGTCTTGAAAGTCCAATACATATTTTGAAACCAATAATTTTATTGTTATCAGTTTTCAATTGAGAACGTTAATTTCAGATGTACTTAAGGCCCCCATACACGATCAAACATTTTGCGCAAACCTGATGTTTGCGCAAACCTGATGTCGGGCAAGTTTAGGCCATACACGTCAAACATCATGTTTGCGCAAACATCTAACAACCCCATACACTGTCAAAATGTTTTCGCAAACATTTTGACCGTGTATGGGGGCCTTTAGACTAATATTTTTGTGACAATAAATGGTAAAATCTTATAAATTTTAAAATAGATAATTATAAAATCAAATATCTTAACTTTAACAAACATAAGTTATGAAATGACACAGTACCTTTCCACATCCTCTGGTATTGGTGCATCTGAAGACACCCAAAGCATGAGTTCGATATTCTTTGTCCAGATGATCATACTGAGCCTGGATTTTTCTGTAATTATATTACTCATTATTAGAAAATAATAATATACGTAATGATTATAAAAATAAATATAGATATTAGTATAAATTAAACACGTTTTTATGAATAATCTGAAAAGTACTTATATCATTGAGACTATTCCATTAACCTTTCTTAACTTAACCCTTAAACGCTAACCTTATTTTTTCGGTGCTTAACGCTAACTTACGTATTTTTTACGTACACGCAGTAGTTATCACGAATCTAAGTTAATATTTAGCAAACATTTTTATTTTTATTTTAAATATATATTTGTTTGTTGTTTATTTATTACTTATGTGTTTATCGTGTTCACTTATTAATTTATTACATTTTTAATATTTTTTATTATTTTTATTTTGTTATTATTATTTTGTAATTATTTATTTATTTTTATTGATTAGGTATGTGTTTATTTATTATTTTTTGTGTTTATTTATTATTTTTTTGTTTATTTATTACTTTTTGTGTTTATTTATTATATTTATTAGTAGAAATTTATATATCTTTAAGACTAACTATACGTAATATTTACGTGGTGACTTAATGAAAAATTATTGTCATAATGGATAACCCCGTCCTGTAATAACCCTGGCAGTTGATCGGGACTAAAACCCAAAAGAAAAAAATTGTCAATCCTCACTCCACTGTCCATTGTCATCCACATTGGTGAAACTGAAGTGAGTATGTACTACAACGGCAAGGTCTAGAAGCACTGCTAAAGAGTGGAGATTGAGTGGTTTAAAGTTTTTCTGTGATTCACATTTAACTAAAACCGTACGTAATTTTTAAGGGATATTATGTCTGTCTGTCAGCATGGCCTCGGTCAGGACCGTCTTCATTAGCGAAAAACTAGGAGATCGAATAACTATCTTAATTTTATACTAATGTGAGCCTTAACACGTGGTGCAAGTTGGAAGCTTCGAAAAATAATTCTTGTGGACAAAACCTCTGCTTTATGATAATGAGATATAAGAATTCTTCATTCATTTAAAACTCTAAAAAACTCACCGAACTAACTGTGGATTCGGTAGACTACTTAGTAAAAAGTTATGCCTGTGTTAAATGTCGAATACCTGGAGGATTTTAACACAATTTTAGAGAAGTGATTTAAATCAAATTTTCTTTTTACTTTCTCATATAAAGAGAAAGTATTGTGATGGCGCGAAAATTCTATTTCAAGATTTTTATGGATTTACATGTTTTGAGGTCCCTTGAGTCCAAAAAAGTGGTTTTTTAAAAAATGGCTGTCTGTCTGTCTGTCTGTCTGTGCAGACGCCTGGAGCTTAAACTACTGGGCCGATTTTGACGAAATTTGGCATACATGTTCAGAAAAATCATACCCTGAGGCGAAATCGAGAAACGAAAATTTAGCTCCAAATTTGGGGGCGCTACCCCCCAAAAACTCTGATAAACGTGAAAAAATGATTTCTCGAAAACGGTTCCGACGATTTTGATCGAAAAATTCTAAAATGTACCCCATTTAAATTCAAACCTAACGATATAAGCCGTTTTCCCGGGAAAAAGCTAGTTCCTGAGAAAAAAGTTTTAAACGCGGACGGAGAGAACCCGGGTTCGATTCCCCGCCCAGGAGATGTTATTTTTATGATAAATTTTGATGAAATGTTCAATAATAATTAAATGTACAAACGAAAACTAATAAATGGAAAACACTGGGCAAAATAATTATGAACTCGTATGAGAGAAAGTTTGTCTGAGTTGCCTCGGACCGATTTTTAATTATAACAACTTTCTTGACAACTATGTCGTCTATATAGGCCACTTAACATTAAGATAAACAATTCTAATGTTTGTTTTTTGATTATATCTGTTTCATTAGTTACGAATTAGAGACACCTTTGTGAGTGCACGTCACAAAACTTTAAAGTATTGCTTCAAGTGCATTAAAATTTCTTTTAATATACTCTAGAGAAGCGTAAAAAGGAAGCTGCAAAGCGAATAACTAAGAGAACTGGGATAAAGTAGGCAGATGCAAATGAGCTCCCTAGCCGAGTTAATATCTTCAAAGACTCCTCTAATTAAATCACTTAAAAGAATTTCCTCATATTTTTTGGTATAAAATCCTTTCTTCATACCCAATGCAATTAAATTGAAACTGATACATGAATTTATATCTGTATATATACAGGGTGGTCCAAAAGTCTCCCCCCCCCCTCTTAACTTTTGAACGGTTTGAGATAAATTAATGAAACTTAGGGGATCTCTACCATGCAAAGGGAAGTTTGTTTTCATGCAATCACCCACTAGGGGCAACCATCCACTTTGCCCCCAGGCCACCCAACATCAAAATTGCAAATTGGAGCGTATATATTTGATAGCATATTTGGATTCTACGGTGAAAAATAATAAACTTTTACTTGAAACTATTTTTTCTATCTCCAATATTTTGCCCCCGATAGGTGGGCAAAGATAGCAAAATTACCCTTCTGAAATAGTAAAAAAATAACTCTTAGATCGTTATAAAATCTAAACGGATTGAAATAAAGTCATGGAACTTGGGGGATCTGCACCATGTAAAGGGAAGTGTTTAATCATCCACTCGAGTACTAGGGGCAACCTCCATTTTGCCCCCAGGCGCTGAAATCTACGATTTTTATACCTTTGCCCCCCTATAGGGGAAAAAAAAATAGAGGTAGAAAAAAAAATTGAAGTAAAATATTTTTATTTTTTGCCGTAGAATCTAAATCTGCTATCAAAAATATACATTCTAGGACAACATTTTGAAGTTAGGTGGTCTGGAGGCAAAATGGGAGGTTGCCCCTACAGCGCGGTTGCATGAAAACAAACTTCCCTTTACATGGTACGGATCCCCTAAGTTTCATTAATTTATCTCTAATCGTTTAGATTTTACAACGCATTATCGGTAGGGTAATTTTGCTATCTTTGCCCACTTATAGGGGGCAAAATATTGGGAATAGAAAAAAAAGTTTCAAGTAAAAGTTTATTATTTTTCACTGTAGAATCCAAATATGCTATCAAAAATATACACTCCAATTTGAAATTTTGAAGTTGGGTGGCCTGGGGGCTAAGTGGGTGGTTGCCCCTAGTGGGTGATTGCATGAAAACAAACTTCCCTTTGCATGGTAGAGATCCCCCAAGTTTCATTAATTTATCTCAAACCGTTCAAAAGTTAAGAGGGGGGGGGGGGGACTTTTGGACCACCCTGTATATAAAAGATACAGCCGGACATCCTAAGAATGAAATTGATAAATTCTAGAAAAAAAATCGTCACATAGAATTTTTTTTTTAAGACAAAATATGAATGTTCCCTTTTTAGATTTTTATCCCTCACCATTTTCACCCATTGCAGAATTGCTTCACCTACATCTTTACACTTACGATCTTTAGATCTTTTTTAAGGTCTCCACTTGTTTCATATAGTTTAAATATTGAATACCAGTTCTTCAAAATTGTAAACACTGAACTCTTTGTTCTTCATTCCTTCTGATACTTCTTTGTTCTTCATTCCTTTGTCTAAGTTTTTGAATAGATTTTTTTTTTTTTTCTGAAAGTGATGATTTTCTTTTACACATTTGTACGGTGAGTGAATTACGCTGTAAAAAGTCAAGAGCTTTATAAACGCCCAAAAGGAATTCTAAACTGAGACTAAGAGATTTCTCTAAACTGTACAAAGATGATTCTGATTCCATTTAAACTAATGGAGGTAGAATACGTAAAATTATTAGAGTGATAGAGAAAAAATCTCCTAAAAAATGTTCAAAGAAAATAAAGGAATGCAAAAACACCGCCAATATTTAATTCGCAGAAAGTTTGTCGGTCGTATCTTTATCCTTATTTCTAAGAATTTTGTTCGTTATAGAAAAATTAATTTCATTTTCGTTATAAAGAAACATATTTTGTGGAGAGTTCGTGGGGGAAAAAAATTCGTTAAATAAAGATTATTATCTACTCACGGCAGCAAAATTAAGCATTGCTTACTTCTTTTTAGGCTGGAAAGTACAATTTCGCTGATTTGTCAGTAAAATATTAAAAACAGGCAGAAAAATATTTCCCTGAAAGTACAGTGTTTACCAGTGTGTGCTATGTCATTTATTTTTGTTTGTGTTTAGTTTTATTTTAATTTTTATTGTTTTAAATTTAGTTTTTACTACGTTTTTATTAGCTTGCATTCTTGTTTGTTTGTTTGTCCGGTACAAATCTGACAATCGATTTCTAACTAACTTCCCGAATAGCTAGACATTTGAAACTTTTAGCATAGCTCAGAACACGATGACAATGCATTATTTTAATACTTTTAGCCATCTTTCAGCAGAATTTAATTGGTTTTCAACAGATTTTGCTGTGCGGAAAGTTAGTTTGGAAAAAATCCGCAAGTTATTTTATTTGTTTTGCCATATCCAATATTTACGCAATCTTCATTTTGACGGGTCTCAAATTTCTGATAGATAAACATTGGATGACAGATGGTTGTCATTTATGTGAAGTAAATAAATTCGGAACTATTTTTTTTTTCACTAACATTATATATTATATAACAATAATAATTATATTATCAACATTACATACGATTCAACAGAAAATTTAAAAACGTAGTATATAAAAAGTTCTTTTTATCTTGAAATTATTATTTACTTGTTATATATTACAAACCAATGTTATATTATTAATGTATTGATATGTTTACCTAAGCTTCTATTTTTAATCGTTATAATTATAACGTCATAAGTTGTCGATATCTCTTATAAATTTAATAAAAACAATTGTCATTTTCTTAACACCTGACCGCTCCTCAAGTTGAGTTGCAGAAGTTTTATTGATTATGTACCTTTAGTCGAGTTGACTCTCAACTCTATATTTAAAAATATACCAATATTTGGTATCGATCAACAAAAGTATTAATTACTAGGACATTGGTTTTTATCCAACCATGGGAAGGAATAAAATTAATCTCTAAAACTATCCTTACAATTTGATTAATCTTTAATTAACACAATACCTGAAAAACGCATTACAACCCTACATTCAAGCCAAAATTCAAACATCATCTAAAGCCAAACAAGATTTCCTTGTGTAGTATGGACTCATCATTATTAATTATCTTACAATCCTACTCAGAATTAACTTTTGAATACTAATGTGAACCACCTTTCAAATAGTCTGGAGCAGCGTTTCCCAACCCTATAGTTGTGACAAAATATTTTAGAGTCACGAAAAATCTTTGAAATGATACAGACATCAATTATAAAAAATATACATTCAAAAAATCATTACATATAAAAGTAAGTTCAATGGAATTAAAATATGTATTCAAAATTAATTTAATAAAGTAATAATAATAAAATGATCAGCCTGCAGTCCCTCCTTCATAATCCAGTAATGATTTTAGTAGAATCCGGGCCCTTGGGACCATGGGATACCCCTGCAATCTTTAGGGTATGCAATTTCCAATACACTATATATATATTTATATAGGTGACGATAATGTTTAAGAGAAATTTATAGGATCGTGGCATCAAAAAGGTAGGGAAATGCTGATCTGGAGCATAAAATTCCTTGAATTGATGTTTGAATCATCGGGGTAATGAAGTTTACCTAATTGAATCCAGTTTCACTCTGCAAAAGATAATAATAGGAATAGAGAAAGACGTTTCTAAACCACAGCTATCTAAGTCAGCTTTCGACCACAAAGGGTAAATCCACAGTGCTGGTGTTCTATTATACTTAGAAAGAGACAAAACAAACCCTTCTCCTTCTCTTATTTAATCAACTCTTCTTCTAGAGCAGTTATACCATCTACAAGGCGGGGGGTTTTTATCAACAAAATTTATTATTATATTCTTTTTTTAAGTCCAAAAAGGGCTTATGGTCGTTACAATGCTAACGGATCGTACCCTAAGGCGGTATATATGCGGTATATATTGAACATTGTATTTAGCTTACGCTATAGCCTGCAGCAATTCCTGTTTCTGATGTTCCTTGGTTTTGATAGATCCACCCTCAGCTAGGGCGAGCTTCAATTCTCTCTGAAGTACATTGAGCTTTCTACGTTCTGCTTCGAGCAGTAAACTCGTAACCTGAAATAACAAACAAACAAATATTTATTTTAGTTTTTTTTTTTTTTTAAATATTAAAACTATAAGAAGATGTGTTCTTTAATATAGCACAACATATTTATTTTCATTAACTAGTGTGCAAAGTTTATACACCTGAAAGAAAAGTTCGATGTTCAAAAAATTCTAGACAGAAATCAGTTTTAGACATCATACAATTTTGGTCTCGTGGCTGTCGAAATATCTTAAAAACTACTCGTCCGATTGTAATGAAAATTGGATGGTAGGTCATATTTAGCCCATTGTTAGTCCCATAAAAGTTTCAATCTGTTGCGCCTATTTATTTCTCTTCCACATGCGCACAAACATACATTTATTTACACATATCTTCAAAAGTACTTATCCGATTTTTATGAAATTTTAATGGTTTTTCAAAAGGAGCCCACAGATAGCCTCAGATTAATTTCAGATTCTTTAAATATTGCTAAATTGATACTCTAATTCATATAAAAAAAATCAACAAAATATTGACAGTTTTAAAAAATTCGGGGATAAAATTAAATAAATTGGAACAATAATGGGGCTGTAAAAGAATAAAATCATTAAAGTATACAAAATAGGGCGCGAGGAAGCTATGTGCCACACTAATTGTCAGAGTATTTTTTTTAATCTACGAGTACTTAGAATTTTGTTCCAACCACTTCAAATATCACTATAGCATGTTATAAAGTTAAAACAAATTCTTTCCTGATTTTCTCCGTTATACATATGAAGTTTATTTCCTACATTTTTTATTTAACAAGAGCTATAAAATAGAAACCATTACTTTTATTAGTTTTTAGTCTTCTCGCTATTTCAATAAGGAAATCATATATGATTATAAAAATATCGATTACAAAAGCTTAAATAAGATTTTTTTCCTCTGTCTTCACAATTAGAGCTAAAAATGTTTTAAAAATAAATATAGTTTTATCAAACGATATTTTCCAGTCTTAAAATACCTCCAGTATTTCAGCAATTGTTCCCGTGGGATCTAAAGTGAATGACGAGGGCCAAGGGACTTTTTCACATCCGATTTCCATGCTCAAAAAAGTCCTTTTTCTCTGAACTTCAAGTGACAGATTGTCAACCCTTTCCTCTCTCAATATATTCTACAACTTTGAGCTATATATATTATAAAGTTGGAGTAGAGTTAAAATATGTAGGTTAACAAGTTGTAATAGTCGTAATATTCAGAAATAATAATATTGTTATCTCTGATAATATACTATATAGAGATATTGTTATATCTGATAATACACTATATAGAGATATTGTTATCTCTCATAATATACCTACTATATAGAGATATTGTTATCTCTGATAATATACTATATAGAGATATTGTTATCTCTGATAATATACTATATAGAGATATTGTTATATCTGATAATACACTATATAGAGATATTGTTATCTTTCATAATATACCTACTATATAGAGATATTGTTATCTCTGATAATATACTATATAGAGATATTGTTATCTCTGATAATATACTATATAGAGATATTGTTATCTCTGAGGATATTTGACCACTTTGATTGAAAGAAATATTTTAATAACTAAACTATCAAGTGAAAAACTTGAGAAATGACAACTACCTGATTTCAGAAAGTATATGCTATTTATTATCTTAAAATTAATATTCTCAATACCGATACCAATAAATTGTTAATATTTTAGGGAGAAATGACGAGAATCGGAAAGAAGATATTCAAATTAGCAATTTCAAGAATATTACTAGTATAATGTAATATAACATCTAATCAATCAGGTTAATAAAGTCAAAAAAGTTAAGATGTTAAAATTAAAATAAATGATTACCCTTTAAAATTTTTTTGATGTTTTGTCTATGGAATAATTATATTTTGTATAATCTAATATATAAATAAATTTTGATTTCAGCTTGAGAATGACCCAAGAAGAAGTCAAAATATTTTAAAAGTGAGCTTTTTAATTTCTTAATAGACCCAACCACTCTAGAAATAAATAAGGTTTTCAATTAAACAATATAATCAACGTTACAATGAAAAAAATATTTTATATACAATTGTTAGTATGGAAAGAACCACTACGGATTGAACTAAAAATGGGCATGCTAAATTATACAATTGTTAGCAATATAATTCAAAACAACAAAAAGAAATAAAACAAAAGTAGAGAATAGTCTGTGAGGAAGGAAGATACTATGCTATATCCACTATAAAAACGTTTTGCCCATAAATCCTACAGTGTTACAAAGTCCAGAATGTTTTATAGGTGTAATCTAGACCGTGCCTAGACAGGTGTCTAGACTCATTCCTACCTCTTGCTTGTCTTTACTTTATATATGGGTGTAACCTATTCACTACTAGCACCAAACGATGAGTTTAAGTATTATAATCCAGGAGATAGCGTGCAAAAAAGTGTCTGACTAACATCAAGCTAGAATTTTTCTATGTGACCTCTTTGATTTGCTTGACTAACTAACCTATTAAGTGACAAACTACCATCAACTTGATTATTATTGGTCTACTAACTAAGTTCGTACTCAGGATCATGAAAATCACATTGTCCACCAAAAAGGGCGGGACATGGCCGCTCCCCACCGGTTGTTCATTTTTCTTTTCAAATGACTATTGCCAAGCTAAGTTCTGCAGACGTACTTAGCCGATAACATATTCTTAAGACACCAAATGATTAAGTTCTACACAAAATTCCTTGTCACAAGTTCACGTAATTTCATTCATCAAATAAACAGGTCAAGTGTGTGCTAGTCAGCACATAGCGAGGGTCCGTCGGCAACCCTGCATATAGTTTAAGTAGTACCCTATTAATGGTGTTTTTTAAAATGCTAAAAAGCTTACTTTGAACTATCCTATGGGTCTGATATTCTCAAAACACATAAGCAAACTTCTGATAAAGTATTTTTTTGCCACTGAACCGGACTACAACCACATAAATACATCGAAAAGACTATAGTTACGAAAAAACGTATTTTGTCAATAAAAAATAAAATAATATTTCTTTCGAAATTTCCAAAAAGTGGTATCTTTACTTTTGGTCGAAGAATGTTCAGGATTTTTTTCAGATTTTTTGCACTTCACATAAGCGAGATAGAGGGGGGGACACGTTTCACACCCACTTCAAACTTGCCTACGCTCGCCCTATCAAAGTTATAACCAAAGAATTATAGATTTTTGTAATTAGCTCGACGTACTCTTTCATATGATACCCCTCACGGTGTCGAAAAAAAATAAAAAAAATGTTAACCCCTAAGTTTTTTTACCCTAATGTTTTTGAAAAATGTTTTTTTTAAGTCGCTATATTTTTAAAATATGTGGGTAAGTACAAGACACATACATGCCAAATTTCAAAGTGATCGGACGAAAGGTGTAGCCGTGAGAGCAGGCGACCGGACGGACGGACAGACACACGCAGGAAAATATAAGGGTCCTTGGTTTTGCCTACGGACCCTAAAAACAACATGCACCACGGACCACAACATGCACCACCCTGAAGATGCCTCTAGCACAAGATGGGAAACGTCTGAAACAATATCCACTATAACACGGTCACCACCATAGAACACTCTAGAGCAGCGTTTCCCAACCCTATGGTCGCTACCCAAAATAGGGTCGCGACAAAATATTTTAGGGTCACCAAAAATCTTAGTTATTATAGACAAAAATAAAAAATAAAAGATACTTAAAAAAACACAAAATATAAATAAGTTCAATGGAATTAAAATATGTAAATTCAATTTAACTAAGTAAACATAATGATAGATAAATGATATGTAGATAATGATATAGATAAATTCATAATGATAAAGGAATGTTATTAGGAAAAGACAAAAACAAATACTAGATATAGATAAATTCATAATGATAAAGGAATGTTATTAGGAAAAGACAAGAACAAATACTAGATATAGATAAATTCATAATGATAAAGGAATGTTATTAGGAAAAGACAAAAACAAATACTAGATATAGATAAATTCATAATGATAAAGGAATGTTATTAGGAAAAGACAAAAACAAATACTTGAAACGTTGATAAAAATAAAGCGACAAAAAAAAAAAAAAAATCGGTCCGAGACAACTCAGACAAACTATCTCATATACGAGTTCATAATTATTTAGCCCAGTGTTTTCCATTTATTAGTTTTCGTATGTAAATTTAATTATTATTGAACATTTCATCAAAATTTATCATAAAAATAACTTCTCCTGGGCGGGGAATCGAACCCGGGCTCTCTCCGTCCGCGTTTTAAGCTATTTTCTCAGGAACTAGATTTTTCCCGGGAAAACGGCTTATATCGTTGGATTCGTATTCCAATTACGTACTATAGTTTAGTTAAAACAATACCTAAATTATGCTGTCATTTGATAAACTTGAAGAACTAAAGTGGTCGAACCCGGTCTAATAATAAGCTATATTGTGTTTTATTTCACGAATGACTTTTGACAATTATTCGCTAAGTTACAAAGCTCTAAAGTAATGGCTTAAAGCACACATCACATATAGTTAGACCTCATTTTTAATTAACTTAAAACGATAATAATCGGTAGGTACCTAAACAAAATGTTGGTCGAAATGGATTTAGATCAATTCAATAATTTATTATCGCATTATTAATCATAACAGAGTTCTGAGTTCCCTCGTAATATCCTACATTAAATGTCGTAAAAACGGAAAAATTTTCAGTTGCGATATATATATATGTATATATTATAATATTATTTCTTCCAAAAACTAATCACGTTTAATCATTGAGTTGTTTTTTTTAAAGTTTACTAAAAATTAAACTGAATAAAGTACAAAGTCAGCCATAATACATTATATATATATATATATATATATATATATATATATATATATATATATATATATATATATATATATATATATATATATATATAAGTAATAAATTAAAAATCTTCAAGGCAAAATATAAGATGAAAAATAAAAAGTTTAAGACGGTAGAAGTGATGCCTTTTCACCCTCACCAGATCCAATTAATTCTCTCTTAATCCTTGAATTAATCCCTCAAAAATAAAAACCTTCAAGCAATTAAATCATCAACTCCGCAGAGAACTAAATTCAACTAAAAAAAATTAAAAAAAGTTTATTAAATGTCCCAAACAAGAATACGTTTATAATTTATACAAAACTCTTGATAAGTTAAAGTTTATTTTAGTAAAATTATTATTATGCAATTATAGGTAAATTTTTTATTATTTAAAAAAAAAAAAAAAAAATAGGTACTTATATAATTTAACAGTTTTATTAGTAAATAAAAATATATGAAAATAATCTGCCAATTAGTGTGGCACATAGCTTTCTCGGGGGGTCTTTAGCGTACTTTAATTATTATCTACTAAATTCTAATTTAGTAGAGAGTTTAATTTCTATGTAACTTTTATCAAATTTATTTAATTTCCTCTCTTTTTTTGCTTCCGATAATCACGATAACCGTTCAAAATTTAAGAGGGGGGGAGGGGAGACTTTTGGACCAGCCTGTATAATGTACTTAAAATGGTGTTATGCATTTTCAAATCATTATTTCAAATTTATTTAAATTTTCCACTTCTTTTGAATCTGTCAAATTTTTTTTGATTTTTTATAAAAATTAAAAGTATCAATAGCAATATTTAGTGTGTGCAAGTAGATGAAATTAATGTGGGGCTGTCTGCGGGCTACATTTGACAAACCATTCATTTATAAATAATAATAATAATACTAAGTATAATATGTTGACAGCAGTCATTTTACCTCTAAGCCAACACTACCATTCAAGACTATCTAGTTTAGAAGAAGTTTATTCTTTTTGTATAATTATTTAATTATCTTATTATTATTCTGGTAATTATTTCCTTTGGTATGAATGAGTGATGTAATGAATGAGATTAGTGTGTGTGTAATTGTTGAATGTATGACTGTTGGAAAGGTAGTGAGTGAGGTGCTTCCGCCGAGGTGGTGGGGATGGCGGCCAGGGACCCCTACCTCCAGTGCGCACGCGCGCCTGGGGGGAAGGGGGGCTGCCTCCCTAGTACCTGGCGGGGGCGCCGGTAGGGTGGGGACGAGAGGATAAAAGCAGGCCTCCCAGCCCACTGGGCACCATTAGCTCCAGCTCTCTCCTAGAGCTCGGACCTGGTCTTGTCCTCTCTCTCTCTCCCCCTCACTATCTAACCTTACTCCTTATACTTATAATTATCCTTATCCATGTTAACCTCTTATATTTATTATTCCTCTAATAGAGTTATTATTATGATGGAGTAGTTTCTTATTTCGGACCTCCCTAACCTCCTTTCCTTTCTTCCTATCCCTAGCGGCCCTATGTTTCCGCCGGTGGGACACCACTTCCGGCCATGACCTCTTGGGTTTCACTGGAGGGTTACCACTTCCAGTCCTTCGACATCGGTATCCGCCGGTGGGTTACCACTTCCGGCCGAACCCCGTCTTGAGTCTCCGCTGGTGGGTTACCACTACCAGTCTCTTGCCCTGACTTGAGTTTACCGCCGGTGGGCTACCACTTCCGGCCGATCCGCTTTTCCACTTCCGCTGGAGGGTGACCACTTCCAGCCCTTTTGGTTACGTCAATGGGGGAACCACTCATTGACACACTGCCTTGCCCAATACCGCCGGAGGGTTACCACTTCCGGCCCCCGACCTAGCCTTGACTATACCGCCGGTGGGTTACCACTTCCGGCCGAAACGTACGTCCATCCGCTAGTGGGTTACCACTGCTAGCCTCTTGGTTTCGCTAGTTGGGTTACCACCTTCTGGCATTCCTTTTTGCCCCTTCCGTTATCCGGGTACCACGGATAACCATTAACCCAATACCGCTAAGGGGTTACCACTCTTAGTCTAAACCACGTCTTGAGTTTGCGCCGGTCAGGTTACCACTGCCGGACACGTCCTTTTGTATTCCGCTGGTGGGTAACCACTTCCAGCCCTGTCCTCTGACATTCCGGCATCCGGGCACCACGGATGACCCCCAAGACCACTTCCACTGAGGGGTGACCACTCTCAGTCTCTTCCCCGTTATGCCACATCCACTGAGGGGGCACCACTCTCAGTCTACTCCCCTTTGACCACTACCGCTAAGGGGAAACCACTCTTAGCCTCCTACCCCCTTTTATATTCCGCTGAGGGATTACCACTCTCGGCCCCTCTCCCTCTATACCCACTCCCGCTGTCGGGGCACCACCGACAGCCATTAGGTTTATTTATTACCCATACCTATTTCTATCTCTCCCTTTATTATTTAGTATTTCAAAGCCAGGGAGCATGGAGTTTCTTCCTTCTCATCAAAGAGGAAGTGGCGACCGTGACGTCAACGTCAGCCCCGTAATTTGCCCCCGGGCTGATCGCGTCCTAACAGGCGGCGCGATCCCCCGGTAGTGCGCACGCGATTCCCTGTTTAGGCCCGTGCGCCAGGTGTCAAAATGGCGACCGTGACAGGACCCGTATATTATCCTGTTTAATTTAATTCTTTATTGTTATTTTGCCTGTTAGCTAGGGATTGTGTAGGGAATAGGTTAGGTTTAGGTCCGTTATTATATGTATCGGTTTTTTTTAAAATATAATCTTTGTGGAGTGTTTAGTGAGGTGATATTAAATTTTTAGTGAGGACTACTTGAGTGTGTTTATTTTTATTTAATTTCATTTAACCTATAATTTATCATTATGTTCAGTAAAACACTAATTGAGTTAACCTCCGGTGACGTAAGGAGGGAGTTAACCAAACGTGGCTTACCGATTAGTGGAACCGCGAGTGACGTATACATTAGATTAGAGGAAGCCCTACGTTTAGAGGGTCAAGATCCGCAAAAATATTCTTTCTGGTGTCCAATTGCCCATGACGAAAGTCTTCAAGAAGCAGACAATAACCAACCGAACGGTGACCTACTAGAGCTCGAAGACCCACCGGACAACGCAGGTCGTCCCCTTCAGAATCCCGCACCAAGTGGAGAACCAGGATCTTCTAAGCTAGTTCATCCCGGCATCGGACACTCGGAAACTCACTACAACCCCGTGACAATAAAGCACAGAGCATCCACCGCGCCCACAGGATCAGCGATGCCCCCGATAGACGACAGAGCCACCGGCCTCTCCTCTGCCTTAGAGGCATTTTTACAGGAGACCGCCGAGAATCGGGCGCTTATTCGAAGTTTAGTTCGGCGACTGGAGGATCAACCGACAAGAGACACCAAGTGGGATCCGGCGGTGTTAGACTTCGTTATGACCCCGTTTGAAGGCCGCCCATGGGAAGATCCTCCCAGAGTTATAGAGAAGTGGACAATCGGACTCACTGAAAATAAAGTACCTCGCTCTTGTTGGGTGGAAGCGGCCAACAAACACCTCAGCAGTGAGGTAAAGAAAATTTGGCAAGCTCAGTGCCTCCCGGACGCGACCTGGGAAGATTTTACCCGCTTCCTAACTACGAGGTACGGATCCCCAAGCAGACTGTCGGCGTTGCGAGCGAGTTTCCACGGCGACAAACAGAAGCAGGGTGAAACCGTTGAAAAGTTTCTCCAGGAGAAGTACGCTGTGTTTCGTCGGTTGTACCCCAATGAGCCCGAACCCACATATATTAGCCAAGTTATCGAGTTAGTAGCTCCAAAACTAAGACAGTTTTTACGATTGGGAACAACAAGTAAAATATCTAAATTTATTGGACTTGCTCGGCGAATTGAGGCAGATCAATCCGAGGAACCTGCCGAAGCACCCAGAGAACCACCGAAACAAAACAACGATAGATGCCCGGATAATTATAGTCCCCCGGGAAACCACCAGTTTCCTTATGATAATCGTCGTGAGAATACCCAGACTCCCACCTGGCGAACCAAACACCAACCAAAAGAGCAGTCCGAAAAACAAGAAGTGAGGGTTCGCGCCGGAGCCTCGAACTCACAACCCCCCGAGCGGCTCCTTCATCTAGAGTTCAGTCCTAAAGACCATAGCCCAACCTTAGCGTTTCGATTTAGCGACGGGAGTGAGTATAAGGCACTAATCGATACCCAAGCCTCCACCTCCTTTATTAGCTACGCACTAGCAAGACATCCCGATGTGAGACGTATTAATAATGTCCGGAAAGCTGTAAACTTCGGGACATCGAAGCAGCAAGGAAGGACAAGCGGACAGGTGAAGTTATCCCTTAAGATTCAGGGAAGGCCTTTCTCTGTTCGGGCGAAGGTCCTTGAAGACTCTTCCTACCCTCTGATTCTAGGCAACGACTGGCTTCGCGAGCACGCCGTACTTATCGACTACGAAGGCCAAAACTGTTCTATCGGGCGTCAAGAAAGGACAATTGTAAGTTGGCACAAGAGTTCCAAACAAGAAAGAACCCCAGTATCACAACAAATAATTCCTACAAACCTTCACCCCCGTCAGAATAGAAAAATTCGGGATATAACGAAGAGCCACGCATCCTTTTGTAGTGGCATCAGCCGAACTCGGACGATACCTCAAAATCTTAAGATTCAAGTTGAAGATTCTCCGTCACTTCAAAGACAGAATAGAGAGCGGCTTTGTATGATTAATACCGGTAAACACCCAGATGAGCTGATGATCCGGCTGCATAATGAACAGCACCTCGACCCTAGGATAGTCGAGGTAACACAATGGCTTCGGGAGGAGAAGCAACCCCCTACATCTAGGAGGAAGCGTGCGTGGAATCGTCAACGTCGAAATTTCGCGATACTAGATAATGCGCTATGTTTTGTAAACGGCGAAGCTCCCCGAATATACGCACCGGAGCATCTACGACGTGAAATATTAACCCAATACCATGAGCATCACCTGGTGGGACACTCTGGCTATGAGGAAACCTGCCGCGCTATCCGCAGCTGCACCTATTGGCCCGGCATGAGACAAGACATCCGAAAGTATGTCCGAAAGTGCAAAGAATGTCTCGGGACCAAGCCTCTAACCAGACCCAAGCATGCTCCTCTCACGTCCAGAAATATCAACACCCCCAGGGAAGTGGGCGCCGTCAACCTGGCCAAGGTGAAGAAGACTTACCAGGAGCTTCAGCGACGAGCGCCAAAGTCTGGATTACTACGTAATCCCGCTTCACTCCCTGGCTCCCATGCTTCCCCTAATGTAGCTCCGAAGCCGTCATCGTCCCGTGTCCCTGAACCTCTACCACTGTCCACCAGTCCTTCCCCTTTATTTAAAAATGTTATTCCCTTCTCATCTTCCTATTCCCAGAGATCTAGGATCCACCCGACGTCGGTGGACGTGGGAGAACCCCGGGGAGGATCTATGGTTCGCCCTAAATCTGCCCCGGTGGTGAGACTGCCTACGTCGTCGTCTAGTGGACCTAGGCCTTTTCCTCTGTTCAGTAGTCCTCCTCCTCCTCCTTTATTTAGTCAACTTATTTCCGGGGGAGAGAGAACTGGGGTGGCCAACAGAAGGCGGCAGACAGCGATCGATCCCGGCTGTCTCCGGGAGAAGTATACGCAGACAGGGTACTGGGTCCCGAGAAGAGTCGTAAAGCGTATAGAGACGGCAAGGGGCCCACGCATAAGCGCCAGGGAGCCACACCCGAACGGAGGCCAAAGCACTGACTCCCAGACGGAATGTTGCTTAGATTCCGCTGCAGGATGGGCGGCGTTCATTAAGAGGTTGGCCACTGCTGAAGCCAAGGCTGGCCACGTCACACAGCGCTTTCCAAGGCTTTGGAGGCCCCTCCCACTATCTGCCCGAGGACCAGTTCAGCAAGCAGAGACGACCAAGGACCCAGTCAGCCGGTGCCACGCCACCATCTGACCCCGCTGATCGTTTATCTACCTCAAGGGGACGAGATGGAGAAGTTTCTTCACACTCCACCAGAAATCGCTCCGGCGGAGCCCCTTACAAGCTGCCCATAGAACGAGACAGATGAGGCCATCTTCTCCATGCTAACTCCAGAGGACAGAGAGTTGGAAGTGTACCGGAGGACGCTATAGAAGTGAAACAAGAAATCGTCGGCCCCGACCCCTGAGGGAGATGACCGGACCAGCCAGAGAACGGACCAGGAGAGAAGATATTTTTATTTTGATTTTCCTTAAGTTTGATATAAGTTTTGTAATATAAAATAATAATAATAATATTTTTGGTTAGTATAAAATATAAAAATAAATTTTTAAAAAAATAATGTAAGATATCTTGAACGGTAGTGTTGGCTTTTCGAAGTGGGGCATAGTTGACAGCAGTCATTTTACCTCTAAGCCAACACTACCATTCAAGACTATCTAGTTTAGAAGAAGTTTATTCTTTTTGTATAATTATTTAATTATCTTATTATTATTCTGGTAATTATTTCCTTTGGTATGAATGAGTGATGTAATGAATGAGATTAGTGTGTGTGTAATTGTTGAATGTATGACTGTTGGAAAGGTAGTGAGTGAGGTGCTTCCGCCGAGGTGGTGGGGATGGCGGCCAGGGACCCCTACCTCCAGTGCGCACGCGCGCCTGGGGGGAAGGGGGGCTGCCTCCCTAGTACCTGGCGGGGGCGCCGGTAGGGTGGGGACGAGAGGATAAAAGCAGGCCTCCCAGCCCACTGGGCACCATTAGCTCCAGCTCTCTCCTAGAGCTCGGACCTGGTCTTGTCCTCTCTCTCTCTCCCCCTCACTATCTAACCTTACTCCTTATACTTATAATTATCCTTATCCATGTTAACCTCTTATATTTATTATTCCTCTAATAGAGTTATTATTATGATGGAGTAGTTTCTTATTTCGGACCTCCCTAACCTCCTTTCCTTTCTTCCTATCCCTAGCGGCCCTATGTTTCCGCCGGTGGGACACCACTTCCGGCCATGACCTCTTGGGTTTCACTGGAGGGTTACCACTTCCAGTCCTTCGACATCGGTATCCGCCGGTGGGTTACCACTTCCGGCCGAACCCCGTCTTGAGTCTCCGCTGGTGGGTTACCACTACCAGTCTCTTGCCCTGACTTGAGTTTACCGCCGGTGGGCTACCACTTCCGGCCGATCCGCTTTTCCACTTCCGCTGGAGGGTGACCACTTCCAGCCCTTTTGGTTACGTCAATGGGGGAACCACTCATTGACACACTGCCTTGCCCAATACCGCCGGAGGGTTACCACTTCCGGCCCCCGACCTAGCCTTGACTATACCGCCGGTGGGTTACCACTTCCGGCCGAAACGTACGTCCATCCGCTAGTGGGTTACCACTGCTAGCCTCTTGGTTTCGCTAGTTGGGTTACCACCTTCTGGCATTCCTTTTTGCCCCTTCCGTTATCCGGGTACCACGGATAACCATTAACCCAATACCGCTAAGGGGTTACCACTCTTAGTCTAAACCACGTCTTGAGTTTGCGCCGGTCAGGTTACCACTGCCGGACACGTCCTTTTGTATTCCGCTGGTGGGTAACCACTTCCAGCCCTGTCCTCTGACATTCCGGCATCCGGGCACCACGGATGACCCCCAAGACCACTTCCACTGAGGGGTGACCACTCTCAGTCTCTTCCCCGTTATGCCACATCCACTGAGGGGGCACCACTCTCAGTCTACTCCCCTTTGACCACTACCGCTAAGGGGAAACCACTCTTAGCCTCCTACCCCCTTTTATATTCCGCTGAGGGATTACCACTCTCGGCCCCTCTCCCTCTATACCCACTCCCGCTGTCGGGGCACCACCGACAGCCATTAGGTTTATTTATTACCCATACCTATTTCTATCTCTCCCTTTATTATTTAGTATTTCAAAGCCAGGGAGCATGGAGTTTCTTCCTTCTCATCAAAGAGGAAGTGGCGACCGTGACGTCAACGTCAGCCCCGTAATTTGCCCCCGGGCTGATCGCGTCCTAACAGGCGGCGCGATCCCCCGGTAGTGCGCACGCGATTCCCTGTTTAGGCCCGTGCGCCAGGTGTCAATGTTAATGTAAAACAAAATATAATCTTAATAAATTAAATTCTATGGATGTATTCAAAACGAACCCCCTATACCACTATTTGCAAGCGGTGCAAAACAGGTTGAATTTATTTGTTACCAATATACTGTCAATAGAGGCGAGATGACAGTAAAAGTTAGCGTAGTGTGTGTTAAACCATAATCTTCAACGATCTTTAGACCTACTACTTGTTATACAGGGTGACTGGCGTTATATGTGAAAAAATTAAGTAGGTTGTTCTACGTCTTATGGGCCACAAAAAACGCTATATAAACCATGGGCCAAATCTAAACCATTTTACCACAAGGTCAAATTTTATGATTTTTTTAAGATACCTTTTCTTATAAAAACACTTATTGCTCCAAAAGTGTAAAAGCTAGAACAAAATGTTTAGTATCATTATAAAGCTGACAAATGTTCCAATAAGAAAAGTGTAATTTTATTTTAATTTTGCCCTCAAATTACATGACAAACAATGTATACAAATTTTATATTTAAGAAAAAAATTAAAAAATCAATTGCTTTGCGGTTCTATAACTTGGTAATAACAATAACCGAGCTTAAACTTTTCGGACTTCAGGAAAAACTTCCTTATTTACTAACGTTTCGATCGATATTAATATTATTACCCATTCATTGGGCGGAATTTTTATTAAACTTCGCTAAAAGTAAAAAAATAATCGTGTTTATTGTTGCAATTCTTGACTTACAGGTGAGTAAATAATTAAAAACAAGTAAGGTTGGTTTAGTATACTCACCTTTGTGTCAACAATAGCAACCATAAACATGTTTCTTTTTCACTTTCAACCAAGTTTACTAAAAATTCCGCCTTATGAATGGGTAATAATATTAATATTGATCGAATCGTTAGTCATAAAGGAAGTTTTTCCTGAAGTCCGAAAAGTTTGAGCTCGGTTCTTTACCGAGATATGGAACCTCAAAAAAATATTTTTAATTTTTTTTTCTTAAATATAAAATTTGTATAAAATTCTTGTCATATAACTTGAAGGCATGAAAATTAAACTTACATTTTTCTTATAGCAAATTTTGTCAGCTTTACAACGGTGGCAAACATTTTAATCTAGCTTTTATACTTTTGGTGCAATAAGCATTTTTATGACCAAAGCTATATATGTAATCTTAAAAAATTAATGAAATTTGATTTTGTGGTAGAACGGTTAAGATTTGACCCATGGCTTATATAATGTTTTTTGTAGCCCTTGAGGCGTAGAACAACCTACTTCATTTTTCCACATATATCGCCAGTCACCCTGTATATAACCAACAAGGATCCACTTACAAAAAATATATTATATATAAGTTAAAAGTATGGTTTCTTATTAAACACTGATTGGTGCTGAACTCTAGCGGTACCTTAGAAAACTAAAATGACAGTTTGACATTATATATTTTACAACTGTGGCTAGAAGTCCACCGCCATCACTTCATAGCACGTCTTATCTTATTACAGGTTTCTATCTACTTAACCGGAAAAAAATAAATATACCATAAAAGGTGAATTTAATCATTGATCCTTTAAACTATCCAAGCTTTTCTCTTATATTATAAGGAAAATATAAAACAAATTAAACTCGGACAGTAAAATAAAATATATTAAATTATTCAACATTCCGAACCTGCTTACAAATTAACATCATGGTAATATTGCGATAAAAAAATAAAATAAATTATAACAAATAATAAAGAAACAGTTACAAAAATAAATAATAAGAAAAAATAATAATATTCGTGTAAATAAATTAATTAAAATGGCTGTCCATGATCAGTTAACAATCTTTAAAATAATCAGTGTGCAAAAATTATTTTATTTTATTCCATTTCGGGTGATTTACCATTAGTTAATATCTCTGCTCATCATCATCTGTCACAAATAATTTTAAAATATTTACTTGTTATTGTAGATATTCGAAATTATGTACTATATTATACTTATACATAGTTGCAATAAATGAAAGGAACAAACAAACAAAAAACCATTGCTTTGATGTTATTTACATATTTGCAGGTAGGTAGTTATAAAATTGCAATAATTAAGTATTAGTTCGAAGTTTGATTATCAAAAACTTCAGAAATGTTTATACATTTTAAAAAGTGAACAAGGAATTTCAGTATTAACCAGGAAAAAATAAAGAATTAAGCATCTTTCCCATTTATAATAAATAAGTTTAATATAAAACAAAGTTATTTTATAAAATTATTCTTGCTTACTCTTTTTTCTTTCCGTTCTTTTTACTCCTTTAATCTTAACAAAAATAATTTAAGATTTGTTCTACTTCTTCGAAAAAAAAAAACAAAAAAAAAAAAAAAAAACAGCAAACAAACCTTTTAGAAACAAAAAAATAACGAAAATGTTTAACTTTAACTTTTACTTTTTAAAAAAAACTTCCATGTTTAGTAACATTCATTAGTTAGATTCTACGAATTAAACTTGGAGGTACCTCAAACTGGCTCCTGGCCAAAGAAACCAGGAAAAAGATACTAAAAACGAAAAAATACTAACTAATAGCTGATTAGGTAATGCCAACAAAATAAAAAAATACAACTGTAATAAAATATTTTGTTTTAACATAGATATAATATTTTTTTCATTAATCTGAACTTATATTTTTTTTCTTTTGTTTAAACTATGAATTAAAGGCACTTCTTTAGATTGTTACTCCCCTTACAAAAAAAACAGAGGGGAGTAACAATAAAGAAGGTGTACTGAATGTTCTTCTTTAGACCGTTACTCCCCTTATAAAACAGAAGTGTGATATTTACCTTTGTCCCAAAGTACTAACCATCCCTTTGTCTTATTAGTTATTTAGTCAGCCATTCATAGTCTAAAAAAAACAGTGGAGTAACAATCTAAAGAAGTACCTACTGATTTACCACAGAAATATTTTTTAAAAAAATCCCCAAAGTACATTGGACTAAACATCCCTTTGTCTTAATAGTTATTTATTCTATGTCATTTATAAGCGAAAACACCATAGGCGAGTAACAATCTAAAGAAGTACCGAATTAAGTCTAGAATAAGCAAATTCTATTTTCTTTCAACTAATTATTATTATAATAATTTCTAATGTCAGTAATAATAATAATAAACTTAGTCAACAAGGAAAATTTGATTTTTTCTTTTTAAGGTGCATTGAGTCCATATAAGTTGATTTATGAAATGTCTGACTGTATTCTGAGTAGACACGTGGAGCATCCCCGATTTCGATGAAATGTAAATTTTGCGAACACGTTCAGAAGAATCATACCCCAAGGCGAAATTGATAAATGAGTTTTAACTCAAAATTTGGGCTATACTTACTCCATCCCCATTTCCAGAATATAAGTGAGAAACATGAAAAAAATTAAGATCATTTCCGACAAATTAGATTAAAAACATCTGAGTAACTCGTTAACAATAGAATGGGACAGTTGGTAGTACCGATTACTCCAAATTAGTGATTTGTTTATGTACTATAGATGTTAATTTCCGGATAGTTCAATTCAAGGCCTGAAGATACCCTGGTGTGGGCGAAATATAGCTTATAAAGGAATTAAAAGAAAATAATTGTTTTTTTTTTGTTTTTTTAATTTTCCAGCCTAAAGACCTACTGCAAGAAAAAAAATATAACGAAACATCAACTAAAGAAGAATAAACAGGTCAAGTGTGTGCTAGTCAGCACACAGCGAGGGTCCGTAGGCCACACTATATAGTGTTTAACAGTAAAGTGTATAAACAGTGTTTTTTTTTTAAATGCTAAAATGCTTACTTTGAACAATTCTAAGGGTCTGATATTTTCAAAACCCATAAACCAACTTCTGATAAAGTATTTTTTTGCCACTGACCCGGACTGCAACCATATAAATACATCGAAAAGACCATAATTATAAAAAAACGTATTTTGTCAATAAAAAATAAAATAATATTTTTTTAGAAATTTCCAAAAAGTGGTATCTTTACTTTTGGTCGAAGAATGTTCAGGAATTTTTTCAGATTTTTTGCACTTCACATAAGCGAGACAGAGGAAGGGGGACACGTTTCACACTCACTTCAAACTTGCCTACGCTCGCCCTATCAAAGTTATAACCAAAGAATTATATATTTTTGTAAACAGCTCGACGTACCCTTTCATATTATTATACCCCTCACGGTGTCGAACAAAATAAAAAAAAATGTTAACCCTTAAGTTTTTTTACCCTAATTTTTTTGAAAAATATTTTTTTTACCCTAATTTTTTTGAAAAATATATTTTTTTTACCCTAATTTTTTTGAAAAATATTTTTTTTAAGTCGCTATATTTTTAAAATATGTGGGCAGGTACAAGACACATACATGCCAAATTTCAAAGTGATCGGACGAAAAGTGTAGCCGTGAGAGCAGGCGACAGGACGGACGGACAGACACACGCAGGAAAATATAAGGGTCCTTGGTTTTGCCTACGGACCCTAATAACGAAACATCAACTAAAGAAGAAAAATAAAATAAAATCTCAAATACAGTCTATTGGTTATATTCTTATGAACATAACTAAATAATCGTTATCCCGGGTCAAAATTAGATATTGATGAAAATAAATCTGATTTTTCTAAAAATCGAAGACAAAAAATAAAAATTAGTTCACCACTTTTAAAATATTGTTGGATTTAAAGTCAGAATCATTATGTTAGGTGAGAAAAGTTTTTTATACAATTTATCGGACCAATATTTTAAATACTTATATGAATAAATATAATACGATAAATCAATATTTGTCATATTTCTTTGAGATTCTATTGTTAAATGAAGAAAAATAATAAATAATTATAAACTTAACTTATTAAATATATAATTAACGATCAAATATTGAACTATCATTAGTTATAGAAGCAATTAAACGGTACCTATTAATTATCCACGTGATTGAGAAAGATGAAGAGATAAGCGTTATGATACTGTTTTGAGTGAGAGTGGGTGTCCTGTAGGCGACTAAGCCTTGGTCCTGATATAAAAATCCCATTAGTTGATATTGTCTTACTTTAAATTTGACTAATGTACGTTTAACAAACCTTAATAGGTGCTCAACCGGGTCATGGATACCGACATTTGTTGTTTCATTAGGTATATGGATGCAGTTTACTAAGTTTTAAGATATAAATCTTTATGCTTGGATGACAACAATTTCCTTAAACTTTTAGTAAGCAGTAAGTTTGAAATATATAGGGGGATAAAAAAAGAGTGACAAATATTTAAAGAGGTAATAATATGGACTAAAATAAGCAAAAATGTTAGAGTAAACATTGGTCCGCAAAGTAACGGTTTCGCATATACGAAAGGTTTTTCTTTTTTGAAACATTTTTTATTTATTTATTAGTCCAGTCATTTTAGGTTTTATGTTCCAAAAAAATCGGAGTATCAATTTTAATTTTTTGACCGCTTCATTTTGACGTTCTGAAAAACATATTGAAAATCGGCAACGAGATCGTGGTCGCGTTAATAGATATTCAAGAGCAAAGGTGAACAAATTCGGTTTTTTGTGAATATCTCGCTTCCTATGGCTCCGACAACAATCAATGTGGTTGTTAATATTAAAGGTAACAAAATTTCCCACAAAAAAAGTTTTATTCATTTTTTACATACAATGGACGGTTTACGGATTATAGGGCGAAGAATATCTATGAATATTTATTATCCGTTGCCACACCACTTTTTACGTATTTTTACAAATATCTCGCTTCCTATCCTGGCTCGGAGACAAATTTAGGTGAATATTAAAAGCAAGATTATTAAATTTTCCACAAAAAAAGGTCTCATTAATTTCTTACGTACAACGAACGGTTTAGCAAAAACATAGCTTACTATAACTTGCGTAGTGTTTGTTTTTGCACGACTTTTTTTTACGTATTTTTGTGGATATCTCGCTTCCTCTGGCTCGGAGACCAATTAAGGATCAGATCACAATTGAAGAATATTAAATTTCACTCAAGAACGTTATGTTCATTTTTTACGTACAACGAATCTTTTGGATAATAAAGTGCTCCGAAGTTTCCACATTTTGTTTGAAGGATATTCTATAACGCTCTTATTGGTTCGGATTTGTAGGTATTTTTTACTACGTTTTTATTAGCTTGCATTCTTGTTTGTTTGTTTGTTTGTTTGTCCGGTACAAATCTGGCAATCGATTTCTAACTAACTTCCCGAATAGTTAGACATTTGAAACTTTTAGCATAGCTCAGAACACGATGACAATGCATTATTTTAATACTTTTAGCCATCTTTCAGCAGAATTTAATTAGTTTTCAGCAAATGTTGCTGTGCGGAAAGTTAGTTTGGAAAAAATCCGCAAGTTATTTTATTTGTTTTGCCATATCCAATATTTACGCAATCTTCATTTTGACGGGTCTCAAATTTGTGATAGATAAACATTTGAATGACAGCAAAACAGGAAATATCGATTATATTATTTCAAATATATCGATGGCATGCTTTAGATTTGGTGTTGGGGAGATCCGTTGTACAAAGATTTATCCTTTTATAGGTTTAAGATCAGCTCTCTGGATGGTTATCATTTATGTGAAGTAAATAAATTCGGAACTATTTTTTTTTTCACTAACATTATATATTATATAACAATAACAATTATATTATCAGCATTACATACGATTCAACAGAAAATTTAAAAACGTAGTATATAAAAAGTTTATTTTTATCTTGAAATTAGTGATTAATTCATAACTGCAGCTCCTTGAAGCTATTTACAGGAGTACCAAAGACTAATGTTTTTTCAAATAACCCCCATTAAAAGAAATTTAGGGGATTTAAATGGGGCGATCCAATAGACCATAATTTCCGAAACCGTTACTTTGCAGACCCATGTTTACAAAGACTTTCTTGCTTATTTTGGTCCATGCTATTAACTCTATAAATATTTGACAATCTTTTTTAAAACACCCTGTATTATATTATACATAAAAAGCTATTTGTTTCAAAAGAATCTATATAAAATATAATACATATATATATAACTCTCTAGTTAGTTATTATAAGATTTCTATCGAAAAACAATTTCGTACAAAATAATGAATAAAAATGGTTGTCGATGAAAAAGATGTTGAGTTAGGAGGGATATAGATGATATCAAGACAAATTAGCAATAAATAATTCAAGATAGAAGAAGTTAATTTTACAAATGGCGGAGCCGGCTTTGAATTTGAAATATCCAGTTGACAAAAGAGACCCAGAGGGCTTGAATGGAAGGGAGAGATAGGATCGGCCGAGTTAAAGTTCATTTATCAAGCTGTCCCACCGGTTGAATAAAGCTTAGCGTGGGGCTTTCCACGCTGACTTCACACAGCAAACTCTAGAATCATTTGTACTACTAGAATCACCCCGTTTTCCAATTGAACATAATATTATCGCTAACTGGGTATAAAGTCAAATACCGTCTCACACGAGAACTTCTAAATGTAGTGAGAAGGGTAAATAAAGTTGCCAAGTATGTGCTTTCAGTATACACAAAGGCTCCGGAGGCAATTAAAAAAACCGGGTGAGTTCGTTAACCAGCACAATCTCCCCAACCGTTTCAAGATGTTAATGGTTTAAATGTTTGTAATAACATTTTAACGGTTGCGGTTATATTGACGTAAATCAAATTCCTATAAATGCAATTTTGTCGTCTAAACACAATTTAACTTTTAGTAAATCTCTAGCTCAAACCGACCCTAAGATATACATTCTTTACATTTTTTTTTTTTGGGGGGGGGAGGGAGAGAAACATTTGTTCTTACAATATAAATATGAAATATCCCGTAAATTTTTATCTTTTGATAAAGAATAACTGTGATTTGTTGTTTAATTTGTAAAAAAAATAGAGGTAGGACGAAAAGCGCAAATTTTAGTAAACACATGTCACAAAGATCTATCATTTAACCCCATATTATGAAGTATTTCCGATAAAAAAATTCAATATCTTTTCTTAACCCTTAAATGCTAATGTTAGTCGAATCGACGAGCACAGTTTGATCCTTAACCTTTTACGCTCGTATGAGATGGTGATGGGTACCTCATCCTTCTGCAGTGCTTGCACTGGTTATTAACACACCTCCTAGTGTAGCGGTAGAAGTCCTTTTGAGCAACACTCGTTTTCTGGCAAATTCCCGTCAAAGCTACTTCGTCGATTCGACTAACGTTTAGCAATAGACGTAGGGAATTAATTTGTCATCGAATGAGCCTATAGCCTGGAAAAATGGGCCTGGGGTAAGGGACAATAGGCCTAGGGGTAAGGGGCAATGGGCCTAGGGTAATTGGCCTGGGGCCAGAGACCAATGGCCGATAATCTGGGGCCTGGAGCACTTAGCAAAGGGCCTAGGGCTTTTGGCCTGGGGCATGGGACCTGGTGCATTAATGATCACTAAATTTCAGATTCTTCTGATGTTCCTGCTGTTATTTGTCATCAAATGTTTGTATATCTCACTAAAAGATTTAATAATGAGTTCTTAATAGTTTTCTCTTTATAAAAGTGTAGTTTCAACCCAAAAAATGTATTTTCTGCATATGTTAGTCGAATCGACGAAGGTTTAGTAATACTAGCCATCCAATTACCATTAGCATTTAAGGGTTAAGAGGAATACCTTTTGAAGCTTCCTATAATTTCCCTGAATTTTTATTAAAAATAACCCAACTGCAAAGTTTCAAATTTTTGTGTTGGGTACATTCGGAGATACAGGTGCTTTAACGACATACAGACAGAAAAACGCAGGAAATTATAAAAGTCCTTAGCAATGCCTACAGAACTTTAACCCATTAAGGAGAATCATCAGCAGCGGACCACCTAACAATGACCGTAGTGTAGACCAAGGAAAAAGGTTCAAAAATGTGATGATCTATTTCTAAAGTTCTGAGAGGTGCATTGGAGACCCCCGCTCAAAATATATATATATATATATATATATATATATATATATATATATATATATATATATATATATATATATATAAATTATATATGCTTCATTCACGCCACAATCATAATAACAGTGCGGTGGCACCATGGAGGTGCCATCGGGCCACTAGGTCAATGTTTTTCTTTCTTAGTAGTACTTCACGGGAACGGAAAATATTTAATTAATCGGTCCAAAAAACCCCGCTCAAAAAAAAATATATATACAGGGTGGTCCAAAAGTCTCCCCCCCCCCCTCTTAACTTTTGAACGGTTTGAGATAAATTAATGAAACTTGGGGGATCTCTACCATGCAAAGGGAAGTTTGTTTTCATGCAATCACCCACTAGGGGCAATACTTACTTCATACTTTTTTTTCTACCTCTAATATTTTGCCCCTATAGGGGGGCAAAGGTATAAAAATCGTAGATTTCAGGCCTGGGGGCAAAATGGAGGTTGCCCCTAGTACGCGAGTGGATGATTAAACACTTCCCTTTACATGGTACAGATCCCCCAAGTTCCATGACTTTATTTCAAACCGTTTAGATTTTATAACGATCTAAGTGTTATTTTTTTACTATTTAGGAAGGGTTATTTTGCTATCTTTGCCCACCTATAGGGGGCAAAATATTGGAGATAGAAAAAAAAGTTTCAAGTAAAAGTTTATTATTTTTCACCGTAGAATCCAAATATGCTATCAAAAATATACGCTCCAATTTGAAATTTTGAAGTCGGGTGGCCTGGGGGCAAAGTGGGTGGTTGCCCCTAGTGGGCGATTGCATGAAAACAAACTTCCCTTTGCATGGTAGAGATCCCCCAAGTTTCCTTAATTTATCTTAAACCGTTCAAATGTTAAGAGGGGGGGGGGAGACTTTTGGACCACCCTTTATGTTATAATGTAAGAAAATGTAGTTTATAAAATTAAAATAATCTCCTTTTTAGGCCTGAAGATGCCTCAAGAGGAGGCGAAATATCGCAAAATCTGGTAGAGTTGTGTTTTAATGATTACCCTATAGACCAAGTGAAGCTAAGGTAAATATTTAATTAATTGTTCTTTTATTATTATCAGGTGTATATATAAAATATTTAAATTCTATGGGTAATAGGCAAAATGAGGAGGCATCGGACCTCACGGAACACTCCACTTTTAGGCATGGCCTAGACTAGTATATCAATTTACTTCTGAAACTACTAAGTACAAGATTTATGGAGGATAAACAAATACACTCCATAAAACTACAAGTGTGAATAAATGTTTCTAAAAAAATTAAAGATTAAGGTTGTGTGTTTTCTATTTTTTCACACTATTAAAAATATTATAAATGATATCATACATTTTTTAATTCACAAGTTTTATACAGTATTAGGAGGACGAAGAATAAAGGTGAAAAACAGCTGCAATATATTATAACTAGGGCTATAAAAAAAGGCAAGGGGGATTTAAGGTCGATCATACATTCAAAATTTATACTTTTTAATTGAAGATCAGCTGAATTATCCAGAATCTCTTAAGTGGATATTGAATTCCGTCATACGTACGCTCCCCTTTGTTAGGGAAATTATGTTGGGGAATGGGGAATGAGAAGATACCATTTTATTTCGAAATGCCATTAAGATGGAGGGTTAGTGGAATTCAAATGGCATCGCACATATTAAGCCCTAAACCAGGATTACCCTGACCAAAAAATAGCTTGCATTTCATGATTTTCATGTGCAAGTGACATTAGGGATATCAATGAAAATACAATTGTAGGTAGACAAAAGTTTGTAATTAAAAGGGACACAATTTTTTTTAATCCAATCTCTTTTGAATGACTGTAATTGAAAAACAAAAGTAATATTTTCAAATCCTCAAATCCTCAGTAGTATTTCAAGAGTTCAATGCATAAAAGATAAACTAACTGAATTGCGATAACCTGGAAACGAATCTGGTACGAAGCTTACAACAGGGGCTTAAATATTTGATAAAGTTCCTATTTTTTTTAGGAAAACCAAACTGTGTAAAAACGCTTGTAGAATTCACCAGGGCACAGCCGGTCTCTTTTATACCAGAGATTTTCACCTCACCAAATCTGTTTCATTTTAATCTTCAATTTTTTATCTCTCAAGGCAAACATATTAAAAAAAAAATGGGATTAAAAAAGAAAAGGAAGACAAAAAAGTAATTTCATAAAAATTGAAAGACCCTGGGTCTCTATAAACAGATGAATTCCTAGAAAATAAGTTTTAATCTTTTTTTTTAACTAGTTAGATTTTTAAAGGAGAAAGGACTTTTTTAATTTTTTTTTTCAGCAATGCAATATAAAATTTCCTGTTAAAAAAATATATATAACTTTCTAGCGAATTTATGTCACGGGTCAATGACTTTCCGTGAATCGTTATGTCTTTAATTACTCAAGGCTCATAAAAAAAACTATTTAAATAGTATGAGTATAACCTTTACATTTTTAAATTTAGATCTCACTCAAATTAAAATAATTTGATTAAGAAAACTTTTTATTTTAGTCTTTGTAAGAAAAAGATCACAGGAAATCGATTTTTATAAATTTATAAAAAGTTATACTACGTTAACAGAAAGTCTGGTAACTTATATGAAAAACGAATCCATTTAAATAATATTATATAATGAAGTATTATCTTGATCTTGTGTTTGATTCGAATTGTTCGACTCAACATCACGATGCACCACCACACCCCTGAAGATGATTCCAGTAGTGGAAGCAAACTTCAACCTCTTCGTGACACGGATTTCAACGGAAAACCAAGTGATTAATTACGAGAGTCAACCCGCGGAAGCCTGCGCACTAAAATATTATAATGAGAAATAAGAGCGTTGATGGAGTACATCTTAATAGATACAGAGAAACAGGTTCTCTGCACGGAAGATGATACTTATTTATCAAAGCAGCTTTTGGCGTTTATAAAGCCATCGTCAGTGCCAATTTCGGTAGAACAAGAGTTACATTATAAAGGAAAATATGTAGTGGGCGAGTAATACGATGTCGGAGACTACCGTAAATCTTCCGTTTTAGGACTTTTACATTTTCCTAACATTTTAGGACTAGCAGACATAGGGTGGTTGGGGGAGGCTTTTGTTTGGAAAAATTTAGCGCTATATACGCAATATTGGCGGTAATAACAATGCTCATAAAATGTAATATATATATTTGCAATCTGCTCTTCATTAGCTTTCATTAGATACTTCACTCGAACATTAAAAAAACAAAATGTTTGAACTTACCACATTTGTCAATTTACACAAATGCATAAACGTATGAAAATATTACATTTTTGACTTATCTATATTTTTCCTATAAAAGTGGGTGAAAAGTTGTTTATAGTGTTTCAATTTTTAACTCTCTAGCTTGAACGGTTCGGGATACGAACCAAAATGAAACGGACAGACAGACACATCACCCTCGGCATAAGGGTTTCGATGATTACCTACGAAATCCTAATACCGTTTAACTAAACTAAAGAGAAAACGTAATAACACTGATATGTAGTGGTTTACCGAGCTAGTCTTATGGTTTGAACATAATTGAGGGTTTGAAACGGTCCGACCCGGAAAACCTATTGGCTTTTCAATTATAATCCGATTGCATTAACCAGACCATCAACTTCAGGAAATACCGAGTTCTTCACCACAAACCATACGGAAATACACACATATCGGCCGCATCCGTTTTTCCTTTCAGCTTTTTCGGGTAATGTATTGGGACATTAATACTGATTTAATTCTAAAATATTTCATTTAATTAATTTATTATAGGATTTCTTTTCAGAACAGTGTTTAGTGCAAATGACCGTTTGCTAACACCATAGTCCACTATTATGGGGTTAACATATTTTATCTTTTAATGGTCCTTGTCAGGCTATCAGACAACCAAAGTTTGCCACTTAATAGGCTACTAATTTGATTTGGAGTAATATTTGAATAACTATCCAATTAAGTGACGAACTAACATCAACTTGATTTTTGGTCTTCTAACTAATTTTGAACTCAGGATCATAAAAACGTTGTCCACCAAAATGGATGTAATGGTAATGGGACATACCCGCTCTCCAACGGTTTTTTTTTTTTTTTTTTTTTTTTTCAAATGACTATCGCCAAGCTATGTTCCGCAGACGAACATGGCCGACTATGCCTTCTTAAAAGGCACTAAAAGATTAATTTGTACACAAAATTCTAGCTTTATATTAGTCAGAAACTTTTTGCACGCTTATCTCCTAGACTGAAGTTTTATTAGTGAAATAAAAATAAAATAAGATATAAAAACAAATAATATAAATAAGCTAATCCTGCTTAATTAATTATGTAAGTATATTTTAACAAATCATAATTTATATAAAAATAGACTGCCAATTAGTGTGGCACATAGCTTCCTCGCATCCTATCATGTACTTTATTGTTATATTAACCTTAAAATTATTGTTATACTACTTTATTGTTATATTGTTTATTGTATAAAAACTATTAATATAGTTTTAGCGATCTTTAACAGTTCATAGAGGTGTCGCTGTTGGTTTTACTAAAAAATTGTGTTTGAAAAAAATGTTTGTCTCATTGAATAGATGAAGTTAATTTTTTTTCCTGACCTAAAATTCTAATTTTAAATTTGAAGTTCACGTTTACGCGAGCGCTGCACGTGAACGCTTGGACGGATAACGTTGTCCAACGAACTCGTCCTGGGCATTGGTAAAATAAACATGTCTACCAAATTTCATCAAAATCGGTCGACATTTACTCAAGTTATCGTCACACATTTCATAATTCGCGGACACACAGACCGACAGACAGACAGACAGACACGAGACCAAAAATGTTCCCTGATGTCTGAAACGGATTTCTGTCTTGGAATTTTTAAAATCGGAGACATAAAAATATTTCGTACTCAAAAGTGAACACAATGCTTCCGTTACCTTCGGTAAGCTCGGAAGCAATAATTAAATGTCATGTCAAAAGCTCATCTCAATTTATAAATAAAACCATATTAAATGTAGCACCTGATAATTGTGAAGATGGAATGAAAAAATTTAAAAATTGTTAAGTAAATAAATGAAAACATTAACATCAAAAGTTGAATTAATTCGTGAATCACCAAAAAGACGACGAACACTGACATCTTCGAAATAGTTTAGATATAATCCACCTCATCCCACTATTATACCCTTCATTAGTTTTAGTTTTAGCATAGACAAAACAAACTTCTAAGAAACTAGGTACAGCGAAGCTGCCAAAGAGTTAATAAAAATGACCGTTTCTTAGGAAACAAGAAGGACCGGAAGTAAAGAGTTCAACAGTTAAAAACATCCACATCAAAAACCAATTCTTTTTTAATTCTAGGAATTAACTACTTTCTTTCTTCTTTTTTTATTCTAATTTATAAATCACATTATATACCAGAAGGTTTCAGGAATACAAAAAAATAAGATTTAAATAATTGTAAGAAAATATTTACTTTCAGTTTCGTTAAAATACATATTCAGCCAGTAAATGAGTAAATCCACACAATAATAAGGATTTTTAAAAACAGAAAAATCATTCTCATAGTGACACTGAATTTGAACAACATAATAATATAATTTAAATAATTTTTATCAATGCCTCTTAAACTAGATTTTTCCCAGGAAAACTTATTATATCGATAGGCTTGTATTTAAATATTCTACATTTTTATGTACGAGTAGATTTTTGCTTCCTAGCTTACCGAAGGTAACGGAAGCTATGTGATCGTTCTGAAGAACGAAAATATTTTATGTCTCCGATTTTAAAAAAATCCAAGACAGATAGATATCCGTTTCAGACACATCAGAAACATTTTTCGTCCCATGTCTGTCCGCCGCTTACTTTGTGCGAACCAACATATCTCAAAACTACACTTCCGATTTTAATGACATTTTTATGGTAGGTCATAATTAGCCCATTGTTGTCCCATATAAGTTTCAACCTTCTGCGCCTATTTGTTTTTCTTCAACATGCGCACAAACATACACTTATTTACACCTATATCTTCAAAAGTACTCATCTGGTTTTTAAGAAATTTGGAATGGTTTGTCGAAAGTAGTCCACAGCTAGCACCAAATTAATTCCAACCGACTGCGCTCTTTAACTTTTGCGTAATTGATAATTTAATTCATGTAAAAAATTAAAACCATTGTTACATAAAAAAAACGGGGAAAACAATTAAATAAATTAAACAACAATGTCTTGTAAAAGCATTAAATCAATAAAATACGGGATAGGATCCGAGACAGCTACGTGTTTCACACTAATTGGCAGTCTATTTTTTCTCCGAATTCAAAAATTCCGAGAAAGAAATTCGTTTTAGACAAATAAAATATATTTTTACTTAATTATTATTTACCATTCGTCTAATACGTAATTATTTTATTTTTTTACCAAAAAAATAAAATAAGAAGCGGGGGGGGGGGAGTGTGTCTAGGAATATGGGCAGAATTGCTAGAGATGGGTGTTCAGGGGGGGGGGGGGGGTGTTCATTTATTTAAACTATAACCTAATCAAAGAAATCCGAAAAAACACTAAAGAAAACAGTTTCTTCAATTTATCTTAAGAAAAAAGAAGTAACACAATTCAGTACATAACAATATTTACTACACTTTTCAAAAGCTTTTCAACGATATACATCATTATTTAAAATATTAATTTTGGCATTTGTACCCCTGTACCTGGGGGTACCAAAATTATATTTCAATAAACAAACAATTCAAAAAGGCTTTAAATAACCAAATAAAGAATAATAAACCACTTTTAAAATTTAAAAAATATTATATAACAACAAACATACAAATCGGTACAAAAGTACGTGTACCAATTTTTTTAATAATAAATAAATAATATAGTTTTAATGTACAAATCAAGGGATTTCAAATGATATACGAACCAATATTTAAATCGGATAAAAGTGGTCACTTGGTATAGGGTTTAAGAAAATTATAAATTATATGTGAGTTCACGATTCCAATAAAGGGGGGGAGAGCATCTAAGTATATGAGCAGGATTGCTAAAGAGGGGTTGTGCAGGGGGGGGGGGGGGGGGTCATTCATTTGAAACCATAAACTAACAGAAAGAAAACCATAAACCCTAAAGAAAACAGTTTTTTCAATTTATTTCAAGAAAAAATATTAATAAAACAATTGAGTACACACCAATATGTTAAGGGGGGGGGGAGGGTTGTTCATCCATTTAAACCATAAACTAATCTAGCAAATCCAAGAAATAACTAAAAAATAATTATTTTCAATTTATCTCGATAAAAAATAAAAATGACACAATTGACAATTATACAAATCAGTACAAAAGTACATGTACCAATTTTTTAAAAAATAAACAAATGAAAGAACTTCAATGTACAAGTCAAGAGCTTTTAAATGATATGCGAACGAATATTTAAATCGAAAAAAAGTTGTCTCGTGACGTCACGTAACCACGTAACAAATTCTCAGCAAATAGGACGAATTCAAAACATTTCAAGGTCTTGTTTTAAAGGGCATTAGTGTGAGATTTGAACCTAGAAGTCAGAATTTAAATCGGTCAATTATTACCAAACATATGAGACCTCAAAGACAAAAATTGAAAAAAACAAAACCAAAATAGCCCAATTTAGACTACAACCAATAAAGGTACGACAAAATTACCTATGAACAAAAATGTAGATCATGCAAAATTAGTACATGTTTGTTAAATCAGTTTTTCGCTACAATTAACCGTTAATTTTTAAAAAATTCCAACACAGCTACGACGGTTTTTCTCATCTTAGGGGGGGGGGGGGAAGACGAAGGATATTTTAATCAAATATTTTAATCAAATAATCAATAGTAATTGAATGTATCCACCAAAAGTAGTAAATGGAAAACACTAGGCTTAGTAATTATGAAATTATGGAAATTTCAACAACGGAGTTCAATAGGGGAGAACCAAGGGGTTTCCTAGTGATGGTGTAATAAGAAATTATAGGAGAGGGGGGGGAATATAGCTAACAATATGTTACTATTTATAAGTAAGAAATAGAGAGTACAAAGGAGTTTTCTAGTGATGATGTAATAAGAAATTATAGGAGAGGGGGGAGGGGGGGGGGGGGGTGGAATAGAGCTAACTATAATTAAGAAATAGTTAATTTATAATAAATAGCTAATTTATAAGTAAGAAATAGAGAGTACAAAGGGGTTATCTAGTGATGATGTAATAAGAAATTACAGGAGAGGGGGGAGGGGGGGGGGGTGGAATAGAGCTAACAATATGTTTCTACTTATATGTAAGAAATTGGGAGTACAAAGGGGTTACCTAGTGGTGGTGTAATAAGAAATGATAGAAGAGGGGGGGGGGAATAGAGCTAACAATATGTTACTACTTATAAGTAAGAAATAGGGAGTACAAAGGGGTTTCCTAGTGATGGTGTAATTAGAAATAATGGAAGAGGGGGGGGGGGGAGAATTGAGCTAACAATATGTTACTACTTATAATTGTTGGTAGAGGGTTAAAGAAAATCATAAAAGATATGGGAGTTTACTAATTCCAATGAAGCGGGGGGGGGGGGGAGTGTGTCTAGGAATGAGATGAATTGCTAGAGAGGGGGTGTTCAGAGGGGGGGGGGGGGGTGTTCATCCATTTAAACCATAACCTAATCAAAGAAATCCGAAAAAACACTAAAGAAAACAGTTTTTTCAATTTATCTCAAGAAAAAAGAACTAACACAGTTCAGTACATAACAATATTTACTACACTTTTCAAGAGCTTTTCTACGATATACATCATTATTTAAAATATTAATTTTGGCATTTGTCCCATTGTACCCGGAGGTACCAAAATTATATTTCAATAAACAAACAATTCAAAAAGGCTTTAAATAACCAAATAAAGAATAATAAACCACTTTTAAAATTTAAAAAATATTATATAACAACAAACATACAAATCGGTACAAAAGTACGTGTACCAATTTTTTTAAAAATATATAATATAGTTTAAATGTACAAATCAAGGGCTTTCAAATTATATACGAACCAATATTTAAATCGGATAAAAGTGGTCACTTGGTATAGGGTTTAAAAAAATTATAAATGATATGTGAGTTCACGATTCCAATGAAGGGGGGGAGAGCATCTAAGTATATGAGCAGGATTGCTAGAGAGGGGTTGTGCAGGGGGGGGGGGGGGGGGGGGTCATTCATTTGAAACCATAAACTAACAGAAAGAAAACCATAAACCCTAAAGAAAACAGTTTTTTCAATATATTTCTAGAAAAAACATTAATAAAACAATTGAGTACACACCAAGATGTTCAGGGGGGGGGGAGGGTTGTTCATCCATTTAAACCATAAACTAATCTAGCAAATCCAAGAAATAACTAAAAAATAATTATTTTCAATTTATCTCGATAAAAAATAAAAATGACACAATTGACAATTATACAAATCAGTACAAAAGTACATGTACCAATTTTTTTAAAAATAAACAAATGAAAGAACTTCATTGTACAAGTCAAGAGCTTTTAAATGATATGCGAACGAATATTTAAATCGAAAAAAAGTTGTCTCGTGACGTCACGTAACCACGGCAAGGTCGGGAAAAAGTTTACTCTCAATTTCTCAGCAAATAGGACGAATTATAAACATATCAAGGTCTTGTTTTAAAGGGCATTAGTGTGAGATTTGAACCTAAAAATCAGAATTTAAATCGGTCAATTATTACCAAAGATATGAGACCTCAAAGACAAAAATTGAAAAATAAAAAACCAAAACAGCTCCATTTAGACTACAAACAATAAAGCTACGACAAAATGACCTATGAACAAAAATGTAGATCTTGCAAAATCAGTACATGTTTGTTAAATCAGTTTTTCGCTACAATTAACCGTTAATTTTTAAAAAATTCCAACACAGCTACGACGGTTTTTCTCATCTTAGGGGGGAAAGGAAGGGGAAAAGTAAACTTTTGGCAATTTTTCGGGTTCACAAAGCGGACATTGCGCATCGAATGGCGAAAACCCCAACTCTCTAGCTATAGCGGAAGTGGGTAAACATTTGTATACATCAGTGAGTGAGTGAGTTTCACAGGGGGTTGTATATATGTTAGATAAGCTGTAATAAACGTTGTTCCAATGTAGCTTATTATTTATTTTAAACGAAAGAAAGTTAATAGTTTACTTTTATAATGTAAGCTACTTATAGAGAAAGAAGAAGTTACAATATTTATTATTTAAGAGATCTTTAAATAAGTTTTTATTTTAACAGTATCTTTTATTTATGTTTACTTAATATGTCAGAGATTTTTTTTTTTTTAAATAAAAAATACATCAATAACAATTTATTATTTAAAATAAAAAAGAAAAAACATTATTACAAAGAAAGGTATATTGAATGTTTTGATATATAAATGTTTTGATATATTTGATTATATTTTGTTAGTTGCCCTTAAGGGTTTCTCTTATATTATTTAAGTTGAAAGGGACAAGGATACTTGAAAGCTTCTTCGACCCGAAAACTTTGTGCAAGCTCTGTTAACAAACCGACCCTAAACCCTAAACACCCTTCAAAATATATTTATTCGTTGCATCCCATCAGATAAACCAACCTTTCTCTTTATCTATAAAACTGTTTGTGAATAAACAAATAATAGTCATAATAAGCATTTGAATGTAACATGATCAATTGAAAGATTTCAAATAACTTTTCTTACATAAGTATTGCAATTTTATTTATTTATATGACTATTTAAGACATAATTGCAGGGTGGGCCAAAAAACCGGGGTTTGCGGGGTCTGAAAACTACCCTCTCCTACTTTAAATTTCATATCAATAACTTTAAAAACTATTGGGTGAAAGCAGCATGAAATAACGGTTTGAAATAGGGTCTCAAAAAAAGTCGTTGTCCGGGTAGTGATCTTGTCTGGTATTATACTTTTGATAGAATAAATTACCATATGGTGTAGGAGGGCAGGGGGAGTTGTAGGTAAGTGGGAGGAGTCCCTCAGTGTTATAACAAACATTGAAGATGTGTTAAGCACAATGTTGCCTGAAGTCTGGGCAATTCTCTTGCAAGTATTGAATTGTTTGCTAGGAGTGATGGGACGGGGTTATATCAGGCATAAACGTGTAATTTAGCATTTGATCTTTAATTTCAGGCAAAATTGTAAGTCATAAAATATATTTTTTTAAAGCAGGATAACCTTACAGAAAACCAAAAGTAAGGAAGTGTAAAGGGATTGGTTTAATTGGACTCAGGAATGGCGGTAAAATTATTTAATTCAAATTTTGGAGGATTCGTATGTAATGTTTATCCCCCTACTATATTTTTTTAAATTAACACAATTTTTTTTTTAGATATATGAAGTGCTTCTAGTAGAAGTATTTTTCTATTGTTATTTTCATGTTCTAAAATGAAAATATCGTTAAAATTTAAGGATGGGTTTTTTTGATGTTGAATGGATGGCTAGTGCGGTACTGTCAGTTTTATTTTTAACGTTTGAAATGCGTTGCCTTTTCCGGTTTGCCCACGTTTGCTTAGATTCACTTATGTATTTTCCCGGGCAGTTGTTAAATGGAATTTGGTAAACAGAGCACATAGCGTCATTTATTTATTTTTTTAAAAAAAGGTGCATAAAACTTATTGCCTATTTTATTATTCTGTAGTTTTAGTTTTGCATGTGATGAAAGCATTTATATGCTTGATTATTTAACAGGTGAGTAAGTAGTTTTATCGCTGGTATAGATTTTTTCAGTGCGGTAATATTTATAACTTTTTCATTTGTTATCATTTAAAGACACAAATATGCCTCAAGAAGGAGGCGAAATATAGTCGCCAGATGAAATAAAAATTCTTTCCTCTTTCTCCCCAAATCTCTACATGGTATTTTCATTTTACTTCCTTGCTTTTTCTATACATTTCCCTCTAGAAAATGTTCCTTAATGGTGTACAGTTAAAATTAAAATTGAATGGTGTTTAATAGGATACCTCTAGCTGGACACCGAATAGAAGCCTGGAGAAGTCCTGGTGACGAGGTAAGGGTTCATCTTCGATCCTAACCTCCACCTCCAACTCACCCATTCCAAATATATCATCTGTAACAAGCAATAAAAAGTTTTATTAGTCAAGTTAGACGTTCAATTGCTTCAATAAAATAATAATGAATAACTATAACATAAATTCATGAAAGAGGTGTATAGTTCAATAACCAAATAACGTCTTCACACAAAAAATTGTAATTAATAATTGACCTGTTTCGGATGTTCTGTAGCAGCATTCAGATAATCTAGAGGTTACTGGATAGACTTCGAAAGTGCAAGTCTAAAGTAGAAAGAAGAAGTCTGTCGAGTAACCTCTAGATTATCTGAAGAAGGCTGCTTTAGAACAGCTGAAACCAGTCAATTGTAATTGACAATTTTTCAAGTGAAGACGTTGTTTGGTTATTGAACTACACCTCTTCTATGATGAGACGCTGTCACACATTGGAGAAAAACACAGTCGAGGATAATTATAGAGACTAAATAAAATAAATATATAGCATTCCAAAAATAAAATAAAACTAATATGACAAAATATAACTCCTTATTATCAAGTGAATTCAAATTAAATTAAGTTGTTTTGACAAATCCATATTTAAATTAAAACTTAGTGCATTTAAAAATAACTTAAGGCTCGGGCATGCATGTATTTACCTAAACAAATACACGAGTACCGCCAAATTACCATATAATAAGTTCTATTTAATGGTATTAATCTTACTTCTATTGGCTGCTGACGGCTACTCTGTTACATAAACATAAAAATAGTTGTGTCAAACATTTATATCCAACATTGGTATGACTCATCCCCATCATACTATTTTATAAGGTGACTAGTTTCATCCATAAACGGCACTGATGATGGCTTCATGAAAGGCAAAACTGCTTTAATAAATAAAAAATCGGTCCGAGACAAATCAGACAAACTTTCTCAAATACAAGTGCTTTACTTATTACTTTTATTACTTAGCCCAGTGTTTTCCATTTATTAGATTTCGTAGGTACATTTCATCAAAATTTATCATAAAAATAACTTCTCCTTCGCGGGGAATCGAACCCGGTCTCTTCGTCCACGTTTAAAGCAATTTTCTCAGGAACTAGATTTTAGACTTTTTTTTAATGAAAATCAGCTGAACCGTTTTCGAGAAATAATTTTTTCACGTTTTTTCTGACTTGTTGGGGGGTATAGCGCCCCCAGATTTGGAGCTAAAATTAATTTCTCGATTTGGCCTGGGGGGCCAAAATCAGCCAAAGTAGTTGAGGCTCCAGGCGTCTGCACAGACAGACGACAGACATTTTTTAAAACGTGTAAATATAAACGTTAATAACGTAAATATAACGTGTAAATACGCTATAAATATACGGCGTAAATAATTTATTTTTTGATATGATTTTTCTGAAAATGTATGCTAAACTTCGTCAAAATAGGCCAAAGTAGTTTAGACTCCAGGCGTCTGCACAGACAGGCGACAGACAGAAATGTTTTAAAAACCACTTTTTTGGACACCTCAAAACGCGTGACACTTGATAGATTAGTTATTCAAATATTACAAAAAATCAACGTGGTCACCTGTCAAGGGACAAACTAACATCAACTTGATTTTCGGTCAACTAACTAATTCTGTACTCAGGATCACGAAAATCACATTGTCCACCAGAAGTGATGAGACATGGCCGCTCTCCACCGGTTTGTTTATTTCAAACGCCTATTGGCAAGCTATGTCCAGCAGACGAACTTAGTCGACCACATATTCTTAAAAGGCGCTAAAAGATTGACTTGTATACAAAATTCTAGCTTGATGTTAGTCAGACACTTTTTTGCACGCTATCTCCTGGACTATTAGAATACAATATAAACTGTTAACTTAATCTGTCTTCTTTAATTAATATACAAAATATAATAACATCAAAGGGGTTCACCAAACAGAAAAACAGTATATGATACAACATAACCATATTAATTTCTCAAACAAAACTAAACTTCAATTTAATTAAAAGTCAGCTCAAAGTTCTAGTACGATATTTAGTTAAAACTGTTTTGTGTCGTTTGATGGAGGTCTAGCCCTTGAAGCAAAATATGCACTCTAATTTGATTAAATGTCTAAATAAATTGGTAAAGGTCATAGAGGTCATTGACATCAAGGGAGTTCTCATGTGTTAATGTTAAGTTGAAGCATTAGAGAAACGTGACCCAAACAAGCCATCAGAGCTAATGGAATCTGAACCACAGAAGAAACCACAATAACCAACTAACCTGACCCTTACCAACCCTTAGTTATTAGTTAGCCCTTGTATGATTCCACTGAGTGCTTCAGGAATTTACTCAAATACAACATGTTGGCATTATAACCTGTGATAATTATTGTAAAAGGAAGGTAATTTTTGTTGAACGGTATTTATTAACCCCAAAAATGCTAACCTCATTATTTTACCTGCTAACCTTGTAATTTACAACTACATATTTACATATCATATTATGTTTAATAGCAGTTATAATATATATATATATATTTATATATATATATATATATATATATATATATATATATATATATATATATATATATATATATATATATATATATAATATACTACTCAGGGAATATATATCTATCTATATATCTGTGCCATTAGGGTACAATCAGCTATCTCCTAAAACATAGTTTTGAGATATCGCAATTTTAAAGTTTGGATTTTTATATCTGATCAAGTAAGATATCTGTAATAGTTCTTTAGGGTTAATTTGTTTCTTTTAACATTTCTTTATAAGAAAAAGGCAACTTAAGTTTCTTAAAGATAACTATATGCGCCAAAATTTTAAATTTTAGGTGGGAATTAGTTAAATTTTTTGAGATAGCTGATTTTACCCAAATACAAACTATGCATTTTTTCCATGTTCAAAATAAGTATTACTTAAATTTTAATGTAAAAACTGAACTGGATGTTAAAACCATATTGGAAGGGGAGGGGGTGCCTTTCCTATCTCTGAGGAGGAGGATAGCCCGCCCCAGAGGCAGATTATGCTTTTTTATGTCTTGATAATTTAGGTTATTTAGCTAAGTACCATCTTACTTTAAATGAACATAATTACACCTATTTTACACCAAATCCGTTCCATTTCCGTTTACACCCGATGTCCCGAACAGATTCAGTAAAAGTGTACACTTTTTGAAAACAAAAAAAATAGATTTTTTTAAAAAATCTGAAAAACTTTGAGCCCACTTATCGATATGATCCGAATGGGAAAATTCGCACAAAGTTAGGAAAAATTGGCGCTTTTAATAAGCTTTAAAACGATACCAAACACTTCAAAATATTCCAACTCTAAGAGGGCGAACAAACCATCGTTGTACAATAAAACATGTCGTGCTTGCAGCTGACATGTTAGTACAAAATAAGAACTTTTAAAATTTAAAAGAACAAAATAAGAACTTATAAAATTTAAAAGAACAAATAAGAATTTTAAATAAAGTACAAAATAAGAACTTTTATATAAAATGCAAAATTAAAATTGTATGGAAAAAGGGTTTAATTATTAATAATAAACAACTAGTTATTCACTGTCTGAATCAGAATCGGGAATAGTATTTTATACTTTTTTTGAAACTTGCAACTCTTTATAAAATTGGTGAAAAATAGGAGCAATGTATTCCAGTAAGTCCAACAAATCTTTCTTTTTGTCTATGGAATTAGGATTTAGAGTGTTATATTTTATTTATGGGGAGAGATCAGATGGTTTTGAACCTATAATCTACAGAACTAAAATCTTCATATTCATTTATAAATTACCAAGAACTAGCCATCTAGCAACGAAATTATCTTAAAAAAACGAAATTACTTTTCACTCTACAGAACACTGTATACCTGGAAAGAGCTTATAGAGCCAGAAATCATGAATTAGTTTGAAGAACAGACTTCTTGATAATTTGGTTATAGAAATATTAATTTTAATATAAAAGTTAGAGGAATTATGCTATAATTTATTAGTGCAAAATATGACATGTCATATAATTTCTTTGATAATTTAAAAAAAATAGTTAAAGGGTATCTGTGTAAAATCAGCTATCTTACTTAATTTCTGTAAATTTATGACATAGCTGATTATACACAATTGAAATTTGTAATTTTCTAACAAAAATATTTGTGTAAAATCAGCTATGTTATTAATTTCGGCAATTTTATGAGATAGCAGATAATACACTATAGGCATTTGTATTTTTTGAGTAAAACATATTAGTGTAAAATCAGATATGCCAAATTTTTTCAGTAAATTTAGAAGATGACTGATTGTACACAAATATGTTTTCTAATTTCGTATTCTGACAGAATATGCACTAAATAAAAATGTCAATAACTCCACTTAGAAACTGGATACGACAAAGCTGATTATACCCAGTTGTAGAGAAAAAAATCTAGTATCTAGTACAATCTTTAACTCATTTTGGCCATTTTTGGAGATAGCTGATTGTACCCTAATGGCACAGATATATATGTATAAATGGATGTCTGCTTGTTTGTTCGTTTGATTCCTTGTTTGTGATTTATAGACTTTGACAATGTTTGACTAATCGCCATGAAAGTTGGCCCATATATGTATTTTTTCATGGAGAAGGATTATATGATTTTAATCAAAATTTAAATTTTGGTACAAAGAGTTACAGGGTACGGAGTGGGAAAGTCAAAATAGTATATACCCTTCATGATGCATGTCGTTGAAAATCTCTTTAAGAGTAAAGTAATTGTTGTTATGAACACTTTTTTCATATTTTCATATAAAAGGGGGTAAAAAAAGGAAAAGCAGGAAAAAAAATATTTTTAATTCAAAATGATAAATATTATAGTCAGAGTGCCCATAGGCAAAAAAGTCAATTATACATACTCTTTCCAAATCTCTTTGTATGATTTGTTTAGGCCAAGTCTGACACCGTTTTCCTCTGTGATTTTATTTGGTTTTGGGGCGTTTTTCATTATTTGAACCTATAACTTTGACGCGTCAGACTGGAAAATTGGAGTAAGTTTTGCGTCAGACAATATTAAAATGTTGACTTATAGAGTTTAAAATAATGTATCTTGAGAAAATCAGCTGGATATTAATCATTAATTGATAGTAATTAATATTAATTGAATTAATTGCCTATGGGCACCCTGAATATTACTATTTTTAATCCGATTTTAATGAAAATGAACTCGATTATAAAATAATTTGTGAACATTTAGTACTTTTGGGTACAAATAGTACCTAATGTATGTTTTAAGCCAGTGGCGGATTAAGGGTGTCATCTAGGGGGTGACGATCTGACCCTCCAATGGGTTTCGGGAGTATAGAAAGCCCTAAGGAAAGGGGGGGGGGGAGCTCTCAGGATTCCTCCCCCCCGACTGCAGTACAATATCTTAACCGTAAGTCATAGGTGTCGTTAATAGCAGTTAATCATTGTAGGGTCCATATAGCGGGGGGTCCGGGGGTCCCCCCCCGGAAAAATTTGAAAATATGACCTCTCAAAACAGTGCTTAAATGCATTTCTGAGGTAAAATTTGATTTTAATACTTAGTCACAAAAGGGTCATTTTTGGCTCGATTATATGGTGTAGTTTGTTGGAAAACAAGTATGAACATGAACACAAGTACATTTTAAAAAAAAATATAATACAAACTTAAAAGTATAGTTATTGTAACACAATAAAAGTTGTGCACCTAATCATTCCCTTTGTCTAAAATACCTAAAAAAAATTTCGTTCTTGGGAACGAAAATTTATCACAGTTTGTTACCTTCGGTAAGCTCGGAAGCTAAAGGGGGATTTTTAATATTTTCGTTTTATACATCTACGGAGCCGTTAAGCCCATGACAACGGACCTAATTTTATATTTAGAAAAAAATAGTTAAATTAAGTAAATTAATTTAGATAAGTTATTATATCTATTCGAAAACCATCGAATCAAAGCAAATACTCGTACTTTTCGACCCGAAAAGTGTTTTCGGGAGACAAGTTCGGGATTTAAATTCCAAAAACGGGACAACTCCGGGACGCCTGGCGTCGTCAGAAGTTTATTATTGGGGGGGGGGGAGGGGGAGGATATATTGCGGGGCAGGGGGTCCTCCCTCGGAAAATTTTGAAAATATTACCTCTCAAAACAGCGCTTTTATGCATTTCTGATATGAAATTTGGTAGGCGTTGGAAAAAAGTATAATCAAGGGGGGGGGGGCGGTCGCCACCCCCGCCCCCCCTTTAATCCGCCACTGTTTTAAGCTCATGTTCAAGTTTTGTTTAATACATTTTTTCATGGAGATGGTTTATATGATTTTGAAATTTAAAACATAATGAAGAAAGAAATTAAAATAAAAAAAAAATTAATAAAAAAATTAAATTATAATCATTTGAATTTCGTACAAAGGGTCAAAATAGTATATACTATACCCTTCATGGATCAAAGCTGCTATGATTTTTTAAAATAAATATTTAACGTGGAGAGACTTTTCCTTCTACTTTTAATGATGACCTCCACTCAAGCTCCATATCCTATCCCATATAATAAGGGTAAATGGCAACAATAATGCAAATACAGTAGAGTCTCTTTAATCCGGATTTGATGGGACAGGGCACTGCCCGGATTAAACGGAATTAGTATTAAAATGTGTGTAAACTATTAAAATCAATGTGCTTATAATCAAAATGACTGTTTAGTCTCAACGTAGACATGCAACTTTTTAAACATGCAAATTGATTTAGGAGTATAACCTAAAAAAAATTAGCATCTTATTGATAAAAATTCAAAGTTTATTGATTGTTGGAAAATTAATGAAGTCCGCCCTAGATTAACCGGATGTTCGGACTAGCAATGTCTGGATTAGGGAGATTGTACTAAGAGATGTTTAAAATAAAGGATTTAAAACTATTCGTAGAAGAGAAAATTTATTTTTATTAAACCACGAAATACCACCTAAGTTATAAGAATTACCACCAAAAAACTAAATATTTTAAGCTTAAAAATAAATATAGTATATTGAAAAATGATCACATATTTCATTTAAAATTTCCTATAAATCTACAATTCATTTTATGCTTCAAAATATGGTTAAAACTTTAAAAATAAATTTCTTAAAGCTGAAAATCAGATATTCTTGGTTTAAAGGGTATTAATCCACGTCACAAGGTCTTAAGGGGGTATTAATCCACGTCACAACGTAATTGTTTGAAATTAACAAGGAGAAAAATATAACCATATTTTAAATGAAATATAGGTAAAACTCGGAAGATGAGACATCATTTACAATGGACATTATTTAAGATGGAAAATAAATTCACTCATTTTAACAAAAATAGAACCCATAAAAGTAATTGGGATCGATTACAAGAGAGATATGTTTAACACTAAGGTCCTAAGGTGTGTTTCAATTGATAAGAAAATTGGCTGTTTTCTTCGTCCTACATTCTGGAGGGAAAGTAATCAAAATAAAAGATAAATGTATAAATAGAAAACGTCTCCCATTCATGGAAAAACATTGAATCTTGGATATGTTTTTGGGCATTAAATTCAGTGTAGCCAACAGTTCAGCCAAGTTTTATTATAAAATGATAGATCGGGAGATATAATCCAAGATGCGACGGATGAACGGACGAACTACCATATGCATAAGGATTTCTAGGATGACCTTGAAACCCTAAAAATTATTTCAGCGCTGCTATTGTGAAAATAGTTTAAAAAAGTGACAACCGAGCTACTTAATTAAATCCCTATTTCTTGGCAACTTCCCAGTACTATAATATTTAAAAGCATAACATTTTTAATTTATTTTTATTTATTTCATGACGGAAATTTCTTCTATTAAAAGTCCCAGTTAAAAAATCGGTACCATGTATGTTAAAAAAAAAAAATAATAATAATAAGGAACCAGTGTAATCTTAACCTAATCTATTATACTCGTATATATATGTATACATAAAAATGAATGTCTGTCTATCTCTTATACCGTACATCCGATTGCGATGAAACTTTGGGGAATGGTTGGACGCATGCCCTGCCCAGGAAGGTTTCTGAATTAGTAAAACTATGTTTAAATTTTGGTACACAGACACAGAGGTACGGGGTATAAATGTGAAAGTAATGAAAACCGTTCATGGTGCATATCATTGAAAAGCTTTTTAAGAGTAAAGTAATTGTAGTTAGGTACGTTTTTGTCATATTCTCATTTACAAGGGGGGTAAAATGTAAAATACAGGAGATATATTTCTATAATCTATATGTCATCCGATTGCGATGAAACTTTTAGGAATGGTTGGATGCATGCAGGAAGGTTTCTGAGTTAGTAAAACTATGTTTAAATTTTGGTACACAGGGGTACGGGGTACAAATGTGAAAGTAATGAAAACCCTTCATGGTGCATATCGTTGAAAAGCTCTTTAAGAGTAAAGTATTTGTTGTTAGGTACATTTTTGTCATATTTTCATTTACGAGGGGGGAAAATGTTAAATAAAGGAAAATATTTCGAAATTCAATTTTTAAGTTTTTGGTAGTTTTCATACTATGGAAAGTTTAAATTTTAATTTAAATCAAATTATAATTATTATTAACTACGGGAAACAGACAGAGAAAAATACACTCCAGCGCCAACTCCATCCCGGCGCTGGAGTGTATTTTTCTCTGTCTGTTTCCCGTAGTTAATAATAATTATAATTTGATTTAAAGGAAAATATTTCTATAATCTATAACTATATACATAAAAAAATGAATGTTTGTTTATCTGTATGTCTCTTATGCCAATATTGTATATTGTACAAGTATATATTGCAAATTGTAATAAATTTTCATCTAAGGCAACATTATTTAACAATTTAACTAAATAAACTGTTTATAAGGTTTTTCAAAGGTAGCATCTCTACATTTTTTATGTTATTAATGTTTATTAGGCGGTACGAAGTTCAGCTAGTGACTAATAAAATCTAAAAAGTTTATAGCAAGGCCGTTGACTTAATTAAGTTATTTGGCTAAACTAAGGTTTAAACAAAAAGTAAATAAGAACAACTAGCTATATCATTATATTGAGTAATCTGAAAATATAACAAGTCAGATTCAATTCAGTCTTGAACATTAAAGTGTTTCTCTTCCATTTAGTGTTTAAGCTGAATAAATCGGTCGTAGGCCAATAACCCAAAGCGTAGGATAACCAAATAAGTCGTTGGCCGCGTTCTGAACAGTCCATTATTACGAACAAACTCATTTCCAACTTGTTAGGACAGACCGTAATAATTCACGCCTTTAATTTCCATCAAAATATAAACTAACTTTTACTTTTATAGTCAACGAAGGTGAAATGGGGTACCATTTGTGGTCTTGAAGGACGCTTGTGTTGTTTTTTCCTATCTGGAATTCGGGCAGGCCGTTATAATCGACTGAATTATTAAGATTAAACAAACAAAAAAAAGTGGGGTTGGCTTAAGAGAGGAATAAAACTGGCTTCTAATATTAAACACAAACAAATTCTGCCAACGATAAGCTTTGAAGCGAGTTATATCTTGCAATATAACTATATTCTGTTTACTACATAATTCGCTGAAATATAAACATAATTAAGAGTTTTAAATCTTTTATCAGATACTCTTTAAATTGTTCCATGTTCCATATAGAAACCAATTTCTTTTTAAAAAATGTAATTTACCCAAACCATATGTTCTCTCTCTGTGGGCGTAACTGTGTTTGAATTTAATCCAAAAGGATTGTCTCAATTATAAATCGCTTTGTGTGGGTAGCTTATTTAAATTAGTGGATAAGCTACCCAAAGGAAATACTCCACATTATCATAAATAAGAAAATACACTTATTTAAGATATTTTTAGAATTTAGTTTAATGTATTTCAACGAAAAAGGTGTAAATACAGTAAAATCACCAAAAGCCGAATTTTTTTCACCATTTCAATACTTTTTTCTTTTTATAATATACTATATAGAGTAAAATATTTTTCAAGGTTTTTAAGGGTTATTTTTTTATTTAAAAAGTTTTTTTTTTGTGGTTAGAAGCACAAGAGAGTAAATTAATAATTAAACTTTAGTAATTAACATTTAGATAGAAAAACTTTAAATAAGTATAGAGAAAATTTTTGGATAACTCTTACAAGTTAATTAACTTGAGTAATATCGCTATAAGATCAAAGCTTCTTTTTATAAAGAAGCTAGTTCAAATTCAAATATAATATTTGGCTCGTAAGTTTCTTCTTTAGAAATAGGGTATAAAGTACACGGAGTAGATTGAAAGAAGGGGAAGAAATCCGAGTTAACTTTAATTCCAAGACAATATTATAACTTATAAGATGAAAATAGAAGATAGATTAAGATGTCTAAAACATACATGGTAACTCAGAAAGATATTACAAACATGAAACGCTAGATCAACATATGTAATTATTAATTATATAATTCGTATAACACAAACAAGTAAGGCGCGCTTCACGTAAGTACGTGGGGGCGATAATCACCGGTTTCTGTACATTAAAGTTAAAATGATTAAGTTTAATATAATTACACTAATTTTAATAGTAATATTCTTATTCTACTCTTGAAGACCTTTAAATTGATGTATAACATGTTATGGTAACTAAAACAATGTTTAGTCACCCGCCATATTGGCCACCATCTTGAAAATTTTAATAATTGTATATTCTTTTTCTACACTTCAAGACCTTTAAGTTGATGTATAACATGTCATAGTTACTAAAAACTTTTTTTTAGTCACCCGCCATCTTGAAAATATTACGTGAGAAATTTTAATAGTTGCATATTATCTTCTTAATATAGTAATTCTTTTCTTCTTAATAGTTCTTTTTCTTCATTTCAAGACCTTTAAATTGATATATAACATGTCATGGTGTCTAAAAACTTGTTTTTATTCACCCACCATATTGAAACTTTTAAGTGTAAAATTTAAATAATTGCATATTCTTTTTCTTCACTTCAAGACCTTTAAATTGATGTATAACATGTCATAGTTACTAAGAACTTTTTTTTAGTCACCCACCATTTTGGCCGCAATCTTGAAAATATTAAGTGTGAAAAATCCAAAATGTGTTCAGTTGTCTCAAATGCCGAGATGCACCTGTGTGCCGAATTTCATGTTCCTAGCTATAGTAGTTTATGAATTGAAACAAGCAACGAACAGACACCAACGGACAGACAGACAGAAAGACAGGCAGACAGAGCCGTTATATAAGGTTTCTTTTTGTACTTTGTACAGAAACCTAAAACCGTATGGTAATAGCAGATATGAAAGAATAACTACATTATAATCCTTTGGTAAAATTTAATTTTAATAATAATTGTTTTTCATTTCAAATAATTGTCTGTTTCAGTACAGAAGAGGAAATGGCAACCACAAGTACCGCAGAGAGACGCTGTAGGGAACTAAAGGAATTACAGAAATCATGTAAGCTATAAGCCACTGAATATGATTTTTTTTTGCTGTTTCTTTTACGTCAACACAAAAATAGATTATATTTTAGGAAGAGGAATCAAATCAAATATAAATTGATTTTACAAATCAACTCAATGTAATTATATCAGGATGAAATATGTTTCACCTCTATGGAATTCATACTCACCAAATACAGAAGAAGAAAAAAACGTATATTTAATAAAGATAATAAAATAACAATGGTTACACGTATTAAGAAACGTACATACTCTTAGCCAAAAACCGTCGGGGGGAGTTTCGTCTTTGACTATTAACATTCGACTACTAAGTTTCTATGAGATTAAATAAATAAATAAACAGTAATGGTGACTAAATAAATAAATAAACAATTATGGTGATTAAATAAATAAATAAACAGTAATGGTGTCTAAATAAATAAATAAACAATTATGGTGATTAAATAAATAAATAAACATTAATGGTGACTAAATAAATAAATAAACAGTAATGGTGACTAAATAAAAAATTATGGTGACTAAATAAATAAATAAACATTAATGGTGACTAAATAAATAAACATTAATGGTGACTAAATAAATAAATAAACATCAATGGTGATTAAATCAAATATTCAACAAAACAATAACTAATATTATAGCACCTTTGCACACGATATTTAAATTCAACAAAATGTGTGTTTGTTAACAAATAAACAAATGATAAAAAATAATCAATAAACCTTGTAATATTTTCTGTTAATTGTTGCAACAATAATATTAGCACCATTAACACAAAACTTTAAATCTAAATCCATCATTTTCTCTTCCTATAATTATATAATATAATATGATAAATAATTTTTGTTTAATAAACACTTAATTATAAATTGTAGTTATTATAGTTTATTTCAGTAATAATTAATATATTAGAATCTAATAAATATTAACAATAACAAAATAAATAACAAAAAGTCCAGTCATGCACCATGACTTAATGAGCGAATTTTCAAAGAAATCTGCGTTTTATTGGCTTATGACAATGTAGGAAAATTTTGGTTTAGAATTTGCTCGGGTGAAAAAAAAATTGGTACACAGGGGTACGGGGTACAAAAGTCAAAATAGTATTTACCCTTCAAGATGAATGTCATTGGAAAGCTCTTTAAGAGTACAGTAATTGTTGTTATTTACACTTTTATCATATTTTCACATAAAAGGGGGGTAAAATGGAAAAAACACGTTTTTTGACCCTATATGGTCAAAATTTGACCCCTAAATGGACTCCAAAAATTCTGGCCAACGAACTCATCCTTTCTTTTGATATTATTGACATTTTAAAATTTGTTTGAAATTTTTAAGTACATCCTAAGGGGAGATATCGTCTGGAGTGACACATATATACATATATACATACATATATACATACATATATACATACATACATAAAAAAAAGTGTTAAATTTTAGGAATCGATTCAGAATGGTCTAAAACTGATTTCCATGGAAAATTTTTTCAAAAATTCGCATTACAAAAATTTTGAAGCCATTGCAATAGCGTAATTTTCTTTGAAAATTCGCTAAAACTATTTATAAAAGAATACAAGTAGTAAATAACTAAATATTAAAATATTCCGGACTAGTATAATTTACCCACAAGCCACAAGCACACCTATATTGATGCACATTGCACATATATCAATGTGCAATGCGCATATAAACCCATGAACATGCACTTATAACCCAAATGGCCATGTCGCTAGTCATCCAATATAAAATAAATAAATATATCACTTGCACCCGCATGTATAATATAGAAATAATAAAGATATATTAGCTGTCCTTAAATTAATACTTATATATTAAACAAAATATATCATTTATACTTATAATATTCTTGAATTACAACCAGATATTATCTAGTTTTATATGTATAAAAGTAAATCAGTCATAACACCACCATATACTAAAATATAACACCACTTTATACTAAAACATAACACCACCTTATACTAAAACATAACACCACTTTATACTAAAACATAACACCACCTTATACTAAAACATAACACCACCTTATACTAAAACATAACACCTCCTTATACTAAAAAATAACACCACCTTATACTAAAATATAACACCACCTTATACTAAAATATAACACCACCTTATACTAAAATATAACACCACCTAATGCTGAAATAGTTTTTGTCCGACAAATTGGAACATTTTCATATACAGATCCACAGTGACACTTAAAAAATATATTTCATGGTATTAAGGCACGACAGATTATTTTATTTAAACATTTGAAATGTATTCTTTAGTTGTATTTCACTCATTTCCTTTTAAGGTGCACAACTGAGATAGAATTAATTAAAAATATATAAAAATTGTAAAAGAAAAAAAGTTTTATTTCTTTGTTTAACTTAATTGTTATTATATTTAAATACGAACATGAAATAATTTAGCGACTCGTTAACAAGTAATTTTACAGACAACTGAAATTACCTTAGGTAATAAATTTAATAAAAAATATGATTCATAACATTTATAAAAAGTTTACAAATAAGCTATTACTTGAATCTAAACAAGAATTCATAAAGTTCAAACCAGATCTAAATATGAACTTTCTAATCTAACAATATTGTTCCAGTGCCAAGACACAACTTTTTTTTTGCTCTAAAATCAAGATAAACTGAGATGTTGTAATGTACAACTTTATTTACATAATCAGGCAGTTGTGATATAATATATATATATATATATATATATATATATATATATATATATATATATATATATATATATATATATATATATATATATATATATATATGTATATACATATCAGAACAGAATACTCCGTAACAAAATCTCTTATTTATTATCAAGATAATTAATTATTAGTAACAATCTTTGTTCTTAAACTAAACCAAAAAAAAAAAATTGTTTTAGATCTAACAAAACTTAAAAGATACGAGTGCAGTATGAAATATAAAGAGGGTTGCTTATAGTTGGTAGTTGGTTGGAGTTGCCGCTAGATTGCAGGAGCTCCTTTATTTCAAGTCCTTGTGTTCTACCGTTTCTATACTAAATCTTATTTGCGTCACGTTAATTTTATAAAAGTAAACTTATATTGTGGATATTATTATTATTATTATGTCCAAAAAGTAATATAAATTACAATTTGTCACATTTATCATGTAAAATAAATAATAAATAAAATTACTATTACTATATTAATATTAATAAAATATTTATTAACTAATAATATTTACTTCCTTGTTCTCATAAATGTGGCATATTTGTTTTGCTCTACATTTAGTGTCCTCAAATAATGTAATTAAGGGGAATGTTTTTACTTTCTCATATAAAGTATTGCGATGCCAGGAATGCCAGATTTTCATGGATTTACACCTTTTGAAAAAAATGGTTTTTAAAAAATGTCTGTCTTTCTATAGTCTGCCTGTGCAAAAGCCTGAAGCCTGGGCCATTTTTGACAAAATTTGGCAGCCATGTTCAGAAAAATCATAACCCGTGTCAAAATCAATAAATAAATTTTAGCTCCATATTTGGGGGCGCTACCCCCCAAAACTCTGAAAAAACGTGAAAAATATATTTCTCGAACACTGCACTGACGATTTTGATTAAAAAATTCTAAAATGTAGTCCATTTAAATAAGAATCTAACGATATAAGCCGTTTTCCCGGGGAAAAATCTAGTTCCTGAGAAAATAGCTTAAAACGCGGACGGTGAGAGCCCGGGTTCGATTCTCCGCCCAGAAGAAGTTATTTTTATGAGAAGTTTTGATGAAATTTTTAATAATATTTAAATGTACATACGAAAACTAGTAAATGGAAAACACTGGGCTATGTAATTATGATCTCGTAGATCAGAAAGTTTGTCTGAGTTGTCTCGGACCGATTTTTTTTTTTTTTTTTTTTTTATTGTGTTCACCTACTTAAAGCATGGGGAAAGATATAATTATAATTTATTTTGAAAGCTCAAGTATATATTTAAAATATACAAATTACCAAAATCACCTTATTATGTAAGGGTAAATTTGTATGTAAATACATGTATGTGACTAAAACTGGGTATGTTGGGCTTAGATACTAGAAGCTAAAAACCACGAAAACATTTTGCGCCGGAAGGTTATAGTCATGTTATAGTTGAACTCAACAACAGGTTATAATAATAGTTTTTATTTACCGTATCAGTTTTAAGTTATGTTTCTTCTTCTTTAGCAAATTTTCATTGGAGTAATTTACTAATGTGCCTATTATAGTGCCTTATTTCATTTTTTCTTTCATTAATAAAAATAAATATTGTTTTGATCAAAATTGTTTCACTCCCTTTCAAGAAAATAGTGAGAAAGAGAGCTCGTACTTCACCAATTTTTAAGCAAAAACACTAAAAACGTTAGTGTGAACACAGACTCCTCGAAAAAAAGAAAAGAAAAACTTTCTTTAGCCAGAATTCAGTAATAAATCGTGAATATATATTTCTAAAGAATTTCATTAATGTAAAAGAGTACTGTAATTTATGTTAAAAAATCAAAACAATTTTGACTGATGTAAGAAACGGTGGAAAATTAAATAAATTTACAACCATACGAAATTGGCAGTCTATTTCTCCATTATTTATTTTTATTTTTTATAACAATAAAGGGAATAATGCAGCTTTTATGAAGTTTAAGTGAGCTGTTTTGTTGATTTCAAAGATTAATGTGATATATCAACGTTAATTTTATACTCCGGGTACGGGGTATAATGAGTAATATTTTTCTTAAAGAAATGTAATAAATTATAAGTCCTATTCCTATTGAATATTGAAGCTTATTCAATTCAGCTAAATTAAACTATCACAATACTATTTTCAAACTAAGACCAGCCTCTTTAGTATTCTTTATTATAAGTTTTAGTCTTAGCCTACCAGAGTTCAAATTAATTGTTCTATGAAAAATGTAATATTTTCCAGACTGATTCCTGTTATTTTTAGGTACCTGTTAATATTTTTGTTATCACAAGTTTAGATTGTACAAATTAAAAGAATTAATATTGACTCCACTCTTCATTTCCAATCCAAGTCTTGGAAAATGAACAAGTAGTTCCCTTTTCTTGCTTCCTACAAATACTTAAATGTTACCTTTATACGGAAAAAAATTATTTACTACATTTTACAATTTATTTATTAATTACTATTATACAGATAAATACTAAAAAAGTAACGCATAACATACTATTCAGTAAACCCATACAACGTTCACGACTTATAAGTTATAACCTTCTCTTGTTGTTGACTGTTGAGGTTCAATTGTAACCTATTATCTAGGATTGTAACCTCCCGGCGCAAAACTTTTTCGTGGTATTTAGCTTCTAGTGGCTTAGATCCGCGACACAGTTTTACCTATGTTATTACATTTTATTATTCTATTGCGAATTTAGTCGTCCTGTTCTTATGTGAAGGGTGATTGTCTCAATTATTAGTGTTTACAATAATTTTCTGTCGTTATTTTATTTAAGAAATACCCCTTTCAATTATAATGTTAAAATAAAAAATTACTTAATATTACGTAAACATATCCTATAAAATTTAACAAAATAGTACGCATTTAAATTATCTAAAATATTAAATATAATTATTATATTATTCAACAAATCATGTCTCTTAAAACTAAAAACATTTTACCATGCATAGTTTTATATTGTTTAAAATGCAAACAAGGTATACAATTACTCAACTAATTATTCCAAAAAAAAGTAAAAACGGAAAGTATGAAAATTAAGTGTACTTTTAGACGATTCAAGTGGAATTTAAGTGTACGATAATTAACAAGGTACTAAAAAAATGAAGAAATAATAATCCACTGTTTAAGTTTATTCTTGTATCAATTTATTTTTTTTCTCTCTTTATTCTTTTTTTTTACCTTAATAGACTTCGTCTCTAGAAGCATATAGCACTATAATTACATAATTAGTTTTAATATGAGGTCGTTTACACGTAGTTTAATGAAGTCTAATGGGCATTAGTTAGGAAAATAACAGAGAACATTCCAAATAGCTACAGAGAGGAAATAAAGAGAGATATAGAAGAAATTAATTGAGCTATAAAACAAGCTAATAATGTCTGCGGTAAGGCCAAATTGAATCTCATTTATTGGATAATTATTATGACCAGTATTGTACTCGTAATAATCAATAAAATATGACATTTACATTACATAAATATAAATTATAATCTCGTTAAAAAAACGATGATAGAGAATATGTCATAATATAATTAAATTAGTAGTATGTCATGACAGTATAATTAATTAATAAAAGTAAAAAGTAAAAAAAAAAAAAACTCATATGACATTTTGGGATTAAAATATATTATTAAACATGAGAGAACACGAAGATAAAACAACTTCTGGGAATTCACTACAAGGAAATATTTGAATAAATATTTATTATTTAATTAAGCATATATATCTTATATAATATTTTACATAATGTTAATACTTTTAAAATAAACCAAAGATTTGTTTAAAGGAATAATACAAACTCCCACGTAAACTATCACGTTCTCACAACGTAAATGTAAATATTTACGTAGAGAGACAGTTTGTATTCCTTTAAGATGACCTCCATACTCACTCACATATTATCTAAGAAAGATTTGCAGGTATGAAAGCGTCTATGGAGGTCATCTTAATGGAATACAAACTGTCTCTCCACGTAAAGTAATTATTTATGTGGAGAGACAGTTTGTATTCCTTTAAGATGACCTCCATACTCACATATAGCGTAGTGCATAAATGTTCATTTAACTTGTTCATTTTTTCATTTTCAACTTGTTCATTGTTCATTTAACGGGGATTTGCAGGGATTTGCACCACGGATTCAGGAGGCCCGTGGTTCAAATCCCGGTGCTTGAGTCTATTTTTCTCTGTCTGTCTCCCGTTGTTAATAATAATTTTAATTTGATTTATCTTTATTTTTTAATAAACCCCGGAAAGCCACAAGACAATCAACAAGAAGTATGCTTGCGAGTCTAAGAATCTTGAATAAAATTACCTTTATTATTACTTTCTTTATTTTACTATCTTTTACCTTTATTTTTACTTTCTTTATTTTACTATCTTTTATTTTTATTTTTACTTTCTTTATTTTACTATCTTTTATTTTCATTTTTACTTTCTTTATTTTACTATCTTTTATTTTTATTTTTACTTTCTTT